>OY293411.1:22470450-23070450 GCA_958502065.1 Chrysolina americana
GGCCCCGGACCCTTTCTAACATCGAGGTTGCTTAGCTTCTCAAATATGGTGGAGATAGGAATATGGTAAGAGCAAATGTTAAGTTGAGTGTCGATATCACAATCATTGTGGTTAAGGATATGATCGGTGTATACTGAGGAAAAGTGGCGTGCAAACAGATTTGCGACTTCAGTGCCGGAGGAGGCAACAGAATCGCCAAGAAACATTTTATCAGGTATTAAAGAGCCTGACCTAGAGCCATTGACAAAATCCCAGAAGGCCTTGATGTTATCGCCGATATTGACCTGAACACCTCTGATGTAATTCGAATAACACTCTCTAGACAAAGTCTTACAACGAGCTCTAAGCTCGCTAAAAACTGCGCAACTTTCATGAGTTCTGGTAGTTTTATAAATTTGATGTGCAATCCTCTTCTCTTGTGTCAGATGCCTAAGCTGTGGGCTGAACCAAAAGGGAAACGAACGATTGGTGATCCTCTTGAGTGGAATGAACAACTCAATAAATGAGTACAGGGTATCGTAGAAACTATGCAGCATTCCGAATAGGTCCTTATCCAGGAGAAGGGCGTCCCAGTCGACAGCACCGAGATATTGGCATAATAGTTCGTAATCAACGTTACGGAAGTCATATGAGTGTTCTGCGGCCTGAGACTCATGAAATTCAGTTCCCACTTGCACTATTGTTTCAATGGCTGGATGGTAAGCATCAGGTAGCAACAACACATCTGCAGATTCATTAACAGTGAGTTCGGTAGGGGTTAATACGAGATCCAGAATAATCCCTCGGTTATTTCGTATATTGTTTGACTGGAATAAATTGTGGAGTGCACATAGATTGGAAACAACTTTGATGGCCTCAGCTTCAGCTGGTGATGAGCCAATAGATGGAGAACCGAGAGAGCAGTAATCTTCAACTTGCCAAGTGATGATAGGAAGATTGTAATCGCCAAAGATGTAAACTCTAGTATTCGGATTCTGTTCATTAAGGGATTCCACCAGGTCATAATGTGTGCGGTACATGTTAACATTTGACTTCGGTGGGAAGTGGACGGAACCAAGTATGAATTTGTAACTACCTCCACCAACGAGTACAAATATTTGCTCAACTGAGGGATCGGTGGGCAATGGGCTAACGGGGATTTCTTTCTTGGTAGCAATCAAAACCCCTCCGCCCCTGTGGAAAGGACTGGAGGCTGGTGACCGGTCCTGTCTAAAAATATTATAGTTTGTAAATCCTAATTCTTCATCATTGATTTCATCTAATAACCATGTTTCAGTGAAGATGATAATGTTCGTATGAAGTTGGGAGAGTTTGGTACGTAGACCTCTGACATTCTGGTAGTATACTGTAAGATTGCCCAAGTCAAAATTCCTTACAAGTTTTTTTTGGAGACGGTAGGTGCATTATTGACGTATTTAATAAATAGATTTTGCTCGCCATTATTCTGACGCCTCAATAGCTCAGCTCTAACAGCGTCGAGCTTGTTTTTTTGGAGGGGGGTTTGGTCAGGGTGAATAAAGATCTTATTTTCCTGACCAGCCTTCAATTTGTTTCTGAGTACCAAATGGACGTCATGCGGGTTTGCTAAAACAACCTTTAGAGGGCGGTTACCATTTTTATTCTTCTTACCAAACCGGAAAGCGCTACTGACAGTTACTCCTGATCCATCACCAACTGCTTTACTAATAATGGCAGAGACACGATCAATCTCGCTCTCTGCCTGACTAGATTCAGACATATTGAAAAACAAAAGATTGTTTGCTCTCTTTTGGCGCTCGTGAAGTTCATTGATGATTTCATCAGAATCAACTTCCCTCTTTACGGATTTGAGTTTAGTAATCTCTTCTTTCAGTTGGTCAACTTCAGACTTGAGTTTCTCGATCTGCCTTAGTAAGCTAGGTGCACTCTTAAAAGCAACCCGACAGTCTTTGCAGAAATAAACTAAAGTTCTTTTCTGAACGACAGCCGCTCGTAACTCAGAAACACATAGTCCTGTGCAGGCCTCCGTTGGGTGCATGGTGGCATGACAGCTATCACATGAGATTGTCTTGTCGCCCAACACATCACCACAAGTATCACGTGGACTTGCCATCTGAGTTTGAGTTTTGTAACCAACAGTTCCTGGACTAATATACCAATTCAGTTTCAAATAATCCTAGACACCAATTCACTGGACTATAATTGAATATAAACACAGAAAATTTTTATGGATGGCACTATTTCTTATGAAGTATCAGAAGTTTTTTGCTGTAGATTGAGCAGGAAAACGATATCATTGCAGGTGAGAGATTGTTGTGATGGAGATGAAAAATGTGGTACCTTATACTGGAGGTCAGAGAGTTACTCAAAAGGTTACAGTAGTCCAAAGAACGAAATTTATGGAGTATGTTTAACACTCAAAAAACATTTAAAAACATTGACTGACACACACACACGACGATACGAATTGATTTTTATAAAAATTGTATTTATATAAAAAGAAAAAACCTTCGAAACTTCCATTATTCATAGCAAAAAATTAAATATGTATATACTTTGCATCTTCTGATCCAAACCAATTTCCACTAAGTTTGAACATATCCTTGATGAATGATCAGTAATATCAACAATTATATCGAGATTTCAATACAAACTACTACGACAATACATTCAAAAAGCGATATTTAGTAAATCTCCTTAGTTCATCCAACTTGTTAATGCATGTAAATTCGGTCACGCGCATTTCAGTACATTCGAGAACTTCTATTGACTGCATTTGCTCTAACATATCGAAAAAATCAATCTCCTGTGAAGAAGTACTTTCAGGACTTTCTGATCATGCGGCTGTACTTTGTAACTTGAAAATTATATCTGATCAAACTAAAAAAGGCTGTAAATTTGGTAAAATATACAATAAGAACAACTATGATAGGTTCCATCTAAAAAAAGTTCCAAAAATAAACTGTAAAAATATCCGTCTCTTAGATCAAAGCGATCAATTTCCTGAATATCACAACTGTCCGTTAAATATTTTCAATGATTCATTTCCTGTATGTAAAATAAAAACGAAACAAAAAAACTGTAAAATAATATATTAAAGACATCAGAGGTGGTCTGGTTGGTGGACCAGTGGCAAAGGTAATCTAGCAGCGGAACTTCTGGCTCATATCAGACAGACGTTCGAGGCTCGGGTACGCAAATAATTATTGATAGATATAACCTATTACAGTATGAATGAGTTTTTTGACGACCCACTGGTTCAGTGAAAATCTCAAATTTTTATTTTAATATGTTTTATATTTGTGTTAATGGTTTACTTACTCGAATATATATTCATATGCAAATTTTTATTTTATGAATATGAGTATTGCAATGACTTTGACGTGATTGTGACTATACAATTTTTTATCCTATAGCTATTGTAACGATTTCGAGACCGGCCTTGAGTCCGGCCCTGATCATCGTTAACTCGAAATGTAAACAAGTTCTCCGCTGACAAACAAATAAATCACGTGGAAGAATCGCGAACCTTCTAACGAAGATTCTGGGGACATCTTAGAACTCGCCCGAAAGGCTCGAATGGCCGAGAACTGTAAATACTAGTATATAAGCCATTGGGTATTAGATGGCGGGATAGTCGTAGTCAGAGATATAGCCACAGTAGTGATAAATTGAAATAGTTACTGAAGTCTATGTTTTAGTGGAATAATTGTTTAAGTAGTGTTTAAATAAATTAGAAAATTAGTTAAGTGCAGTTTTACTACAATTGTTGTCAGAAGTCGGATGTTTAAAATAAATAAGTGTTCGTCGCGTTGAAAAACTGATAGACATTTATCGCGCCTAATAGACAGTTAGTGACCCGTTGAACATTTGAGTGTTTGCAAAGTGGACAGTTTTGCGCGTCGCGCGACAATAAACTGAAAACTCTTTGTGTGAAATAAATAATAGACTGATATTCCGGTTAAAAACGATTAAAGACAAAATGTTTCCAAGGAGAGTTCACCTAGTTGACCTTAAAGTTAGTGAATTAAAGCAAGAGTTAGAGGAGCGAGAGTTAGAAACAACTGGAAAGAAGGCTGTACTCCAGAAAAGACTTGCAGATGGACTGATTGAAGAAGGAGAAGACCCCGAAACGTTCTTATTCGACGTTTCTGAAATTGACTTGAGTTCGATTATGAATAAACTCGAAGAATCTACTAAGTCTCTGAAAGACGAACTCCAACAAACTTCGACAAACTTGGAAGATAAATTTCTGGAAAACTCGGTGAGTTTGGAAGGAAAACTTCTAGAAAATTCGAATAGTCTAAAAGAAGAACTTCAAGGAAATGTGAAGAGCCTGGAAAAAAAATTCACGAAAATTCGAAAAATCTAGAAGTGAAGCTTCTGGAAAATTCGATGAATTTGAGAGAAGAGCTTCTGGAAAATTCGAATGGTCTGAGGGAGGAGCTTCTAGAAAATTCGAAGAGTTTGAAAGAAGTTTGCGGCGTGGTGAATCGGTTGGAAGGAAGAATGGGAACTGTTGAAACAGAGATAGAGAAAATCAAAGATGACATGGAGGAAGAAATAAAAAAATCAAGGAAAAATTCAGTAAATTGGAAAACCAAATGGATTCTGTGCGCACCCCTGAAATTTCCAACAGAAATTCAATGTCGGATCTGAGTACGAACTTGGAGGAAGAGCAAAAAGACGTAAAAGATTTTAAGGTCAGTACGGAACCAGGAAAGCTCTCATTGAAACCGCCTCAGTTCGACGGAAATACTCCATGGGCAAACTACCGCCGACAATTTGAAGCTGCTGCCAAAGCGAACGGATGGAATGCTGAGGATAAGTCATTGACACTGGCATTGCGTGGCGAAGCAACACATATTTTGCAAACTCTCACCGCCCAACAACAGGAGGACTATGAACAGCTGGTAAAACACTTGGAACTTCGCTATGGCCAAGCCCACCTTGAACACGTGTATCACTCACAGCTGAAGAACCGATGCCAGAAATCAAGCGAATCCTTGCAAGAATTTGAAGCAGACATTGCACGCTTGGTTCGCCTTGCATACTCAGCCACACCGGAAAGTGAAATGGACCGACTAGCGGTCCAGGCATTTTTGGATGGACTTCGTGACTAGGAAACCCGGCAAGCCCTAACACTAGCTCGCCCCGCACATCTCGTAGATGCATTGGCACGCGCTCTGGAATTCGAAGCAGCAAAGCAATCCTGCAAAAACCAGAGTAGAGTCCGGATGATCGAAGAAGATCCACAGGAGCCCGCTAATATCGAGGCTTTCCTGCGAAAGGTGATGAAGGAAGTTATGCCTGAGAGAAGACTGATACGATTCCGAAATTGTAGAAAACTTGGGCATGTGCGTAGCGAATGTCCAACATTAAAAAAATCGAGAACAACGAAGGACAAGAAGGAGCAATCGTCAGCCCGTATCCAGCAAGCCCCAAATAACAACGCATATGTTGCTGTCCTTCGAAGACAGAACAAAGGTGTCTTCGTAGACGGTCTCATTAACAACGAGCCTCGCACTATGCTCCTAGATACGGGTGCGACTAGGACGATTCTTGGGCCTACATTTGCCAAAACACCGGCAAGAATTGAATCATCGAATTGGAAGCTACGCACAGCAACAGGAGAGCCGGCAACTGTGTATGGTGAACTTCCGATTGAACTGACTTTGGGCAGCACTAAAGTGAAACACCGGGCTCTAGTAGCGGATATCGAGGACGAGGTAATAATTGGAATGGACATCATGAATTCTAAAGGATTCGAGCTGAATTTTAAAGACGCGTCCTTCGTGTGAACGGAGAAGAGCTGGTACTTCATGGGAGAAATGAAGAAATGGTTCGAGTTCTGCTGGCTGAAGACGTAAGCGTACCGGAGAGGGCTGAAACCATTTTGGAGGCTCGCCTGGATGGAGGTGCGAGCAGTGGAATCGTGGTGATGTTCGAGCCCAAGCTACATGATGGGAAAATTGGACGAGGAATTGCACTAGGAAAAACCTTGTTGCGTGCTGATAAATTTGTGCCAGTAAGGGTAATGAATGTCAATTATTACCCGGTGACCTTGAAGAAGGGAACGATTTTGGGGCACTGCTCGTCAATTTCCTCTGTAATCAGGAGTGTACGTGGCACTGTTAGCCAAGCCAGTAACATGCCAGCAGATTTGGAGAAGTAGGTTGCTATCTCGTCCAAGGACATGGGGCCAGCACAGAAGCCTAAACTGAGAGAACTTGTCAGGAAGTATCAGGACATCTTCGATACCGGAGTAGGCAGAGGCGGTAGAACAAAGGTGGAGTTCTTTGGACAAATTCAACGACTATCGGTGAAGTAGAAAAGAATAATGCAAATGATGCAAGTACTTCTGCAATTTCTACACCAGAAAAAAGAAACTGAATTGTTAGGACATAGAATATTGATTATCAACTCGTTCTTACCTTGCCTCATATTTGACAGCACTATCGATATGTCAATCATTTATTGAAAAATATCGGAAACTATTGATAGTCAAAACAGTTTTTTAACGCTTAAAATTTTGTATGTACCTTCGAGGTATTTCATACGGATTCTTGACATATTCGTAGGTTCACGATCTCACTACTCAGTCTTCAGTTCAAGATGTTAATTAGCTACTACCTTCAGAACATGGCGTTTTATCATTGAATATACGGTCTGTTTCACTTGAAATGGTAACACATCAGTAACTTCTTCATTTTTCAGTTGATACAAAAATTGAAAAATCCCTTATGTTAATCTTATGAAGCTTTTCAAGATGGGTAAGCTACATTTCAGCCATTGCAAAAAACTAGCCTACTGTGATTAATAATGTTTGCATAAAAAAACCTAAGAGAGATTTTGTGTCAAAAATTCTATTGGAAAAACTTGTTCGGAATTACCTCAAAACCCCTGATTCCAAATTTGTTTGAAAATAAAAAATAAAAGAAATCATCTTAAAAAAGTTCTATTATTTATTTCATTCTCAGAAGTCGCAGTCCGAAAAAGTAATCATTAATAATCAAACAACAAAAGATAAGTCTTTTTACATTTGGAAAATCATCAGCTGAAAAGTTTATCACAAAAAAATTTCAAAGCCCTTTTAGTTCTTTTTATCGAAAATGAAGTCATGGAAAAACTGAACTTCGAACTTTGCAAAAAAAGTCCAGAAAGGTTCATATTTAGGCTAGACTTGAATGATACATATTTTTCATTCATTTTTCAACATCATGATATATTTTGTTTTGTTTTCTGTTTTTGTTATCGTTGACAGCAGCAGAAGCAGCAAATTTTATGTAATGAATTCGTATAAAAATTGGAATTCGAGAAAAACAGTTTTCGTTTTTTAAATATATGGCCTGCTGTGAAGGCACATTTCAGAAGGAAAGGGGCGCTGAAGTCAATTGCGCTTTAGTCTGCCGAAGATCATGATCCGTCACTGAATCAGCCAGGAGACTTCCCCTTGCCAAGAAATAAGAGGCTGACAAAATAGTCAGTGATATGGAAAAAGAAGGTGTTATTGAATCATCTAATAGTCCTTGGTCCTTTCCAGTAGTACTGGTAAAGAAGAAAGATGGTTCAACCCGGTTTTGCGTCGATTATTGTCAAATCAACATCGTGACGAAGAAGGACAGTTACCCTCTACCAAGAATCGACGACACGCTGGCTGGATCTACGATTTTCTCGATCCTAGACCTGAAGAGTGGATACTGGCAGGTAGAAATGGCTCAGGAGGATCGAGAAAAGACAGCTTTCACCATCGGCTCAGGATTGTGGCAGTTCACAGTTACGCCATTCGGCCTCTACAATGCTCCAGCCACTTTCGAAAGATTGATGGAGACGGTTTTGAAAGGACTATCATGGAAGACGTGTCTGGTGTATCTTGACGACATTATTGTGGTTGGCAGATCGTTCGAGGACCATGTGAAAAACCTGGAGGAGGTATTCCAGTGACTGAGAAGCTCCGAAATGAAGTTGATCCCCAAGAAATGTCATCTGTTCCAGAAAGAAGTACGATATCTCGGCCACATTGTCTCTGGGAAAGGAGTGGCGGTAGATGAGCAGAAGATAAAAGCTGTTGAGGAATGGCCCGTTCCGAAATACATACACCAGCTTCGAAGTTTTCTTGTCCTGTCCACTTACTATCGCCGATACGTGCTGGGATTTGCTAACATCGCTAAACCACTGACCAGGCTTACAGAACGGCAAACAAAGTTACAGTGGTCTGAAGAATGCCAAGACTCGTTCAGGAAGCTGTAAGGAGCATTTATCAATGCACCAATTCTGAGCTAATTCATTTTGGATACGGACGCAAGTAATGTGGGACTTGGAGCTGTCCTGTCTCAGATCCAAGAAGGTCATCGGTTACTTCAGCAAGAATCTTAGTAAACCGGAGCGCAATTACTGTGTCACCAGGCGGGAGCTGTTGGCCGTGGTTAAGGGAGTAGAGCACTTCTACAAATACGTGTATGGACGAAGATTCCTACTGAGAACTGATCATGCAGCTCTCAAATGGCTCCTACAATTCAAGAATCCCGAGGGTCAAGTGGCACGTTGGATCGAGAGACTCCAAGAATTCGACTTTGAGATCGAACATCGGGCGGGGACCAGCCATAAGAATGCGGATGGTTTAGTCATCGGCTGGAAGAAGAGTGAGCTAAGACCGTCGTGGCAGGAAATAGCCAGTTGTTCCCCAGTAGTTAAAACTTACTGGGCCCAATGGAACTCTTTCACCTTAGACAATGGAGTCTTGAAGCGTGTGTTGGAGTCGGAGGATGGCGGGGAAGAACGACGTCGGGTAGTAGTTCCCAGGAGCAGGAGACAGGAAGTGTTCCGAGAAATCCATGATGGGGTCACCGGAGGACATCTGGGAGTGACGAAGACCCTCCAGAAAGTTAGGCAACGGTTCTACTGGGCCAATTAAGGATCGGCATTGACATCGTTGGCCCGTTCCCACAATCTGAACACGGGAACAAGTACATCCTTGAGGCGATGGACTACTTCAGCAAGTGGTCCGAAGCCTATGCCCTGCCCAACGAAGAAGCCATCACCGTTGCCGACGTCTTGGTGTATAGTTTCTGTCATCAACATTTTTTTTTTTTCTGTTTTAAAACTGAGCTGCTGAGCTGTTTAACAATAAAGTTCATTCCTGAATCCGGACTGTAAATGCATTAAAAGTTTATTTTTCTCAATATAATCACGAATTTAATCATACACTGCCAGTTCAATAATTTTTTTCTTTCAGTTGAGGTCTGAAATTAACGGCTTCATTTGTGTTATTGATTTTTTGGATAGGAATAACTATAGCTTTGAGCTCCTGTTGAAAACAACCTGTTGTCAGTACAGTTTGTTTTTTGAAACTTCAAATATTACGCGAAACTATTTTCGATATAAACAGTGTACCGGAAATATTCATTTACAAGACTGGTCTTGAATATAGGTTATTATCCTAACAAGTACGAAAAGAGTACATTTCCCGCACTAGTACGGTAAAATGACACTTCTCAAACTAAATTCAAACCTTCAAACAATATCCATATACAATTTGCATACATTTATATGCTCATATGTGAATCCCATCAGTTTATTTTAATATCTTTTTTATGATGTCTCATGCTACTCGGTTGAGTGGATCAGCTAAATGCTGGATTGGCTGAAGATAGATAAAATGAAGACCTTTTATTATTGTTGTTGTTATTGCAATGTGTGAACTTTCCAAGTATAGGTGAAATACGTATCTTTTTAAGATTCCTCATGAATTTCGCTTTCAAGGTATAAAACTCTATACTTATTTTCATGGTAACATGTGCTTAAATATTTTCCTTTTGTTACAGTTCAATCATGCCTGTTCCATCTCTACAGAAACCTGCTCCATTCTTCAAAGGTACTGCAGTGGTTGATGGATTGTTCAAAGATATCTCCTTAGAAGACTACAAAGGAAAATATGTTGTCTTGTTCTTCTATCCATTGGATTTCACCTTTGTATGTCCCACCGAGATCATAGCCTTCTCTGACCGTTTTGATGAATTTGACAAAATCAACACTGCTGTCATCGCCTGCTCTACTGACAGTCAGTTCTCGCATTTAGCTTGGATCAATACTCCTCGTAAACAAGGTGGCATTGGAGAAATGGCAATTCCCGTTTTAGCTGATAAATCTGCCTCTATTTCTAGGGCTTACGGAGTATTAGATGAGGAGAGTGGTATTCCATTCAGAGGACTGTTCATTATTGATGGAAAAGGTATGTTAACAATTTGGAGAAATAAAAATTTTCTAAAGCTAAAGGTTTTCAAAACTATTTAGCTTCTGAGATACAGGTTGTAAAAAGTCTAAATGAAAATCATTATTAATATTCAACATTATCTAGGATAAACACCAATCCCTCTATAAAGATGTTTTAAGTAGTATTGATAATTCAGTTGTATTAAATTTTGTCCAGTAATTGCTCTAAATCAAATTTTGAAATGATTTATTCACATATAGCGATAAAAGCTATCTGGATAAATATTTTACTTCTTCAAACAACTTATGATACTCTCCAAATTGTGTTCTAGTTTGATTAATAGGATGAATACCTCTTTTCGGCCTTTTTAATTTAAAAAACGGATTATTTATTAACATTTCTTCGTTAATTAATTGAATTCAATTTTAATATTAATCCAAAAAGCTTTGTCTATAAGTTTTTATAACTTCCGACAATAAAGTATATTTTGACTTTGACTTTTATCCTTTAACTAAGTATAATACATCTACGAAAACGGAAGTCGATACCGATTCCGATACCCGCTTTATTTCTGTGTGCTAACCTGTCTCTAAAGGCGCCGGTAACCAGCGAGCAGGTAACCCGCTTTCTTTACCCTTAGGTTAGGTTAACACGGTGGTCCGGGATGGAAGCCACATAGGCCAGAGGCCCGTTGTGATGCCGTATGGAGTGGTTATCACCCCCATCACCACCCTAAGAACCAGTTGCTGCTGTTGATGAACATCATGAGGCTTTTGATACCAGCCGACTGAAGATCGGATAGGTTGTCAAAATGGGGCTGTCCCAGAGCAGAATTTTTTTTCCTGGATAGGGCAGGGCAGTGACAGAGTAGGTGTACCATCGTCTCTTCCTCCTCTTCATCTCGACAGCTTCTACAGAAGTCGTAACGTTGTAGGATTCCCATACGTGCAGCATGGCATCCTCCAAGCCAGTGTCCAGTGATGGCCGCAATCGCGTTTCCAATGGAGTTCCTGAAAAGAGATAAAATATCTTTTATGCGTCGCAGGTTAAGCTCCGGCCATACCTGTCTTGACGAGGTGCAAGAAAGCTCCTCCCGCCACCTAAGGTTGGTTAGGCGGAGTACTTCCTTCCGGAGGAGCAACCACCGTTCAGCGATAGGTGCCCCTGGTCTAGTATTAGCGGATATAGCTGTGAGCGTCGTACCAGCTCTTGCTAACTCGTCCGCCATACAATTGCCTGCTATGTCCCTGTGGCCGGGTACCCAGACAACATTGACTCTTACTTTAGTCGCCAGCTCATCTAATGCTCTACGGCATTGTATAGCCGCCTTTGAGGTCAGGTAGACTGAGTTTAGAGACTTAATGGCAGCTTGGCTGTCACTTAGAATAGATACTTCCTTGGACTCAATCCGGTTTGGAATACCCATTTGGCTGTTTCATTTATAGCTACCATTTCTGCCTGGAATACACTACAGTAGTCCGGCAAACGAAATGATAGGTTGAGGGGTGGGGGCTCTGAGAAGACTCCACTTCCTACTTTCCCCTCTAGTTTTGAGCCATCTGTATAAAAGAACGTCCCATTTAGCTTAACTAGG
The DNA here is from genome assembly GCA_958502065.1 of Chrysolina americana. Classification (NCBI taxonomy): domain Eukaryota; kingdom Metazoa; phylum Arthropoda; class Insecta; order Coleoptera; family Chrysomelidae; genus Chrysolina; species Chrysolina americana. The sequence goes on from OY293411.1 coordinate 22,482,237, forward strand.
TTCGCCGTTCACTTTTCTCTGGACGGGATGTCCACCGAGAACTTACAGTCGAACATCGGGGTGGGTTTTGTGTAGTCTGTTATTTAGAGTAAGATTGAATTCCTTCAGAATTTTGGAGTGGCCGTAGTTTACCTTAAGCCATGGTGAGACTGCATTGAGTCAGAGAGCGGCGCTAGCCGCGCACTCCTTCCCATATAGGTCTAATGGAGTCAGATGTAGGATCACTTCCAGGGCTTTAGTCGGGGTCGTCCTGAGACACCCCGTCATGAGAACGGCAGCTAGTCGTTGTACCTTTCACACCCTTTTCTGGTTGACTTCCTTACATAGGGCTGGCCACCATACCAATGATCCATACATGAGTGTGGGTCTTACGACCGCCGTGTATAACCAATGGACAATGCTGGGTCTCAACCCCCATTGTTTACCAATGGTTCTTCTGCAGGTGTGTAACGCAACTGTCGCCGTTTTCACCCTTTCCTCTATATTTTGTCTCCATAACAGCTTTCGGTCAAGGACGATTCCTAGGTCGTTCGGAGAGTTTTATTTCTTGGCCCCCTATATTGGGAAGGCGAAAGGAGGGTATTTTATGCTTCCTCGTGAAGAGAACTAGCTCAGTTTTGCCCGGGTTTATCCCTAGGCCGCATTTGTTGCACCAGTGCACGAGTTCATTTAGTGCCCCCTGTATGACATCCGACAGAGTCTCTGAAAATTTTCCTGAAACTATAATCGCAATATCATCGGCGTAGGCCACAATTTTAATTCCTAGCCTTTCCATTTTCTGGAGAAAGCAGTTGGGTCCACAGTAGGGGTGAAAGCATTCCCCCCTGCGGAGTCCCCCGGTTGACCACTCTTTGTATCTGACAGCCAGAGATCTCTGCGTGCATCTTTCTGTTGCAGAGCATGTGGTTAACAAGCTCGACGATTGACTTGTCGAGTCTCAGAATTTTCATTTCTCCTGTAACAGCACTGGGGATTATATTGTTGTGTCTAACCTTACTAACCTACTCTTCTTCATCAGGAGCAACATGTCATTGTGTTCACTATAGCATCATATGCTAATTTTTTTATTCATATGCTTATGATGCTCATCACTCAACAAAAACGAACACAAGTCCTAACTTGTTTGACTGAAGACGAAACTGTTGTCCTTTATTTAATACGTCAAACATTTGTTATGAAATAATTCCTTTAAATTCAACCAAGACACTTGAATATCAAAAATACAATAAGATTCTAGGGCTTACCATTGATTGCAATCTCAATTGGTCTATGCATATTGAATATCTTTGTACAGTATATAGATAGATAGATAGATAGATAGATAGATAGATAGATAGATTCATTCATTCAGGTAATTTCAATGTTACAAAATAATTACTTATAAAAAAATTTAAATTATTCAGACTAATTTTATCCATAGGACGTCACCTAAGCATGTTCTTAAAGTTACTTCAGGACAATGCAGTAGGGCCGTATTACGTTAACTATATTTTGCAAGAATTCATACTCATATAAGATATTAGATATTCATTACTACATTGGGGTCAGGATGCAGATATTGCAACTATTTCTGTCCTATGCGTACATTGGCCAATTTGTCACTGTGATGCTTTCTTTGGTGTGATGCTATGACATAAAAGTGTATTACTACCAAGTGTAAGCAGTGAATTAATTTATACCAGAAGGGCCTTTTTCATGATGGGTGTAAGATTTTCAATAATTTGCACTCGAGTATAAAGGACATAAGGATTCCAAAACATCAAAAAATAGCTGAAATCATTATTATTAGTGAAGTCTCTCGTTATTCTGAATAATGTGCCAATTTTTACTTAATTCATCATATAAAGTATTATCAGTACTTCAATAGTTCAGTTTCTTCTACACTTCAAAACTATAATGCCCATGTTTTCTATTTCAGGTATTTTGAGACAGATCACCATTAATGACCTGCCAGTGGGACGCTCTGTGGATGAAATCCTTCGTCTTGTTCAAGCTTTCCAGTTTACTGATGAACATGGTGAAGTATGTCCAGCTGGTTGGAAGCCAGGCCAGAAGACCATGAAACCAGACCCAAAGGAGAGCTTAAACTACTTTTCTTCTCCTAATAAATGAGCTTGTTGTATTGAGTTGAAGTAGACAGAGAAATTCACCTCAGTTTTGAATGAAAGAAATACCATTTCATTTTATTAGTAGAGTTAAGAATAATTTACCGTTTATATCCTTCCAGTAACACCTTTCAAATAGTTTCCATTAATTCCAGTGTGATGTTTATTTTATGTATCTTCCAAACTTAATATAGATATGTGATATTATTAAACTCTTCTAAATAATTTTATTTTATTAAAATTATTCTTGTAATTCCCATGGTATTTGAATAATTTGTTCGATTTCACTATAAAGATCTCACATTATGAACAGATACCTTGAAATTTCCAACGGTAAAAACACTAGAGTTCACTGATGAAAAAATTTTGAGTTTAAAGAAATTTATCCAATGAAAGTTCGATTGTTTTTTGGCATGATAAATCTGCAACAATATACCAATACACTACAATAAGTAATTATCTTCATTGAAACGAGTGTATGAAGTACTTATTAAAAACACAATTGATATAGGTAATGTTTTGTTTTTGTGATTTGTCCTGATGGAACTTCTCCAGAACGACTCATATTGTGTCAATAATACTCAACATAGCTGACAGGAGGGAAATTTAATTTAAGTGATGGTCGCTTACTAAATTAAAGGAACAGGCATTTTTATCGCCGTTGAAGTAAGTTGAGTTGATTTATCATATTTCTTAACTTTCTTATCAGAGGGTAATATATTGGATTCGAAAAATGGAAATTACCCAAAACACCAAAACGACGTCAATAACACTCGACGCGCGTTTCGCCACCAAAATTGAACGCATGTTATAGATGTTTACCCGCATCTTATACATGCGCATACTCTCCGCAGTTGAGTCGGTGTATGAGCAAATAGGGTCAAAGAAGGGGGTCGCTCGCTGTATAAGCGTGACCGTTCAATCGCCTCTGTATATTATTGCGAGGCATTTGATACAACATCGCATGAGCTCATCATGCATTGGCTCAGATTGCCTTGCGGTCCCGATCAAATAGTGAGATGCATTGAGCAGCTGATGCCGCTCTGGAGGACACGCTTCACCATAATATCTGGTAGACTCCAAACAGAGCAGGATATCTTTAGAAAGGGCGTGTTTCAGGGAGACTTCCTCAGTCCTCTTCTATTCTGCATCTCGCTATTGCCATTGAACGTTGCACTACGGAAAACCCGCGGTTACAACTGTGGCACCTCCAGCAACCGGAGGCATGAGATCACCCATCTGTTTCAAGTTTCAAAAGGATGAGCTCAAACTATATGTCTCTGGAGTAAAGGATCTTCATCAGTCCTCTATTCTGCATCTCGCTATTGCCATTTAACATTGCACTACGGAAAACCCGCGGTTACAACTGTGGAATCTTCAGCAACCGGAGGCATGAGATCACCCATCTGTTTCAAGTTTCAAAAGGATGACCTCAAACTATATGCCTCTGGAGTAAAGGTTCTTCATCAGTCCTTGAGGGTTGTGCATGAGTACCCGCATGCTTTCGGAATGAAGTTTGGGATCGACAAATGTGCCACGGTTTATCTCAAAAGAGGACGTTCAGCTGTAAACGGAAGTATCCTACATCATCTGGATGCAGTAGAGACGTATACTTACCTAGGGGTGGAAAAACCCGTCTCCCAAGAGGTAACTACTCTTAAGAACTCTCCGCGGTAAGTATCAGCATAAGCTCCGACAGAACTGTCTGGGAAATAATATGCTTGCCGTTCCGATTCTACTTTACTCCTGAAGAGCTGCAACAACTCGACGTAAAAACTCGCAAAATGATGCATCTTCATAGGAGCTCGCATCCTAAATGATCCACGGTTATACTTCCCCAGACAGCAAGGAGGCCGTGGATTTTTCAGCTCATTGGAGTGTCTACACGACAGAAAGGTACTGTATGGAGCCTGTAAAGTTATCAGGAATTCAGATTTCTGCTTAGTATGCGTTCCTGAAAACGCGGCAGCCGATGAACTCGGTTTCGTATTCGACACTGAACTGACGAACCCAAATTCTGTCACCGAGTTGGAACCCATTCAGCAAAAAGCCCACGTCAAAGCTGCGCCAGTGAGAGGCTCCTACAGCTACATAGCACGGGGTCTTCTTCGAGAATATTAAAGACCTTGGTTTATCCAGAAACCTGACCTTTTTTTTCTCAGGTCGGAAACCGAGGTATTCATAATGGCCTGTCTAGATGGTGTCTTCCAACACACGTAGTCGCGTGATGGATATAGAGGTCCCTGAAACAAGATACAGAGCGTGTCGTGGGGCAGCTGAGACCATAATGCATTTCCTATCAGCTTTGCCCAGCTTAGGCGGTCTCAGCCTATATCCACAGGCATAACGCGGTGCTACAAATGTTGTACTACCACCCACGTTACTCGTACGGTATTGACGAGACACCGGTATTGCCTTATGCCCCGGGAAATATTGAGTCCGTTGTAGAGAACGAGATGTGCCGAATTTTGGAATGATTCCTTCCCCACCCTCAGGCAAATACAAGCCAGTAAGCCTGATATAGTCCTCCTCGACCATCAACGTAGGACGATTTTCGTCAGAGTTTTCGGCTTCTGGCGAAACGAACATCGTCCGAAAAGAGGAGGAAAAAAGGACTAAATATCGAGAGCTACTCTTTGAACTCCAGGCTTTACCAAACCATTCTCTTAAAATGGTAGTTCTGGTAAAAGGGGCCCTTGGTGGAATAATGGACACACTGCTCTCAAACCTGAAAATCATACCAGCTTGACGTAATATTGCAGAAATATTTGCCGGAAATCTGCCCACTCAGGGCACATGACTATCGGACCCAGTACGTAATCAATCACCCCTCCTCACCCCATGGACGTGGAAAGTGTTTACTGGGGTTAATGACACACCAGCGCGCCCTCCGAATGTATCGGGGCTCCGGCGACAGGGCCTGACTGGTCAATTCCTGACGGAAAACAAATAATAATAATACTCCCTCATAAACACTCATAGAGTTGTACCCAAAGGCATAGCCTGTGCGGGTAGAATACGGCTATTATTATTATTTGCCGAGGCGCTCCGGGGCGACATACTGATTTTTGGTGGCGTTTTCACTTTTCAGCTGTAGGAATACCTACAGCATTACCCTCGTGGTCAGTGCGCACTCCATGCAAGCACCAGACCAGACGTCGGAATTGGCATCTAAACAAATTACATTGCCTATAAACCCCTATAAAATTGAGAAAATTTTTCTCATTATCAATGATTCGAACCTGGCCAAATGCAAGCGGAACTCTCTCGAAGTCTTCTTAGGGTTGGGAATTTTATAATTCCAACTTCGTATTTCGAAATTCCGAACTTGGCGACTCGGAATTCTGAACTTGCTAACTCGGAATTCCGAATTGGTAACTCGGAATTTCATTTCGACTTTTAGTCTAGTTCCGAAATTGTAGATAGTATCGTACATTTTCTGGTTTTTACTTTTTACGGGATTTGAAAGTGCGGAGGGGATGAACGAAAGTGGCAAAGTAAAACTTGATTTGAAACAAGTACCTAGCTTATTTGTGTTCTATTTTTTGACCTGCTTTATATGAATTATGAACCGTACAACCGATGCGTCACTATCTACAATTTAGGAACTAGACTATAGTATTTTGGAATTACGATTTAATAATTTTATAGTTCCGACTTGGTATCTCGAAATTCTACGAAGCCCTGGGACACCTACAACAAAAAATATATTTTTTTTTTTATTCTGAGTTATAACTCTTACTACTCGGAATTTTATAATTTCTACTCGGAATTTTATAATTTCGACTCACTAACTCGTAGTTACCCAGTCGGAATTTGAAAATATTAGTGTGGCCCATCTACTCTTGCTGTTATTCAAAGAAAAATTATGAATTAGTGAACATTTGAATAAAGAAAAATTATCATTACTGAAAATAGGTTAACACATCTAAATAAAGCATATTTTTCCAAACTTTGAGAAAACATTAAACTCAAATTCAAAGATACTCCTGCATAAGGTGTTTCATAATAAAAATAATGAGGACCTATAAGATGAAAGTTTTTCTGAATACCTGGTGTTTTGTTGAAATAATGAAACATTTTTTTTGGTTATACCTAACTCTATAAAGTTTTTGAATATTTTTACATTTATCTTGTACTAGAAATGTATTTTCTCATCCCCCTCCTGCAGTGCAGAGCAGAGGATTAAGAAAATTCATTGCTACTGATATTAGGAAATAATTACCATGTCTTCATGATTACCTGTAAAGTAATTTCACCTTCAATTGTTGATTCAACAAATTTCGCGTAAACCATATAACTTCTTGAAACTTACGATAGACTTTCCAATTTGTTTTTCATAAAAATACAGATTAGTATTGAAGATATTGTTCAATGAAAAACTATTTTTCAGATTTATTTTCAGACTTTTTGGGAAAATGTTAAAATAATCCAATTAATTTTTCTGATTTCAATTCCGCAAAGTAAAAACAGAACACCTTGTACGTTGGGAATGCAAATACCTTCACTGTAAAAATTCCAAATAATGATCTCTAATTTTCTTACAAATAATCGTGAAAGTTAACTAGTGAGAGGGTGTATAAAAAATTGATATGATATAGCAGGTTTCCCCTCAATTGGAAAGGCAATAGTAGACGTTTTTCTGGCCTTTTGGTCTTTGTCATTGGAATCTAACTTCAGGAAACTAAAAGACTCTAATATTTCAGTTGGATTGTAATGCAGGTTGCTACAGCTGTCTCCCTGAAGTATTAAAGTCTTCTGAGCCACAAAGTAGTTGAGTGTCTGTTATAGTCGATTCTATTTGTTTGCCGTTTTCACTTCCAACTGTTGATCACTCGTTGCACTTGATTATAGCTTACTGACAAAGGCTAAAAATCCGGAAAGGTGTCTAGAGTCTCTTTTCTAAATAAAGGTAAACTCATCATATCATTTATATTTTACAAATAATCCCATAGGTTTAGAGGAAGTCCTCAGAAACTCACCTCATTGCTTGTGGGAGTACAAATACTTTCTGCTACAAACATACATACCTCTCGTTTAAATGAAGCAAAAAATAGTTTTAATTGCCAAAATAAAGTATCAATGGAAATGTGTATTATATAATTGATTTTTTCCATAAAAAATACATAAAATTACAGTAATAAATAGAAAACGAATGGATGATACAAACTTATCAATGCAAAGATCAATAATTTAATAAATTTACTGAGAACCTGTCGACAGTAGGGCGAGAAGTCCAGCAGTTGTTCCTATAGATAAGGTGTAATTTACAGCTGGAGTGAATGATTGGAGCAAATAAAAACTGGCCAGGATAACAACTGCTAAAAACAAGGCATTATTGTAAAAAATTGAAAACGTTGTAGCCTCAAAGTCAGCAACTTCATTTTTCTTCCAAAGGATCCTCTCGTCTTTTTCCTTCTTACTCATTTTCTTGTCATCAGCCAGTTTTTTTGTCAAATCTCTGGTAACAGCCTCTTCTCTTTTAACAGCAATTTTGTGTTTCAATGTAAATTTGGTGTTTCGGTATGCCATAGCCAGAAGATATGTAGAAACAGCAGTCACAACAGCAAATAGTATTAGAGATGAATAAATATCAATCATATGTATCCTCCAGAATAACCATATTGGAACAGTAGAAACTATTAAGGCATTGCCATAGAATAAAGCTGATGATTTGGTGGACACATTTCTGCTAAAATCTTGTAGCAATAATTCTTCTTCCTTAGTAAAACCTTTGTTTTGCGATTTGGACATGATTTCTGTTATACAAGTAATTCTTAAACACACTTTTTATTAACACAACGTAGAACAGATTGTAAAACTTGACTTGACCTGGATATTAATGTACAACTACTCAACTCAACACTCCAACAAACACAATCACTTTACTGATTATTTCAGTATACGTCACCGCCACGCCGCCACATAAAATGTTTTGACATGACACAACTCCACGTTTGGTTTTTGTGCGCCAAGCACAGAGAGAAAGTGTTCTGTGGTGCACAGAAATTTAAGAAAGAGTATATTTTAAATTTGTTGTTGTATCAAACTGCCAAAGGGGAACTACATATTTGGGGACAATGAACAGGTGATAGAGCCGCATTCCATTTGAAAGTTTCAAACACCGGGGCTTCTTATTCTAGCTCAATCATTGGTAAGAAAATGACATCTGTCAAAATCCACCAATAACAAGTCAAGAATAAAGGCCGGAGTCCCATGCATCCGTTTATCCGAGACGGTACGATGATACGAAAGTGTTCATATTGGTCGAAATTCAAATTTTATCTGTCCATATTTGAATTTCGACCAATAGATACACTTTCGTATCATCGTTACCACTACAATGAGGATATTTTTTATACATACTTTTTAACAACTATGCATAATGTGTAGTGGTGCTGTCTGACATATTTGTCTTTTGAATGTTCAATGTATTAGTTTTTTATGACTAAATAAACGGATATATATTCAGGTATTCAGGTACCGTCGGATAAACGGATGCATGAGACTCCGGCCTAAGAAGCCCCGGTGCTTGAAACTCTCAAAATGGAAAGCAGCTCACGTCGTGCTCTTAAGGCGAAACCATACCCCTGCGAATTTCACGATTTTTCGGCGAATAAAATGGCTGCCAGACTTGCCGCAAGAAAGTTCAAATATTTTAACTTTTTGTGAATTCGCGCAAATCACGGAACAACAGAATTAATATCAAATTATTCCATGCTTTCATTGCCTTCGCCATATATTGATTCAACTAAGTTGAAAGATATCTTTGGATGTTGAATCTTTTATTTTTATTGCAAAAAAAATTAATTTGCATTTATAAGATTTCACAATCAATTATGAAAGATCTGTAGTGTTTGTCAAATATTCCATGCTAGAAAAGTTCAGCAAGATTATTACAGGGAGATGGGGGTGTATGATTCCAATAAATATTTTATTTACTTTCGGGTCTCGAACTGTTGTCCACAGAGGAGACAAATCTGAAGAGAAGAGGGTGTCTTCAGGTTTGGAACCATTGCATTCTGCAAGAAATGCTTTGTTTGTGACTGAGTTATGTATTATAGAGAATTTACATAAATACATATTATTCTCCAATTTTCTACCATATTTTGCCATATTTTGAAAAATCAAACACTAGAAAAGTATTAAGGCTGAAACACAATGGAAGTTTTATGTTTTTAGTTTTAATTTTCATAAATTTGGATATTTTTTAACGCGAAACCATCATTGCCATTATTATTTTGATTACGCCTCATAAAAAATCTTGTTGATAAAATTCAAGCTTCATTTTTCAATTTTGTTTTGCATCTTGTTTTTTATTTGTAAAATTGATATCAAAAATCCCAAAACTTAAAACTTATTACATAAAACTTCCATTGTGTCTACGGCTTCATTTGACCTATATTTTGTGGTGACTGATGAACAGTGAGCACAACATGTACATTTAAAAGTAGATTATTTGAGTTGACGAACACACGGAATTCGTAACACCCATAATAAGTATCTAGACCACGATTCTGTAGCATTTTCAAATATTTTTGTTGAAATCAAATCTCGCTTCTGCAATGAGATCTAATGAAATCTTAATGCAGACTACCTTAGTATGTATCTTAAGAACTCCTTATCATCTTGCTGGACGTTACTGTTGAAGCGGGATGTAACACTCTGGATCGAAGCGGTAAAACTTTGGATCTGACTTTTTAAGGACACTGTATTAAACACAATCTGCTGAATCCCCCGACCATAGATCCTTGATATTAGTTATAATGTAACTGCATTATTGTTGAAGATACTTGGCTTCTGGAGATAACAATAATATATTAATATACAGGCCGTTTCTTTTATCATGTGGTAACATTGCTATATTCTAAACTGTAATAGATACAAACACGTTTAAATCGGAAAAAAGGTAACTATTGTGGTGAGCAGTAAATTGGTCATAGAAAATTAACGGGGATTCTTGTCCTTCCCAACTTATAAAGGGAAAACTGAAAATGCTGTTTTCGGTTTTTTACGAATAGAATTGTTATTTCAGAATATATAAAAAAATGAAGAAGGAAAGTTTTATTGTATTCAAATTGTACTAGAACTACGTAACGATAAATTTTTAATCAAACGTTTCGTGTCAACACCGCCATCAACTATTTTTTTCAAATACGGACCTGTCTATATTTCATCACAAATATTGATAGAGCGATAAAATCACAATTCAGTGGTATATCACACTCGACATTTTTATAACGTTTCATATAAAATAACTAGCATCATCAGTGACAACAGCATTTTTAGTTTTCCCTGTATAAGTCGGGAAGGGCGAGAGTCCCCGTAGATTTTCTCTGACCAATGTACTGCTCACCACAATAGTTAAATTTTTTTATCATTTAATCGTCTTTGTATCTATTACGGTTTAGAATATAGCAATGTTACCACATGATAAAAGAAACGGCCTTTATATAATGTTATTTGGGAAGCAAAGTGAACTTCTTCCCTCCCATGTTCAACTGATATTTTAGAAATAGGAAAAAAACAAACAATTCCTAACCCCAAATATCGAAAAATTACATGTTATGATTCATCATTTACCGCAATTTTTTTGCCGCATGGGTATGAACGTTCATGCGGCGATTTTCTTGCGATTTGCGAATCGCAGAAAACCTCGAATATTCGCGAGGGTATGAACTAGCCTTTATTGTTTGGTACAAATACAAATGAGTAAACTCCACATCCGTACCGTACCTTTTGTGTCACGCACACATTTCTTTTTTGAAAACTCATGATGACATATTTTTCTCATCAGAATGATTTTTCCCATTTCCTCTTCATTATATTGGCTTTTTTGCCATTATATAATGATATTTTTCTTATTATACAATGACTTTTTTCTCATTATGATGTCTTTATATTTTCTTGGTGATGTCAGAGGCAATCCAGAAGAAGCCACTCACGAGTTTTCTCAAACAGTTCATAAGTTTAGTTTAGTATAATAGGACTTGGTAGAAAGGAATATTTTACTCCGTTGCCAAATGTTTTGGATTTCATAACAGAGCAAGTTCAGAAAAGTCAATATAATGGAAAAAAGTCATTATGATGAGAAAATAGTCATTATAATGAGAAAAAAGTTATTGTAGAGTTTTCGAAATACGAAAAGAGTGAAAATATCAAACAAAGTCTGATAGCTTCCGAGAGACAGAATTCAAATAAAAACCCCTTATTCTCTCCTTAATTTAGGCAGATATCTGACAGAAAACAACTACTTCCCTGGCTGATACAGCGCCGGACGTTAATATAAATCTGACAGATATCTGTGCAGCGTTCTCCCTAGAATTGGGGAGACACAGCCACAAATGCTTTCTGTATCAAGTAGCAAAATCCTGCCCGACATGAAAGAAAAGAGTGCGTGACACAAATCTGAGCTATTTTCAGCTAAACGGGAAATTCATTTTGGACACGGACACCAGCATCGTAGGGCTTGAAGCTATCCTCTCAGATTCTCCTGGAGGGACACGAGAAGGTAGTTGCTCATTTCGACAAGACTCTTAAAACGCAATAATTACTGTTATTAATTGTCTGATGTAAGAGGAGTAGTTATACTTCCACAAATAATACATTTACGGGAGAATAAACTGACCACATGCAGCCCCTTCTACAGTTCAAAAACCCGGAGAGTTAGAATTTGACTTCGAGATCGAACATCGAGAGAGAATAAGTAGCCATAAAGAAGGCACATATATACCGTGTCGCGGAAACCATGCCCAGATATGACTACTAACATTGTCGAGGTCCAGAAGAGAAAGAAGCAACAACTTATAGAACCACGACAGTAGATGATAATTGGAATAACAACAAGATCCAGAAAGACCAAGAGGAATGATCCAAACCTTAGTTAATTCATCGTCAAGAAAAAGAGTAACCGGAGATCATGGCAATAAATTGCACGTTATTCGCCAATGGAATTTTTCTACACTGAAAAATAGAGTCCTGAAGCATGTGTTGGAGTCCGAAGATGGTGGGGAAGAAAGAAGTCAGGGAATTGCCAAGCTTACATCAAGGAAGGACTGGTGCAGAAAGTGTTCTGTTTGCGCTGCGAACACGACCTGAGAGCCCTGAAGCACCGATGCGTCAGTACAACGTATGCAGTCCATTTGAGAGAATCGCGCGCCATAGATACCGCCGGTCTATTTCCAGGAATAAATACATATTTGTTGATGGACTAGTAAGTGGGCAGAAGCCTATATAGACCTTTACCCAACCAGGAAGCCTCCACCGTTGCCGACGTCTTGGTGAATAACTGAATATGCCTAGTCGGTGTTCCATTGGACCTGCATTCGGACCAACTATCCAACCTGTTCCAGAAATTATGTGAAATCCTGAACCTTCGAAAGACGAGAACCACACAGTTCTACACACACAGTCCGGATGATTAGGACGATAAAAATATGTCTGTACAAGGTCATGAAGAGGATAAATGATCTCGTTCTTTACGAATCCAGAATCCTGGCCCGAGGAAAACCTTCAATAAGGTTGACTCCGTACGGCCAAGTTCGCATCCTCATATCAACAGAAGATGAAATAATGATGTTCCAGAAATTCACGTCCTGTTCTCAAATGGACAATGGGTTAATTCGACAGGACCCCATGCATGTGATCTTTTCTGATTTTGAAGATTCAATAATGCACTTGTGAAGCGGTAAAGACGTGGGTATTTTTTCATGAATATGTTGTTTTTTTTTTATTTTATGAATTGAAAATATTATTCAAAATACCTGTTTTAGGTATTCCTTAACATTTTTATTTTTTTTATAACTTATATAATGATACCTGCATGATAGATACTGAAAAAACACCCATATGTAGTAGCATTTTACGAGTATATGTAATCTCCAAAATCTGAGGAAAAATAATGAACTTAATTTTACTTCTCTTTTCGGGATGATATTTCTTCAGATCAAAGTTCATTATTGTTATGATTGCATTTTTGCTATTCTGGAAGTTATGAGGTTTTCGTTTCTTTGTTCATTAATTTTCCTTTATAAATAAACTGACCCTGAAGTTTAAGAGAAATGCGTACAAAGGACTAGCGCCAAGTTCATGAGAATTAAAATAGATCTGGTAAATAAGCAAATAAACATTAAAGTTGTTTTACACCAAGGAAAGATTTTCTGTAAGTGCGTAGGGAATACAATATACGCGTAGAAGGATGATAGTAAGAAATGGTTAAAATTAAAATCATTGTTGCCACGTGTACCGCCAATTCTCTGGATATAGTAAATTTTCAAATCAGTAAAAATTGTAGATGGATGAAATGTTTCAAAATACTATTGGATGATTGTCATCGTATTCGTCAGTTTCAAATAAGAACTAATATTGACCAATATTTTATTCGGAGGTGATTGTGAGACTAGCTGTTAAAAATATTAATATATGTAACGTCTCGTATCAAGTGTGTGGCGGACCAAAAATATAGCGGCCAATAGGCCCTTCATGTCAGCAGTACCACACACTAAATAAGGCGTGCTGTTTAGCATTAAAACAGCACTGTCTTCATAGTGAAAAGCGGGTGAGAAAAACATGAAGTTCCACGATGAACCTTCTTGCTTATTCCAAGAGCCTCCTCGTGTTATAGATAACCCGCCGGCCGCTGATCGTTGGAAACTTTCTAGAAGAAAATCTGTGAGTATCCGCAACCACTTAATTTAGATACTCCCGGCCCAAGCGCAGTTCGAAGCTTTCTGCAGGAGACTTTCGTTGGCCTGAGCTCAATGAACTGCGCAATCCGATAACTCCGGAAGAAATTCGACAGGCCCACAAAGACTCATAAAGAACTTCGCAGCCGAAACTGGTCAAGTGCTAGCAGAAGTTTCACCTACCGACATCCATCAGCTTCGCTACCGACCACTTTGGTTATAATATAATGATAATAATAGTGGAGATGCATTGGACAGCTGATGCCGCTCTGGAGAACTCGCTTTGCCATAAAATCTGGTTATCTTCAGAAGGGGCGTGTTTCACAGAAACTCCCTCAGATGCCCAGTAAACACAAACATCTCTGCGATATCGCTTTCTTGTTCATAGCTCGGTTAGAAAGTGAGGTACATTTGTACATCACTGTTACCAAGTGAGGGTGCTAACTGTGACTACTCTCTGTGACCAATGCAACAGGAGATCTCAGTTATCTTCTCATTGATGTCGATCTGAGGCACAAAAATGTCCTTCCTTATTTGAAGATTGAATAGTATATCACATTCACATCATTGTGAGTGACATTTGGCATCACAATGTGATACGTTTGTCGGTCAAGAGGGCCCCAAATAGAAGTTAATGAGATTGAAATGTGAGTAACAATGCACTTCACGCATGTGACTTGAAACTTGAATGTGAAGCACTCTGCTGTCTCTGAGAGCATTTTGTGTTAACATCTCTTCTGCATCTTCCTATTACCGTTGCACTACGGAAAACCCGCAGATACACTCTCAGCAACGGGAGACATAAGGTTCTACATCAATGACCTCAAAATATATGCCTCGGGAGAAAAGGATCTTCATCAGTCCTATACGTTTCTCGGTCAAGAGGGCCCCAAATAGAAGTTAATGAGATTGGAATGTGAGTAACAATGCACTTCACGCATGTGACTTGAAACTTGAATGTGAAGCACTCTGCTGTCTCTGAGAGCATTTTGTGTTAACATCTCTTCTGCATCTTCCTATTACCGTTGCACTACGGAAAACCCGCAGATACACTCTCAGCAACGGGAGACATAAGGTTCTACATCAATGACCTCAAAATATATGCCTCGGGAGAAAAGGATCTTCATCAGTCCTTAAAAGGGTGGTGCAAGAGTAGGTACACGCATGCTATCGGATTGGAGTTTGGGATCGACAAATGTTCCACGGTTCATCTCAAAAGAGGACGATGTGAAGCTCGTTGACGGATAAGCATATTACATCATCTGGATGCCGGAGACGTACCTAGGAGTGGAATAACGCCGCTACCAAAACCAGAAACTCTCTCCGCGGCAAGTATCAGCATAAACTCTGACAGATCTGGTCATCAGAACTGTCAGAGAAAAACGAATTTGCTGCAACTAATATATGCTTGCCGTTCCAATTATACGATACTCCTTTGGAGTGATGAAATGGACTCGGAAAGAGCTGCGACAACTCGACGTAAAAACTCGCAAAATGATACATCTTCTTGCAACTTGCATCCTAAATCGTCTGTTCCACGGTTATACTTCATCCCCAGACAATCAGCCTATATCCAAAGGCATACATAACGCGGCGTTACGAGTGTTGTACTACCATCTACAACACTCACTACAACATTGACGAGACACCGCCGGTGTTGCCTTATGCTCCGTGTGGAGAATGAGAAGTGCCAACCTCAAAGGGGCGTGGTAAAGTTTCCTACTGGTTTCTGAAACCTAGTGTGTTCGATTCCTTCCAGTTCATTTGGTATATAATCTACTTCACGTATATAGTCGGGGGAACTCTCAACCATTGTTTTTTATATGATTCCTCAGCATATTAATTGTGGTGCAAACTTGTTGAAAACTCGACAGTACATAACACCTTGTTTTTTTGTTATAAATTCGAACAGATTTGAATACCCATAACCAGCCGAAAACCATGGTGTGTATATCATCAAGAATTATGTGACCAATGCAAATTTCAATCTTTATCGACATTCGACATATATTTAAAATTACAGTCACAATAACATATCACAAATAGGAAAAAATGTGATGGGGCTGCAACATGCATTGGACCACACCTATCTGAAGTTAACAATCATAGATGTGATAGCACATTTTGAGACACGGATTGTATTTTTTATATTTATATATATGTGTTGTTGACCAGTATGGTGAAAACGTTGTACTAATTCTATTTTATGTACATGTGCCTATTGTGTTCCATTTTATTTTATTTTAATTTATTCATTATTTATATTGTACCGGCTTTTTATATAATATTCTATAAGTATTTTTTATTTTTGAATGACTTTGTCAATTAGAATTATGTTCTTCAGACAATAAAGCATATTTGATTTTGATGATTTGATGCTATTTGAATTTCGCCAAAAAATTATAGTGGGTGTCGTTTGGAAGGATGTGTACATGTAATTGCTGTTGAGGTTTAAATGCTCGAACGTAATGAAACACGTATGTTTTGGTTTCAAGATTTTTTCATGTTTTTACCAAATATTCACTAGACATGATGGTCAACGCAGGTGCCCGCACTGTTGATAACTGATGAAGATGCGAAAATGTTAAATGCTTACAAAACAGAGGTGCTGTAGTATGTGAATCCACAAGGTTTCAATGAACATTTGATGAATGTATTAATGGACTCCTGCCCATGGTCAACACTGGGCAAACATCTACATCTCAGGGATGTCAATATCGTCGAAAATGGTATTAAGATGTCTTTGTGATATCATATATATCGTTGACGTACCTGCGATATTACACCGCGACACCCCTTTGATATCAAAATCAATAATATCATCCGGATATAGATGTCTCTGCGATGTCATATTGTTGTCATTTCTGCGATATCACACTGTGACCTCCCGGTGATATCTAAATTAGTAATAGCTGGATTTAGATGTCCCTGCGATGTAATATTGTTACTTGCCATAGAGATGTCATACTGCGACATCATTTAGACATCAAAATCTATTCTTAGATATCTCCGCTACTATATTTTTTATCTCCAGAACAAGTGATAATAGAACTTTCACACACATTCACTTGACTGCCGACCATAAGGACGCCATCTGTCCTCCACCACGGTCGATAGGCGAATCCTCAATTTGTATTGAATGTTAATTTTAAAGTAACGCGGTAAGTTGACATGAAGTTGGCAACACATATTGTAGACTGTAGGCACTGACGGCCAACCTGAAAGCGCGAGGTGACCGCGTGACCGGCTGTTACCGGTTACCATATCGTATAACCATATATGTTCTAATTCTTTGTTCTTTGCATTGATGCATTGATTGAAGATCGAAGCTTTGTTGTTTTGAATGCTTTGTATACCGTTCATGTTCTGATATTTCCAACTGGAGCTGATCACATTTGCGAATTTCAGTGTTCATAAACTGAAAGTGAAAAGTGAGTATCGTTGTGGAGTATGATCAAAGTGAGATTTCATTATTTCTATTTTGCTTTAAAATAATTATAGCCAAACGTTCTTTTTCGAGTTCTTCATACCGTCATAAAAGGCGTTTGATAAAGAACGCTTCTGCATGGTATTCTGGACTGTGTTCTGGATAGCGATCAAGATATCATTAATTCTGAATCCGATGTGAGAACATCTGACGAATCTTCACTACAACTCTCGGAGCACAATCGTGACATCTTTGTAGACTCTTTATCGGAACAATGTTCTCACATTGGGTATCTGAGCCACGATGTAATTGAGGAAATGGGTATAGATATTGCTGTTGGTCCGTCTGTATCAAACACAGCATTACCTTTAAACAACAATATTTTGAAAATGGCTCATGAGATTAACCAACTCGGTAACATTTACCGTTATCGAGATACCAATAGTGGCATATACGACCTGTATATTTTAAATCAGAAAATTTAGAGTTGTTCAATGGTGCCAAATTATACTAAGTATTCCATTACTGTCTGGAATACTTCATGTCCCACTACTATCTGCTGGCATTCAGTGATCTCATATAATTCTATTGATTTCCAGATGTGGTGATGAGCCTTCACGGAGAGAACGAAAAAATGTGGGAGTAGCCGGAAGGCATGTCAAAGGCTCGACAGGAAAAGGAACCAAAGCAATTGAATTTTAGTTTTTAATTAACTTATTTTTTACCTCGTTAATTTAAAATTTTTGTGCTTTGTTAGTGTATACCGTATTTCCGTTGAAAAAATATGTGTGTGGTATATTTTTTGTGTTTTTGTCGAAATTACTGCAGAGAAATGAGTGAAATAATGAAAAACATTGCATTCTCTACCATTTTCGACCTACAAATGAAAGTTGTATATAAATATTATGTTTAAATTTTACTGTAGCTATACTTTTATTACTTTACACATAAGATACTTATTGTTATTCGCTTTAAAACCCTTCAATAAATCAAGTATCTAAAAAAATCCAACTGCTTATATAGGAATCAAATACAAGACAAGTTCGTTTGGATAATGCATATGACATAACTTAACAAAACTGACAGCTCTGACGTCAGCACTAAAATGGTGTATTAGGAGGCATCTTTGCGGCGTCTCGATCGAGTCTATAATCGTTGGTCTCGAACTACATCGCAAAGACGTCTCAGAACTACATCGCTTAGACGTCGCCAGCATGCATCATGAGTGTGACAAAAGTGAGCCGCTGGGACGTCTGTGCACAGATTAGTGAACTCTCTAATCTGTGGTCTGTGGGACGTAACGATGCGAGTCATCGCAGCAATATCTTAGAGTTATATCTGTGTTGGCTGTTGGCTGAGCAATGGAATACACTCAATTCTTGAATTCAATATTTCATCGAGCTATGGAACATCAAGTATATACTAGTATATAGTATTTTCATTTCACAAATCGCTTCAACCGAGTCAAGAGAAGTTTGTATTTTTGTTTAAGTTAATAAAAATAAAATATAGTTTCATATTTCGGTATAGACATGTTGAAGCGTCACCAGATATTCAACTACCCCTATCCTATTATATTGGAAAATCCGAAATAATTCGTATATTGGCAATAATGTTTTCAAGTCAATACTTGACGACATGGCAACGTCAAAGTGCATAAAACCAACTCGCATCTCAAGAGCAAATGAAAGATGAAAGGTCCAATGGTGTTGACGAAAGATAGAAAAGGATAATAAATGTTTTGAGGTTAGACTGTGATATGACAAAAGAAGTTGAAGGTGAATTGCAAATATTCTAATGTAATTTTCCAAACTCAGCTGTTACAGGGGTGACTGACATTACTTTGACGTCTGTAAATTGGTTTAGTGATTTTTTGATAGGTGTTTTATCTAAATTACTAATATTTTTGGCTGAAACTTTATACAGTTACAAACTACCATGAGCGAATTAAGTCAGGAAGAGGTAAGTTTCAAATTTGTTTCATGTTTTATTGTTTTTTTGTATCCAATAATCCTACCCATGCTGCATTCATTGTCTCTGAAATAGTTTGTTCTTCCTGTTTTTGGTCAGTCGAATGAAGATTATATTCGATGATTAATTTCATTAAACTTTCTGTGAAGAAACAGACTGTCACAATTTTTCAGTTCTTTCTTGTTGAATGAAGTTTGGTGAATATTTTCTTTGTCTCAAGGACTAATAGACACCTTTTTATATAGTTTTTGCCACGGCAAATAATAATAATATCCGTCCTCTACCCGCACAGGCTAGGCCTTTGAGTACACTCAACGAGTGTTTATGAGGGAGTATTATTATTATTATTATTATTATATTAACATATTAACTCATTAGCTCTAACCCCATTTCATGAAAAACTGTATTGATGAAAACAACAGTTTTCATAATAAATTAATTGAAATTTTGGTTTCTTCTAGATAAGACGGAGACGTTTAGCTCGCCTTACTAATCGAGACACTGTGTCTCCTTCATGCTCGATATCTCCTCCAATCACACCAATTTCACAGTCACCAATAATGCCTATTAGAACCCAAAGTCCTGTGGTGTTTGAATCTCACGTCACAGCAACAGATGATCCTAAGCTCAACAATTCAGATATGAAAGATATTGGTTTTGAAAGCAAACCTGGAGAAATTTTTAAAATACCAAGTAAACCAATTGATATTAGTATGCCATCTAGCTCAAAGGCAAGATCTAGGGCTCCTCCTCAGCGAAGTGACTCTGAAACGAGTTCTACTCATATGGAGGTCGATGAAGTAACTGGATGTGCAGACAAAGTTGGGGCCAATACTGATATCGATTCAGGATTTGAGAACATGGAGGTATGTTATATTATACTTTGGCAGTTTTCTTTTCAATTGCAAAAAAATGATTCAATATATCCCTGTTAATAAGTTTGAAGTTATTATGATATATGCTTATTATATCATTTGAAGTTTTTGAAAAATTTATCATGCTACTCCCTGAGAAGTGTAATTCAACTCATCATTGTAAAATAATTCTTTTACTTGCACTGCACTATTTGGAACCTTTGGTGTAGTAATAAATATACTAGAGTATAATTAAATATTTCCCTCCAGAAGATGTATTCACACAGTTTAAATCTCTTCCTCCAGAAGATGGTTACTTGGTGACTAGAACACTTGTCTATATGTAAAAATAGCGGTTTGGTGTTGAGATAAAATTTTAGTATATACAAACAATTTTTATCAATAAATTTAAAATTGACAATAAAGTACTGATGGTAAATGCAATAATTAGTATCTGTGAATAATGCAGATTTGCCTGAATATCTTAAAAAGTAGCAATAAAGCTGATTCCTGAGCTACTTTAACTAATTCTGTGAATTCTTTGTGAAGTGTTCAGTAATTTTCCAAAGGTTTAGCATTTTGTTCACTTGATATTTTCATAATTTTTTTTTTTGCGAAGGTTGATGAATCAGATATGCAAAAGAAAGACTTGCAAAGACAACGAACTACTTCTTCTACCGAATTAACTGAGGAACAGCTTAGATCCTCAATAGCAAGAGTTCTGCATTCCTCATTCCAAGAGCCATCTGAAACCAGTTTGTACTTACCTGAAACGGCTGCCCAGCTCAAAGAAAACCCTGAAACGTCTATGCGTGAACTGATTTCATCAGCTGTCATGGAAATATTGCATATAATAGTGAATGGTGATAATCCTTTTAAAAATTTGATGCAAATCAGCCCTGATCTTTGCGACACAGTCAGTGTTGGATCATTTTCTGCCAGCCCTCAGAACTTGAGCCCTTCCCCTAGCCCAGCAGCAGGGTCATGTCCAATTCCTTTGCTGACAATGAGAAGTAGTGAAGAAACAAATCAGAGTCCGGTGGCGTTAACAATGAACTTCTTAATGGATTCCTATAATAGGGTTAGTGTTGAAGAAAGGAACCACCCAAAAAGGTCCAGTATACCTCCTCTGAGTGACATATTGACTGAAGTGAGGGCTCAGCTGATACATTATACAACTCTCATAGTTCAAGGTGAGTTAGTGTAGCAGTTGAAAAAACTATTCCACATTTTATTCCAAAACTTTACCCATTCACTTGATTCTAAAGTACTAGCAGGTTATTGGATAAAAATATAAATGATTTGTTATTTTCTCTGGAACACAACCACCTATTCCAAAATTAAGGTGTTATTTTTTTTTTACCTTCTCTCTGATTAGTGTGTATTATGAAAACCTGTTTACATTTAAGTCAAATCATCAAGTGATAAACAGGTGCAGACGGATTTTTACCTAATTAGAAAATAACCTAAATTAAATAAAGAAATAAAAATTTAGATACCGCTGCAACAAATGATATCTACAGCTCAGAAACGATTCAATATGAACACAGAATAGACTTTTTCATGACAAGGGCAAACAAAATTGTAGCATTAAATTCAAGCCTCATCATCGGGATCTCGGAAACAGAAAGATATACAGGGTCGGTTGCATTAAGATAAATTTGCATAATTCCATATCTAATATAAGGTATTTTAGGAATTTGGAAAAATCCGAAAACTTTGGAAAAAGGTCAACATAACGAAAACCACTAGGGATCTATTACCGACGTTTCGATTTACATTAAGTCATCCTCAGGACAATGAAGAGTAAATCTTCTTACTCCCACTAGCTTGTATGATCTTCTGAGGGTTTCTCTCTGGAAGCATGGATGATTCAATGAAAAAAAATGTTGATGTCCTTTCTAACATGCATTTAATCTTTTCGAGAAATATTCTGTTAATTTCCCTTAGAATTACTTAATATAAGTCGAAATGTTGTGGTTGGTTTCCGGGTTTTGCCGTGGTCTTCTTTGGTTTAAATCTCCAAACGTTTCGACTGCAACTGCGGCAGTCATCTTCAGTGGCGTGGTCAAAGTACTCTTCTAGACGTATCAACTGAAACAGGTGTAGACGGATTTCTTAGCCAAAATAATTTTTGGGAACACCTAGTATGTTCCATGGTATTTGACAATGAATAAACCTATTAGAGAGGTTTGGTCAGGAATCAAAATCAATTGATCCATTTTTTCATCATTCATCGGTGTCTTTAACTTTTTTCTGAATCTTATTCATTATTTCAAAATTATTGACGTTAAATCTCCCGATCACTTTTTAATATGCTGGAAACGGTCAACTTTATCTGGAGGTACTTTCCCGACTCATTTGCAAGTCTAGCTCCTTTCTGTATTATCAAAAATTATTGAAAAAGCGGTACATTGTAGATGGTTGGAATTTCTTGAAGAAGCAAATTTATTGCATAATCTTCAGTATGGATTTCGAAGATTTATTGACACAGAATCAGCATTACAAGATGTCATTACTCAAATTCAACTAGATTTAGATTCTGATAAAAGTGTGGTATATTGTCACTTGATCTTCGGAAAGCTTTTGATACAGTGGATCACATAATTTTGTTGTCAATTTTGCATAAGATAGGTATTAGAGGAAATATACATTTGTGGTTTTCTAATTATCTGCCTGAAAGGAAACAGTTCGTTTGTTTAGAAAAAGAATGTAGTTCACAAAAGACTGTTCTATGTGGGGTTCCACAGTGATTAATTTTGGGGCCTATTCTTTTTCTTGTATATATAAATTCCATAGCTAATTTGGATTTGACGGGAAAAATCAAAATGTTTGCAGATGACATAACAATTAATATACAGTGGAAGAAATTTGCGTGAAATTGAAAGTAATATGACAAGTGATCTTGAAAAATTATCATCATGGTTTATATCACATAAACTAACATTGAATTTTGAAAAATCCTCGTTCAAGTTCGTCACAAAATAATCTTTTAATATTGACTTGAAAGATCCTATTGGATTGAATAATGGAAGTATACAATACTCTTCCTCATTAAAATTTCTGGGACTTTATGTAGATGAAAATTTATCGTGGTCAAAACATTTTCAGGTTTTGAGAAAACAGATTTCTTCAATTATTGGAATTCTTTTCAAGATAAGACATTTTTTGCCCCTTAACATCTGAAGAGCAATTATTTTTCGTTAGTTTATTCCAAATTGCAATACAAGATTTCTGTTTGGGGTGCAGCAACAAATTCATTGCTAAGACCACTAAAGATGCTTCAGAATAAAATTATAAATGTATATTCAAACTTGACTATTATGAGGCAACTGCTAATTTATATAAACCAAACAAGCTTCTAGACTTTCAATTATTATATGAATTGAAATTGTGTACTTTCATTCATTTAATTAAAAATAATATGAAACATTCTAATTTAAAATTCAAAATTGATAGTGATCAACATAATCATTCAACCAAATATTCCAATAATATAGCAATGCATAAAACTAAGACAAATATTGGTCGAAAATCAATACTATATAATGGAATAAAATTTTACAATGAATTACCCAACCATTTGAAAAAATATGGTTTCTTTGGATCAATAAAGTAAATAAATAAATTTCAGTTAGTTCTTTTTCAATATGAGATATTAGTAAACAGGACAATTGCTCTCCATCATACTACCAGAAAGATTTCCTTCATCTTGGTTATAATAATATTTACCAACTATTTTTTCAATATTATTCACATTTGGAATACAATACTATGATCATTTTAGATATTCCTCACTGTACTAAGAATAATTATTCATCCACTCATTATTTCTCACAACTTGCATACAATCCAGGATGTTTGTATTTGTTTTTATGGGGTGTGAAAGGGATGATGGTAAATCATAACAAAAAAGTGCACAACTTGCACCAGTCCAATCATTTTCCTGTTCAGCAATTGTTGAAAGTATGACATTTTTCACAATGTGTTGAAAATGTATAGTGTTGAATCTATATTTTTGTTTCTTCCACAGGTTATATCATACCAAACGTAAAGACAACAGAATCTCCACTTCTGAATCCTATTCTCCACCAGTCACTTCCCAGAGGTTTTCTAACTGAACTAGTAACTAGAACACACACAAATGAGAAACTTTTCTTCAAGGTTTTCAGCCCGGTTTTACAGGGTCTCTTCAAATTGATGCAATATTCAAGCATAGTTGGCGATGAACATAGAATTCCAATTCAGACACTGTTTGAGTTGACAGATATTCGATGTGGACCCAGGCCTATATGTACTCTCATTACCAAACAGTCCCAGTTCATTCCATTCCTATGTACGCCAGCTCCAGGTCGAGAAATTATGAGATGTTCTTTCCTTGGTCCCTTTTTGAGTGTTTCAGTATTTGCTGAAGATGAGCCCAAAGTTGCGGAAAAATTTTTCTCAGGTAGTTCGTCAAGTGATAAAAGCTTGATTCAAGTATTGCAATCTGAATTGGAAAATACCAGGGGATTGCAACACCGTATTTTCCACGTTATGATGGCAAATCAGGAAAGTAGAGATCCTTGTTTGAATTATTTGGCGCAAGTTCTAAGGAGCAACGAGAAAAGGTAAAACTTGTGGATAGCGAAAAGACTTTCTTCATACAGTTTTTCTAGGTCTCAAATGCGAACGGAAGAGAGAACTTTGGCTGGGGATGGGTTCATGTTGAACTTAGTGAGTGTTCTGCAATTCCTTTCAGTCAAGATTAAACTCGACAAGATGGACTTTATGTATCCTTTCCATCCCAGTGCTCTCATCAATATTACAAATGACACCAGGCTGAAATTCACTTCTCAGGAGGTCAGCGATTGGCTGCAACAATTTGGTAATTTAATTTCTACTAATTTTTTTTTCAAAAGGTGTACTGTATGAGTTGAATTTCACAATATTTTCGTTTCTGATGTTCTCAAATAGTTAATTTTTTAATGAAATATTTTCTTTTATCGACAGAAGTAGGTTTTTAATAATAATGATGATTCATCAACAGTGAACAATACTACAATAGATATTGCTAAATGCAGGATTTATAGAAACATATTTGTAAAAAACATTGTGTACATGTCACTCACAAACTTCTGAATTAGATGCTATTGGCCAGAACCAAGTATAGCTAGGAACAGAAATTTGTCATGCATGATTTCACTTTTACTGATTTTTATGAGATCAATCAATCAAAAAATACTTTATTGTGCAAAGAATGAGACTCTTGTTGACAAAGCATAGGGTCATAAATAAAAGAATATGGAAAAATCACATGTCAGCTCTAATAACAAGCAATAAAATCAACAGATGAAGAAAAACAACTTGAAATATTTACATCATTAATCACAGTAATATGATTTAGATTCACTTTCACGCTATATATAAACTAAAATACACATAAAAAAATAATAAACTATAATACACATAAGAGACTACATTAACAACACATTGAAATTTACAACTGAAGTGTATTGTTAGAAAACTCGTCCAAAGTGTAGTACGCCTTATCCAACAGTAGCTCCTTGACTCTCTTTCGGATTTGGTTTCGGAATTCAAATTTTTTATGTCCTGTGGTAAATGATTGAAGACTTTTTTAGAGTTGTAAAATAGTGAATTCCTAACTTGTGTAGAGTTGGCATTAGGAAGATCAATATTACGCGTCTGTCTGGTAAGAAGACGAGAATTTTTTGTGGAGTTATTATTCAACTTGTGTTCTTTAAACATCAGACAGACAGTCTGTAATATAAATATTGAGGCGAGGGTCAATATTCTGTGTGATTTGATTAGGGGCTGACACATATCTCTGAAGCCAGCTCTGAACACATACCGAACCGCTCTTTTTTGAAGTATGAAGACCGCCTTTAGAGATGCTTGGCCAGAGTTCCCCCAAAAGCAGATCCCGTATCTCAGGTGGGACTCAATAATTGCAAAATAAGTTGTTCTTTCCGTAGTTGTGTCGAGTTATTCTGATATGACTCTTACACAAAAATTTTAATGTGTGTATGGCGAGTTACTACTCATCTAGGTTGTGTTATTTGATCAGAGGTAGTACATAATAAAACGTGATAGTAGTGTGTTCCTAAAGCATGCTATCACGGTTACATCGTGAGATCACGTGAGCTCACGTGACGTGAGATCAGTCCGTTTCCGGCTTTAGTGCATAACAACCTTTAGTCAGCTTAGTTCTTAAACTTGAGATATGTTCTTTGAACGTCAGCTTATTATTAATATACATCCCAAGAAATTTGGACGGTGAGGATTCGTGTATACTCTGACTTCCTATTGAAGTAGGGTTCAACAAGCACTTAAATGTGAGAATGTGGGTTTTATTAACAATTCTGTTCAATTGGTGTGTGTCCTTGTTGTGCCACAGGATGGTGGTATCATCTGCAAACATGGTGAACCTACCCACAATATCTAGTGCTGCGAGATCATTTACATAAAACAGGAATAAAATCGGGCCTAGAACAGAGCTTTGTGGTACCCCATACTCTATCACCGCCTCTCGAGAGGTTAGACCCTTTGAGCAGACTACCTGACTTTGCTTACAAAGATAAGACTCAAATTATTTCAGGGACACATAACGAAATCCATAGCTTTCTAACTTTCTCAGCAGTATTCTGTGATTTACACAGTCAAAAGCCTTAAATAAGTCACAGAACACCACTTTCCCAGCTTCATTATCATTAATCTTGCCAGAAAACTGTTCAGCTCAGTGGTAGAATGTGACCCAAATTCTCTGAGATGAATTTGATAATTATTCAACGTCTTCCTCGAAAAACTATTGAAAGTAATCTTGCCATACCAAAATGAAATTATGGAATTTATGTGTTCATATACGGAAAATAATAATAATAGTCGTCCTCTACCCTCACAGGCTATGCCATTTGGTACACTCAACGAGTGTTTATGAGAGAGTATTATTATTATTATTATTATTATTATATCATTTATTCAGTCCACCAATTAATAATTGACAGGGCAATTGTTTTTCTTCATTCAGTCTGATTTTGGCCTGGTTGACAGGCTTCTCAATAGTACACACGTTGGAATGTATGTTGTTACAGTTGTAGTGTTTTTCTTTAAGTTATTCTAAAAGGGGAATTATTTTGGGAATTAATTTTGAAGAAACAAGTTGAGAAAAAAATTGTGATTGCTTGTTTCATTCCAATAATCATGGCATATTTATTAGAAATTAGTATTATCTCTTATTGTTCAAAACCTTAAAGATAACAAAGTATTAGTAATACTAGCTGGTGTTAAAACAAATATTTTTCAATTGCAAGTTAACATCGGACTTTTTTACTTTCAGGAAGCACTCATGAGTACCAAACGCCCAACTTTTCTACCATTTGCTGGTTTTTAACTCTACACTGCCATCACTTATCAATTCTTCCTGCATTACAAAAGTATCAGAGAAGATTGAGAGCTATTAGAGACTTACAAAAACTGCTTGATGAGACTGTAGCCGCTGAGGCACAATGGCGAAATTCTCCTTTTGCCAATAGAAATAAACAGTTTATAAAGAGGTGGAAACAACAAGTGAAGAAACTGAATAAGTAAGTATGGTTATTTATAATTTGAATATTAAATAAATCTTCGCGTCAAATTAGCAAATGATAATTGATCACATTCAAGTTAATTACTTATATTTAGAAAAATTATAAAAAATAGAGGCATTGATTTTGCTACTAACTTTGGTACATGAATATTATTATTATTATTATATGAAAAACTGAAGTGAATCAATAATCCACACAATATAACCACAGTGCTTTGTTGTTTTCTCACTTACTAAACCACATTCACTTTGTAGTTTTTCATTGATGATATTTTTAAGATATTATGTTTGTGAATTGGATTAAGAAATTATTTTTCCACTTATCTTTCCATCGGAAAGTTATGGGCCAAATCAGTTGTTTGTTCAAATTATATCTATATGCTTCTTTGTACAGAAGAATATAGCCCTTGTTAACCTAGATATACTCAATGATAGTCGGAGAGCCAGTGAACGGCAGATTTGACATCTTTTAGGAAAGCCTAAAATTTACCCAGAGAGTCTGTTATACCTACCAACCATGAGATGGGGGCTAGATAAGCGCGGTGGCCCCAGCTACACTCAGGTGCGACAGGTGTGATAATTTCTTATACTAAAAAAGTATTTTAGAAAGGCTGCCGTTTGGATATCTCAAAATTCACCATGATAGCTATTTAAAAAAAATGGCAGACGATTATCACGGTTCTAAAGTGGTGGCAGAAATTTAGAAAATTTCGAAAAAAAAAATTCTAAAATATTTTAGGAAACTTGAAATTTATTTATCTTGGTCTTTTAAGTATCAGAATCTAATATTTCTGGAGGCAGACCGGTACGTCGGTTCCTATGGCCTGGCAGACAGTAGAACCGTTCTCCCCCGTAAGTATAAAAATACATAGAACTACTTATTGCAGTATCAAATCAGCTAACCATTTTATGAACTATTATCAATACAAGAAATAATATGAATTGATTAAATGAATGAACGTATTTACTGTCTTTTAATGGATAATGGGGAAAATGGGTCATTATGAACCAATATTAAATTTTAGAGGGTAAAAATGATATTACGAAGATATAAATGACATAATTATTTTTGTTTTTTAATCCTAGAACCCGAATATGTATTTACAAAAAGAAATTACAAAATATTAATTACAAAAATTATAAAATTTAATTTTAAACATCAAAACATGAAAAATTTATATTTTTATTTCTATTCTCTCTTCATATTTCGATTTCTTCATCAGAATCATCATCTTCATCATGTGAGTGAATTTCATCATCTGCTCCTTCAGTTTCTGTAAAGTAAAATCAAAGTTAGTTAATCGAGTCTCTTATTTGAAGTCAATTTTATAACTATATAGTTACCTTGAGAATCCTCAATCAAGTCACTGACTAGACAGGGCAGTTGATCTCCCTCAAACCATTTAAACATGTAGGAGTTTTCTTCTTCGACCCAACCATACTCAAGTGGGGTTAACGTGGTTGGTTGTTTTTGAGAAGCATTATTCCAAATGCTTGAAATATAATTAGCTCCTGAAAACTATTGATATAGCTCTCTTTTACAAGGAGGTATAGAACTTGCGTCAAAACTTTTCACCTTTTTCGTGAAATTTTCATTAACATCAGTAGCTTTATAGCTACTGACGAAAAGCTGAAATCTCCCATCATCAACGTCCACTGATTTTTTCACACCATTCATTTGGCAAGTAAACTTTTGGATGATATCGAACAAGCTTCGTAAATTTTCCTCTGTTAAATTCGGATCACCAAGATCTGCCAAAGCTTTTTGATTTTCCAAAAATTTTTATAATAAGTTGAGAGGTCTTTTTTTCCTTTGTTAAAAAAGGCAGGATTAAAATCCGATCTGATAAATGCATGGAATCCACTCAAGCTTTCTACTAATAATTCACCCAGTTCTGCATATATTCTAGTGATGTCAATGAATCTTTCATGATTACCAGTTAAGATTAGCATCCAAATATGGGAAGGATTTTTTGATTTCTTCATATTAGCGAGCATAATTATTAATATATCAGTATCACTTGCTCTAATGATAACATTAGATTGATCGAAGATGTTACAGGCATGGTAGATAATTTTTGTATCAGCCTCTTTATGGACATCGCATCTAAGATCTTCAATAATAGTTGATTCAAATTGTGAAAAATAATTACAATTTTAGGCTTTTTTCTCGTTGCTGCCGATAGGCGAGGACACGAAATTTTCTAAATATGTTTAATGGATTCTACGGCACATGAATACTCTATTGACAATGCTCTTGTTTTTTTGCGAGTTGTCTGAAACTTGAAAAAAAAAATTTAAAGTTTATAAATTCAAATGACTTCTTTTTAGCGACATTGTTACGTACTACCCCGAGCAACCAATCCCACAGTTGACAGCGTCAATTAATTTAGCAAAGTTGCCATGCTTATGTTACGCCCACAAAACACAGGTTAATGTTGAGACGAAGAAATTTTGAGATCTGTGATCATGGACAAGTAATGCAGCAATGCGCATGCTCAAATTGATATCGTACAAAAGGGGTTGTCCTTTTTCTGCTTTTTTTCAGTTTGAGTTATATTCATTCTGTGGTTGTTTATTTTTTATTAAGAAATTGCTCTATTTTGTATTAGATTTTTCAGAATGCCTCTTAAAGTTTGTGTTTGAACAATAGTGAACATAGCAATAAAGTATTTATTTCTATTCCTAGTGATCCGAACACACGGGCAAAGCGGTTTTCAGGATAACACTTTCGATTTACAAATGATCTCGCGGTCACAATATATCACGAAACCAAAAACACAAACAAAAATAAATGAATTATGAATATAATGACCCCTTTTTTACTTTGGGTAGAAAGTTGTCAAATTCAGAAGAAGAAATGACATATCACATAATTACTATTCTTCTAGATGTGACACGATTAAGCGGTAAAGTATTTATGGTTTATAGTCATTCACTCAACTAGTACCTATAAACGAGAAAAAAATCTTAAAACTCTGAAACTCTGAGGCAAAACAAAAATAAATGACATTTTATGACCACAATAATTCACAATATTAAAACTATCCAGTTCTTTGTTTATATTCAAACATATTGTTTTATAACGGATCCAATGTTTTCACACCTTTCAAATTTTCCATCGTCGTTTGACATTGGAAATAGTGTCTTCTGTCACTTGTCTACGGTATTATGTTCTCTGGTTTATAGTATCAGAAGCTTGGCAACGTTGCCGTTGAACGTCAGAATCAACCCGATTACGCCTATTGGCTGCTCGGGCACGTACGTCACTAAGAGCGCCAATATTAGAACCTTCAAAATTTGCTATTTTTCAGAAAGAAATTAGACCAGCTGTAATTGAAATTTCACTCAAAAAATATTTTCTGGGTACATTTCTATATGTATTTTAAAAAACATTTGGAGCAAAAATATTTTTTACTTGTCCTTGCCTATTGGAAGAATTGACATAAGGTCTGCGGATGCCGAAGTACCGGAAAATTTCGTGGAAAATTGAAAATTAAATTTTCCATATGAAAGCCACGCGGGAACGGCTCAATTTTTCCATTAATTTTGTCAGTACTTTTATATGTTTCAGTCCTCTAAGATGCATGAACGCGAAAATTATCAACCAAAATCTGTCACCATCTCCCGGCCTATTAAACTAGTTTCAATGATATCCATTAGAAGGCAGCAAAAAAAACCTTGAGTTAGAAAGAATACGACAGTAGTATATCAAACATTGAAAATAAAGAACAAAAATTCTTTTATTCCCCATACAACGTATCTACTACACCCAGGTATACCCGTGGGGGAGGAAGATTTTACTGCCAGGCCATAGGAACCTACGTACCGGTCTGCCTTCAGAAATATAAGCTTCTGATACTCAAAAAAACAACATATAAATTTCAAGTTTCCCAAAATATTTAAAAAAACTAATTTTTTTCGAAATTTTTAAAATTTCTGCCACCACTTTAGAACCGTGATAATCGTCTGCCGTTTTTCTTAAATAGCTATTATAGTATATTTTGACATATCCAAACGGCAGCCTTCCTAAAATACTGGCTTAGTTTAAGAAATTATCACACCTGGCGCACCTGAGTGTAGCTGGGGCCATCGCGACCGCGTTTAGCTAGCCCCCATCTCATAGTTGGTAGGTATAACAGACTCTCTGGGTAAATTTTAGGCTTTCCTAAAATATGTCAAATTTGCCGTTCACTGGCTCTTAGACTATGACACAACAATTAAGAATCATACTAGAAGTGAAATCAGGACATTCATTTCAGTTTGAATCAACTTGATTTCAGGTTTTCAAGATTTATTGTTATCCCTTGGAAGATATTCATTTATTTGTTGGAAATAGTTATATATTCATTACTCTAAATAAGTGTGTTAGTTCTACTGGAAATGGGTATCAGTGATAATAAAGGATTATTTTAGGTCTAAAGCTTGTGCAGATGCTGGTCTTCTAGACAAAAATTTGATGAGAAGATCGTTATTTTTTTACACTTCTGTTTCTGAATTCCTCTTGAGTCTTATGACTAATAGTCCTCCTGGGAGTCCAGTACCTGACTTACCACTGCCCTCACCTTCTCCGGCATTCTATGCTATGCCAGAGTGGTATGTTGAAGATATAGCAGAGTTTTTGCTATTTGCCTTGCAGTAAGTAAATATATTTTCAATTATTATAGTGGAGAACAGAGCTGGGTATCAGCTGATTACTTGCAATAATCTACCATAACAAATTATATTTAATTCACTAGAATTAGTATGTTTATCCAGTTTAGTTATATTATTTTAATGTACTTATTGAATTAGTCTGAATTTCAAGTTACTTGAATTATTAATTTGTTTCAGATATTTCCCGAGCCTCATTGCTGATAACATGGAGGAAACTCTAATAACCTGGCTCTTGGTCACAATATGCTCCTCCAATATGATTAAAAATCCATACTTAGTTGCCAAATTAGTTGAAGTAGTGTTTGTAATTCTTCCTTCAATCCAGCCCAGGTGTGAGGTTCTTTATATGCGTCTGATGAATCACCACATCTCCCAAACAATTTTACCTAGTTCACTGATGAAATTTTACACTGATGTAGAAACTACAGGTTCTAGTTCGGAATTCTACGACAAGTTTTCTATTCGATATCATATTAGTTTAATCCTTAAAAGTGAGTACCATGCTATAGTACATACTGTTGATAATAAGAATAGATTAATAATGGGCCTCGACTCCTGCAATAGTTTTTTGTCGTCAAATCTGCAACATAAAACAACTGCTACGGGAGTCCGAATTATTTATAATCTACATTTCATTACTAGTTTAATGATTTTCTTACTGTCGTGTTACTTATAAAATGTACATAATGTTATTATGGCTGTATTTTTCTTGTTTCAATTTCATTTGTAATTAAATACATTTGAATTTTTATTAAAGAAATGTGGTCATCTCCCGTCCATCGCCAAGCCCTCATCAACGAATCTCGAAGTGGCCTACAGTTTGTGAAATTCGTCAATATGCTGATGAACGACACCACCTTCCTACTCGATGAATCTCTTGAATCACTCAAACGGATTCACGAAGTGCAAGAACTGATTAGCGATGACGATAAATGGTCAAAGTTACCTTCGGAGCAGCAACAAAGTAGAATGCGACAACTCAATTCAGACGAAAGACAGTGCCGCTCATATCTGACGTTAGCTCGAGAAACGGTGGATATGTTTCATTACTTGACGGTGGACATCAAAGAACCTTTTTTGAAACCTGAACTGGTTGAAAGGTAAACTCAATTTTTAATGCATCTACATATTTACAGTGTTTTGATAAAAACATATCAATATTCCAAAAATATGCATGGAACATATTTATCTGAATATGCATGGGACAAACAGTTTGAGTAACTTTAATGTCAAATAGAGGTGTTAGTTATCCCACGGTAACAAGTTGCATCTTTCAATCATCTTTGAGAATTAATCTCTAGGATATTTCAAAGGTTAATAATTTTACTATTCTCATAAACTTTGTTCTCTTCATTATGATTGTCTGAAATAGATAAGCTTGTATTATTATTTTTGAGTAATTATTTATTTTCTTAATTGATCCCAAGAAACATTTCTGTTTATAGAGGGATAAAAAAAAAATAATAATAATAATAATAATAATGCATACACTGAATAACGGTAGTAAATACATAAAAAAGAATAATCAAACAAGAAGTATCACAAGTTTATAAAAACTAAAAATGGTGGATCCAGAAAATATTCATTTGTTTTCAACTCAACTGATCATTTTTTTTTCAAACTAATTTTGAATCATATTTTACCATATTTTTTCAAATGGTTGGGTAATTAATTGTAAAATTTTATTCCATTATATATTAATATATTTGAATGTAAGTACACAATTTTATTTTATATAATGAATTAATGTCTAGAAGCTTATTTGGTTTTTACAAATTAGCAGTTGAATATACTTTTAATAATTTCATTCTGAAGCATCTTCAGTGGTCTTAGCAATGAATTTGTTGCTGCATCCCATATAGAAATCATTTATTGTAATTTGGAATAAACTAACAAAAAAATAAATGCTCTTCAGATGTTTAAGGGCAAAAAATGTCTTATCTTGAAAATAACTCCAATAATTGGAGAAATCTGTTTTCTCAAAACCTGAATATGTTTTAACCACGATAAATTTTCATCTACATAAAGTCCCAGAAATTTTAATGTGGAAGAGTATTGTATACTTCCATTATTCAATCCAATAGGATCTTTCAAGTCAATATTAAAAGATTATTTTGTGACAAACATGAACGAGGATTTTTCAAAATTCAATGTTAGTTTATGTGATATAAACCATGATGATAATTTTTCAAGATCACTTGTCATGTTACTTTTAATTTCACGCAAATTTTTTCCACTGTATATTACGAGTATTGTTATGTCATGTGCAAACATTTTGATTTTTCCCGTCAAATCCAAATTAGCTACGGAATTTATATATACAATAAAAAGAATAGGCCCCAAAATTGATGCCTGTAGAACATAGAACAGTCTTTTGTGAACTACATTCTTTTTCTAAGTAAACGAACTGTTTCCTTTCAGACAGATAATTAGAAAACCACAAATGTATATTTCCTCTAATACCTATCTTATTATGCAAAATTGAGTTTGAGTAATGACATCTTGTAATGCTGATTCTGTGTTACTAAATCTTCGAAATCCATATTGACCATTATACAATAAATAATTTGTTGTTTCAAGAAATTCCAACAATCTGGAAAGTACTGCTTTTTCAATTATTTTTGATAGGATTGAGATAGTCCTATAATTTGCCTTTTGATCTTTTTTACCTGATTTGAATATTGGTTTAACTTTAGCAATTTTGGATTTTTTTCAGGCACTGTGCCTGTTAGGAAGGTTAAATTTATTAATTTACTTATCAGTGGTGCAATTTCTGATTTCACCAGTTTGACAATATTTGGAGATATGTTATCGAATCCTGGAGCTTTTTTCGAATCTAATTCACTAATATTTTTTTCTATTTCTTTAGACTCCATAGGCTTGAAATACATGGAGCATAATTTTGAGTGCACTGGGAATTCTTTTCTCGATGCGAGACTTGCCAAATTAGGACCCACGTTAATGAAATAATCATTGAATTCTTCACAAATATCTTGCTGTTTGTTAAATTTCCTCCCATTCTTCACAACATCTTGAATTAAATTTTTACGTTTTTTTCACAATATGCATTTGAAATGTCAGAAAAGTGTGGATATGGCGGTCTGAATCCCTTTTCTTAACTGACCACGATAACTTTTGAATGGTTCGATGTGAAATAACGGGGCAGAATTTTTTTTTTTCATAGAATGAAATTCAAAAAATGTTTAGATGGTTACAAAGAAAATTGAATCATCTTTTCAACGATGTAACACACGACCCCCAATTCCATCAAATTTTTTTTTTAAGTTTTTAATGTCAAACTGTTCAAAAGTTAACAGGGGGGACTATTAAAAGCCGCACTGTATAATAGGCCTTATCCTAAAGCAACTTAATCCAATATTAAAATATTTTTTTGAGTCAGTTTTTTTATTTGCTAATTTATTATATGCATAGATCGTGGGAATGTTTCAGTTACTGCCAACCTTTTTTTTTTTTTAATATATACGGGGAAGATACCCATTTACAAACAATGTATAACATAAAACAATAATACATAAAAAAGAGTATGGTTAACTATAAATAAAAACATGTTTACAGGTACAGAATTGAACATACGCAATAATACATAAATAATACAAGACATGACGTACTTAAAAGTGTACCTACATTGTGGCCCTTTTCATTTGCCATAAGGAAGCTGAGAAAAAACCGGTAGTCATAGAGTGAAAATTTGCCTGTAGATAATATAATTCATAATCATTAATTATCAAAAGTTACTTATAAAATGTTCTACCATTTCCAACAAAGACAGTCTAGAATCCCAGAAGGTAACCTTCAAAATGGTCCATTATTGAAATTAATATTTTTTTTCAGGTTAGCCTCGATGTTGAATTTCAACTTGCAGCAACTTTGTGGTAAAAAATGCAATGACTTGAAGGTACGAAATCCTGATAAATATGGTTGGGAACCTAGGAGATTACTCAGTCAGCTCGTTGATATTTACTTACACCTGGATTGTGATAAGTTTGCTGAAGCTCTCGCTGGTGATGAGGTTGGTTCAAAATTAATTTACTATGAAACTACTCCATAGGAACAGAACAGTTGATTGGTAGACAGATTTTAAAATATATACTGTTGAAAGAACATACATTCAATCAACCAAATATTTTGGGATGGTTGACAAAACTTTGAATGATTTTCACTACTTCACTTACGAGTGAGGCAATGCAATTATATAAAAATAATCAGTTAATAATTGGCAGTTAATATCATAATCGTGCAGTACAATTATATTAACGATCAAAGAAATACTAAATAAAGAAAATGTCAACAAGAAAACCAATAACTGAGTAAATAAACTTATAATCTAGAAATAACCTAATTCCTTTTCTAAAAACTGGGATAGCCAAAACAATTTTAACTCGTGAAATTTTTTTAAAAATAATCAAGCCAGCATTACCTGGTGATCTGTATGAAACATAATTGCTATCATGGACAAATATTATGATGAAAATGCACTCAACTGTCTATCTGATTCATTTTTACAATTAATATTCTGCTAATTTACATTCACCATATAACTATGATAATTAATGTCACATAAATACAGTTTGGTATGTAACCAAGATTTATTCTATATCGACGGTAAGCTATTTACTCTAACTGCCCTGTTTGCTGCTTGCCCGCCATTTTATCCACAAGAAAAATATGCCAGGAGTCTACAGAACAGTAGCAATTATTTCTTGATTCTTTTCTCCTCGTTTCTTCGAGAGCGGTGACTCATGCATTCTTTAGAAATTAGTGGAGCGGTCAGATGTGCTGACAGAGAGTGAACAGGTCCTGCTCCAGCTCGTTACATTATAATTATTTTATTCATGTCATGAATATTTGACCTATTGTAATCAGTTATGTTCTCGAATGTATTCATGTTCAACTTAAAAAAATTGAGTAAAGGTACCAGGAAATGAACGTTTTATTCTTTTTTTGCATAAAGAAGAAAATATCATTTCCGCTTGAGAATCACCCCAGAAGTAGGTACATTCCATCTTGACTACCTACCTTGTATTCGTTTGAATATTTTCTAAAATTTCGGAACAAATAGTTTTGTAAACTAAGTATTTGAACCAATGTATTACAATGTGTTTTCCACCTTAGCGAGCTATAAGAATGTATCCACTGTTTAAATTTTGATCTAATTGATGCTTGCTTGCTTGGAGTGCGCACCCAGGGAGGTGCTGTAGGTTTTCTGATTTTTCCTACAGCTGAAAAGTGAATACACCACCAAAAAACAGTAAGTCGAATAATAGCCGTCCTCTACCCGCACAGGCTATGCCTTTGGGTACACCCTATGAGTGTTTATGATTATTTTATCTGTCAACAATAGAGGGGTCCAGAACTAAAATGGTTCCCCACCAAACATCTGATTGGTGTATGAGCATATGCTTTAGATTAATCTTTGTTTGACTTGGAACAGAACGACTTGTATCCTTGTTTTAGAGTATTACTCCCTATCAGTATATAAGTCTTTCATATACTATGGTCTTCTCGTTTGAGATTGGGTGCATCGGAAATTCGAAACCATTCCTGTACTAGTGAGGAATAATTTCCCTATGATTTTGATCAACTTGTATTACCCCAAGAAACATTACATGTTTATAAAACGGTAAGGAAATATTTAAATTCATGAAGGTGGTTGCTTTGTTTTGAATGAAACAGATCAATCTTGAATACATTTGCTTTAAGCTCATAGTTAGTTGGAAAGCAGTCTTAATGTTAATGTTTTCTGTCCTGATTCTCCAACCAGATTAGATGGAACATATCACTTCATTTTGAACCTATAATTCTAATGTTTCTTTTCATCGCATATTTTCATGTTATTTTATAGAGATATCTTCATAAATATATTTTTCAGAGATCTTTCAAAAAACAACTCTTTGAAGATGCCGCGGCTCGATTAGAGCGAATTTCGATAAAAACTCCAGTACAAATAGAGCAATTCAAAGCTTTGGCCGTAAAAGCTTTTCAAATTGTGGAAAACAATCAGAAATCTGAGGATTGGTTGGCAGATGCGCCTGACGAATTTAAAGACCCTCTAATGGATACACTAATGAGTGACCCTGTACTCCTGCCCAGCGGTCAGATAATGGACAGATCTGTGATTATGC
Organism: Chrysolina americana; assembly: GCA_958502065.1. Lineage (NCBI taxonomy): Eukaryota > Metazoa > Arthropoda > Insecta > Coleoptera > Chrysomelidae > Chrysolina > Chrysolina americana. The sequence goes on from OY293411.1 coordinate 22,520,662, forward strand.
GACATTTATTGAATAGCAATACAGATCCATTCAACAGGCAGGTCCTTACTGAAGATATGTTAATTCCAGGTAAGATTAAAAAAAAATGTTGAAATTGTTATTTCCGTCAACCGGCTGCACCCTTACGAGCACAACCCTCAGGAGTCTTCAAAAGACTTGTGCGAGCTAGGGAAGACGAATCACTTATCTTTTAACGTGTGATGCCATGCACGAGACTGGTGACCATGCTGGGAATCGAACCCTCGCCCGTGTTATTGAGAGGCAAGCGCTTTACCATCACGACCACTACGGCCCATGGAATAATAATAATCTTTGTTCCTTTCCAAGACTGCCAATTATTATCTTCGTGCATTTCTAAGACAACATGATATATTTCTGATAATAAGAAAAAACAAATTATTAATATTATTAAAGTATTCAAGGGAAAGAAAGAATTATATCAACAAAAATAACCGAGGTGGTCGGTGGTCCAGTGGCTAAGGTAACTAGCAGTGGAACTTCTGGCTCGCATCAGACAGACGTTCGAGGTTCCGGTACCGAATCTTTTTTCTCAAGAACACGGGTCTCTTTAGGTGGCCACATGCCTTGTTGTGAATCAAGTGTCATGCGAGTTGCCTAGATGCCAATCCCGACGTTTGGTGCTAGCTTGCAGTGCGCACCGATCACCCAGGGTGGTGCTGTAGGTTTTCCGGGTTTTCCTACAAATGGAAAGTGAATACACCACCGAAAACATCAGAAAGTCTCCCCGGAGCGCCACGGCAAATAATAATAATAGCCGTCCTCTACCCGCACAGGCTATGCCTTTGGGTACACTCTATGAGTGTTTATGAGAGAGTATTATTATTGTTATATATTATAATTATAAATGTTATGATTAAATTCATCCGGATATAATCACCTTCATTATATTTTGAGCAAGCATTGATGTTTTAGCTTTCAAAACAAAAGTTAAAAATATCTAGTAATGACTTTTAATTCATGGATTTGAGATCTTGAATTTAAGAAAACTATTTCTTTAAAGCCAACGTTTTGTAACGAATAACTCAAGCTTTTTGCCCTGAAGATGCCAAAATAAGTTAACGAAATATTAGCTTTAATGAAATGAGGCCAATTAATTCAAAAGCTGTGATCTATAAAAACAAACCTCAGTCATCATAGCAAAGGTCGTGAATCTTACTGTTTAATTAATTTTCAATTTATTCTTTTGCAGTTGATGACTTGAAAGAAAGGATACGGATATGGAAAACAGAAAAGACGTCAAAATCAAACTAGATTTAGTTTTTATTTAGAGTATTTTATTTTGAAAGTTTATTCAAATATTATATTATGCAATTGTGATAATTGTGAAATATGATTCATTTTTGTACTTTTTCTATTATAATCATGAGATGAAAAAAAAAACATTCACAAATTTGTTCAAATTTAGAATGAATTAAGGCTGATGTCAAATATTCCCAGATCTCAACAACTCAATGATAATCGCGTTCGTTGCTATTTGCATTTTTCTTTTCTTCTGAGAAACTGCCAGACTGGTGAAAAAAGTATCATCTTCAACATGTAATAAGTGTAATTGTTCAAAATATTCAAGTGCAATTTAATTTATTCATATAATGAAAATACTTGTGAGAGAAAAATCTATTATATTGGAGATGTTTGCAGAGTAGTATTTGTATGTTTGGTGACAAAATTAGGTTGCACGTCTTAACCAATAATGTTCTTACATACTAATTCAGAAAAATTTATGTAATTTTTTCCATTGAAAAAACTTAGGATTTGTAATTGAATGAGTTTTTGTAAATAGTCGACATATAGTAAAAGAAAAAGTGAGATGTATATTATCATTGTGAATCTAGGTTCATTTTTTTGAAAATTCTTGATTTTGTGATTTTTATTGAATGATCGAATTCCCTTGGAATATGGTGAAATTTTTATAAGAAATTCCTAGTTTAGTAATTTAGAAAATAAATATTTGTAAAATTTCAATATTATTTTGCCGTATTCGTATTCTGTAACAAAAAAGAAACATATTCAAACCAAAAAATTTATTTGCCATTAGCTTAAGCCAACCTGGTCCACAGGAAAAATGGAAAATGTCGAACGATTCTACAGTTAAGATAATGAAATTCAGAAACGACATTTCATCGCTAATAAATATGGAGATCCCAACAAATTGGGAGATTGAAATTTTGTGAGGTCATGTTTTCAGACGAAAATATTTCCAGTTTACGGTGACCTGTTATACCGGAAGAATTCTTCATTGAATTTTCATGTCACTTTATGTCAAAGTCAAAATATACTTTATTGTCGGAAGTTATAAAAACTTATAGACAAAGCTTTATGGGTACCTAAGATTAACGGTTTTTGAAACATTATTTGTTTATTTGACAGTTACCATATCATCAAAAAATTCATATCTTGCAGACAGTGATAAATGGAAGTGGATATTTTGCGGAAACCAAATTATTTATGAAAGCATTGTTCCTGTTTGAGCAAAGTTTAATGGTGTTCATTAGTTATTTCGAAATAAAACAAGTTACGCACTTACCAGTGGCTTTAAATAGATGTGTCATTTATTTGAATTGGTACATAATTATCAATTCCAACTCAATGCCTACTTACCACTCATTTGGCATTTGCCAACCACAACAGAGATACATTTTTTTTTAATCGTGACAATAATTCACTTTATAAAACACATGATTGTATTCAGAATAACGAATTTGATTACTGAAGAAAATTGGAGATATGCCATTTGAAATTCAAAAGTTTACATCACTTAAATGAAATTCTAATGTCAAATATACTTTATTGTGAGGAGTTATAAATAAAAACGTAAAGGCAACTAAATGACAAAGTTGAAATAAATTTGTAATTATGATGATGATATATACTTTATCATCATAGAAGAAATACATTCTTATAGACAAAACACTTGCACTAATCTAAAATTGTATCTGTTTATAACACTGTCATGAATAAAATTTTTCCAGGCTATAATAAGGTCGATCAATGAACATTGTTGACCATATCCCTTATATAATCTGGTAGATGGTTCAACATCTTGCAACCATTGTAAATAAATGAATCCTTCACTAGGAACGAATTTGGTCTTGGTAAGTTGATGCCATTATGATTGCATATAGCGTAATGGGAAGGAGTAGTATTGAAATTATTCAAATGTTTTTTGATTAAGCATACTGTTTCAAGAATGAAAATGGCGAAAACAGTGTGCATTTTAAGTGACACAATGGTTTACAGGGAACATGTGTCCTTGCTGTAGATAAATATCGGATTGCCCGTTTTTGTCGTATCATGGTGTTTTGTATGAAATTGTTGTTGGATACTCCCCAAAATAGAATTCTGTGTCTTACGTGGGACTCTAATGCATAGCAGGTTAATTTTGCTACTGAATGTCCAAGCTCTTTAGTTACAAGTCTCACAGAAAAAAATATCCATAAGCTAATTTCTTATTTAAATTGCAAACATGTTGTTCAAATTTCAATTTATTGTCGATGAATATACAAAAAAATTTACTGTTATCGCGGCTCAAGATATAACCGTTATCCAATTTTATTTTGCTTAGTTCACACCTGAAAGATATTAAGTTGGTTTTTGATACATTTAAAATAAGAAGATTTGAATTACACCACTGTTTTATAGCTTTTTAATGTCAGTATCGATTTTATGTTGGAGAGAATTAACGTTTTTGTCTTGCCATAAAATGGTTGTCATCGGCAAAAACTGTAAATTTTCCTGTTATATTTATGCCGAAATCATTGATATATAACAAAAATAGAGTGGGGCCCAATATGGATCCTTGAGGTACGCCACAATTTACAGGTATCTGACAAAGATGTAGTTTTTACTAGTTGGTAACGAGCCGCTAAATAAGACTTCATCCAGTCGTATACTACACCTCTGAGGCCTTAGCTAACAGTGTTTTGTGATCGACAGATCGACACAGTCAAACGCTCTTGAGAAATTACAAAATACCGCCGCAACAGCTTCACCACTGTTTGTGAAGAAAAGAGAAGTTGGCATCACTGAAAACTATACTGATTTGGAAAAATTATGTTGAATTTTTCAATCGTCTGCACCCTTACGAGTACAACCCTCAGAAGTCTCGGAAGACGGTAGCCTTATATTTTTAAACGTGTGATGCCATGCACGAGACCGGTGATCGTGAAATGGAGTTGAGAAACAACGATAAGTACATATATACTTGATTTTTTGTAAATATATATAAAATATTGACAATCAAGTACCTAATTAACATATGACAATTAAATACATCAGTATTAGAAATTAACTATATAATCAAAAATAATGAAAACCCAAGTCGACAATATAACAAAGATAGGTACGTAATTTTTTATTTTATTGTATAATAATCGATATATATCCTAGATATCTACTCGAATATTCGGTCAATTTCAATTCAGTTACTTTGGTGTGAATATTACTTTAATTATTATTTGTAGCTGTTTAATTTTGTTTCAATTAATTTATTTTTTAATTAACTGGTATATGAGAAATGAGATTTTTAGACAAGGTACGTACGTGTCGTCCGACAAGAAAAAAAGTTGTCAATAAACAGAAAAAACTAATAAAAATCGTTATTTGGAACCACACAAGTTAAAAGGTTCATTTCGTCTTGTTGGTAACCGTAAGTTTATCGGGCTTCGCTTTAAAACAAAAAAAGTGACAACTCACGTAGTTTTGAGGAGCTCCTCAACTACTTTTGGAGTTATGCCCTTCTGAATGGCCCATTTTCAAACACAAATTGGTAAAATTTTGTTACCTAATAGTCACAATCAAAAAAATAATTTTTGGAACTAACGTAATTAGATCTCCTGAACAAAAAATCCAAATAAAATTTTTGGCGGTCTCAATTAATTTTGGAGATATGGACCTATTTTTGAGTTATAACCTGGCATTTTCTAGCACGCACATTCCTACCGCGAAAGGAACACTTCCTTCTTCACATTATCACAATGTACACACCCTAATTCACCCGATTTATACACTACTTTTTTACTAAAAACGGCATTATACAGGGTGGGGCAATAGTGCGTCAGAGTCCAATTGCTTGAGTTCTAAGATAGTTAGGACGATAATTCAAAAACTAAATATAACTAGAGAACTGTGTCTATATCTAGAAATTATTGTCGGATATACAGGGTGAAACAAGGAAAATCTACAGGATCAATTGCATTTTTTTCAAATGAAATGCTATGTACTTCAATCCATTTTTTCAAACATTGTAGTGGTCTCCATCCACACCTCCAATATCCTTTACTATCTCCCAACAACTTGGGAGTTATAATTTTTTTTGTCAAAATAATGCCATCTGCAGATGCATACCAAAAAAACCACCGTTCTCAAGATTATGGAATGCAGGAGGTCATGATTATAATCCTATTCGTCAGACATATGAGTGATATTTCTGAATCATTATCATTCCCAAAAATTATACTTACAGGATGACCGAAAATGATTTTTCAATTCGGAAGTTTTTGAATTAAATTTTCTCGAGTTCTTCGAATGGAACACTCCGTATATTTTTCGACCATGTGATATAGGATTGAGAGGCGAATATTTTTTGTATGTACATCCCTGGGGATATTCCTAGCCGTTTTCGAGTTATCCACTCGGACAATTTTTAGTAGCTCATTTTTACTGACACCTCTTATAAGGATGATGGAAACAAATCGTTTGAATTATTTTAACGAATCCCAACTTATTTTTTCCTTCAACTTTATTTCGTGTGTTTGATTCCTGATTTGGAATTATTTTCGTTTGCTATTGTGTGCTATTAATTGAACAACATTTATCGTGGATACATACATTCTGACAGATGAGGGAAATAATCACTTATAATCTCCCAAGTGCTTGAATTATTGCCGGAAATTTTTCGAGTACATGAATTTAAAAAAAAATAAACTTTCGGCAATTAATTCAAGCACGCGGGGGGTTTGGTAAGAAAATTTCACACCAAGAAATGAACGTCATTCAACAATTCATAAGAAATAACTGACGATGGTTTATACATATAAATAGTTCAGGTGAAACCATCGTCAGTTATTTCTTATGAATTGTTGAATGACGTTCATTTCTTGGTGTGAAATTTTCTTACCAACCCCCCGCGTGCTTGAATTAATTGCCGAAAGTTTATTTTTTTTTTTAATTCAGGTACTCGAAAAATTTCCGGCAATAATTCAAGCACTTGGGAGATTATAAGTGATTATTTCCCTCATCTGTCAGAATGTATGTATCCACGATAAATGTTGTTCAATTAATAGCACACAATAGCAAACGAAAATAATTCCAAATCAGGAATCAAACACACGAAATAAAGTTGAAGGAAAAAATAAGTTGGGATTCGTTAAAATAATTCAAACGATTTGTTTCCATCATCCTTATAAGAGGTGTCAGTAAAAATGAGCTACTAAAAATTGTCCGAGTGGATAACTCGAAAACGGCTAGGAATATCCCCAGGGATGTACATACAAAAAATATTCGCCTCTCAATCCTATAACACATGGTCGAAAAATATACGGAGTGTTCCATTCGAAGAACTCGAGAAAATTTAATTCAAAAACTTCCGAATTGAAAAATCATTTTCGGTCATCCTGTAAGTATAATTTTTGGGAATGATAATGATTCAGAAATATCACTCATATGTCTGACGAAGAGGATTATAATCATGACCTCCTGCATTCCATAATCTTGAGAACGGTGTTTTTTTTGGTATGTATCTGCAGATAGCATTATTTTGACAAAAAAAATTATAACTCCCAAGTGGTTGGGAGATAGTAAAGGATATTGGAGGTGTGGATGGAGACCACTAAAATGTTTGAAAAAATGGATTGAAGTACATAGCATTTCATTTGAAAAAAATGCAATTGACCTTGTAGATTTTCCTTGGTTCACCCTGTATATCCGACGATAATTTCTAGATATAGACACAGTTCTCTAGTTATATTTGGTTTTTGAATTATCGTCCGAACTATCTTAGAACTCAAGCAATCGGAATCTGACGCACTATTGACCCACCCTGTATATCCAAAAATTCAACTTTCATTTAAGAACATCAAAAACAACATATTCATGCAAAATGTTTTGTGAATTTATTCATGTCATGTTGGTAACGTTGATCTTTGCGTATTTGCACGGCCAACTTTTCTTGCCATATTCAACTTCAACATGCATGAATAAGAAATTATTCATTTACATTTTTTCCCAGTTATCAACTTGACATGATTAAAATTCACTTACCATTTTGCCAAGATTTGTTGGTTAAGTGTCGTTGTTTTTCATAAAAAGTGCTGTTTTCAATTAAGAAAAAGTGTGAAGCTAGTGATAAGAAGGAAGAATTTTGAGTGTTTGTACTAGTTTTTTTGCCAAAATTACTTGAGACCGCCAAAAAAAAATTATTTTCTGTTCAGAAGACTAAATTACATAAGTTCTTAAAAAACATTTTTCATAGCACAAAATGCCTTGTTCTTTTCGAAACCACTTTTTTTAAAAGCTAATCTACCTAATTTCACAATAACAAGCACCAAAAACAACCGTTTTACACAAAAATTCGACATTTTAGTCACAAACATAACCATCTTTTCATTAGTTATTTTCATTGTCACGGTAGGTTGGTCACTTGAAATATGCGCGGCCGACTATTGAAATTCAAATATGAGCAAATATTTACTTCCCCTTAATTTATATATTCAATTGTTTAATGTTCGCCATTGTAACTATTAATAACAATTTTAAAAATAAAAACATAAATTGAGGGAAAGTAAATGTTTTCTCATATTTAAATCTGAATATTCCAAGTGACTCCCTGCGTGTCTCTTTCTTTTGAGGATCAGATGCTCGCTGCGCTCGCATTTTCGGCAATGGTCCTAATTCCTTAACGTAAAAGAAGGAAACCTAACCTATATACTCAAGTTACTGGTAATCCGATCACTAATTAGTATGAAAAAGAAGAAAGAGACACGCCTCCAGCGACAAACAATTGAACAGTTGAGGGGAAGTAAATATTTGCTCGTATTTAAATTTGAATAGTGCGCATATTACAAGTGACCAAACCTACCGTGACAATGAAAATAACTGAGAAAAAGGAGGTTATTTTATGAAAGATAGAATGGTGCTTGTAATTCTGAAGTTAGGTTAGGTTACTTAGCTTCTAAAAAAAGTGTCATCAAAAAGAATTAGGCATTTTATGGTATTTTTTATAATTTTGTTTTAAATTGGCTTTTTTCAAGATTCAGAAGTGCATAACTCGAAAAGTAGTTGAGACTCCATTTTCCTCAGAATTGTGTTCAGAAGACAACTACGTAAGTTAAGTCACTTTTTTTAATTCTAAGACGGTGCCCAATAAACTTACCTTCATACGATAAATTTAAAAAAAAAATTAGATTTATTATAAGTTACGACCAGTGCAAACACTAGAACCTGGTGATCCTGAGAGAGATTGGGGTTTCTTCAGTTGTTGACGAATAAATGCAGACAAGATCCAAGCTTCTATAGAAATATTATATAGAGAGACGAAGCAAACTTTTCAAATCGAGGGATATACGAAAGAAAGAATTTTAATTATTGAAGTGAGATAATACGTTTCTAGTCCATCCCCACAATCCGTGATTTATTAGTATCAATGTTTGCTATGGTTTATTTAGAGGCAGAATAATCGGTACATTTTTCTACCCCGTCACATTAATTTATTAACAAGAGCACCAGCACAATTTCAGTGTCGTAAAAATAATTTTGCGACGCTGTTTCGAAAACAGATGCATTGCTACAAATAATCCTGTTAAATACCCCCTTCGTTCACCAGACTTGACCCTCAAAACTATTGTTTTGGATGATTTCTAAAAAATGAGGTGTACATAATAAACCATTATAATGTATAGACGAATTGAAAAAGTATATTGAATTAATAGAATGAATGGCCGAACTGTGTTGAATGCAACTCGTAGTGTCAAGAAAAGGGCCCAAATATGTTTTCAACAAGAAGGCGGTGTTTCTGAACATATACTTCATATTTAATAAAATCCGATTTTTATAAATGTTTATTTTTAATAATAAAACTGTCATATGAGCTTTGTTGTCGAGAATGAAATTACGAATCGAAATTTATGAAGTTATAGGGTGTTCTATTAAAAAATATATAATTTTATGAAACCACGACTGTCAATTTTTTTTGTCTTCAGCACTGAGAATGCCATTAAAAATGCCACTAGTTTTCCCACATAATTTGGAATACCCTGTATTGTTTCAAACCAATTTTGAGCTCCTGAAAGTTTCGTCTACGTTTTTATATCTGAAGTCATTTCAGTTAATATGGACATTGAATCAATAAAAATAACCTAGAAAATACTCATCTAGTCTCAAAACAATTTGGAGGGCCGTTCGGAAGACGAAAAGGGGTAAAAACTAATTTTTTATAGATTTATGCTAATATTTCTTTTTAATAATGGCCAAACCAAAAAATTTTCTATTTCATGCAAGTTATCCAAGTTAATATTGGATGATCTAAAACATTGACTATCTACAGAATGAATCCATAGTTTCAAATCAAGTTAGAGCATCTATGGTCTGAAATCAATTTGAAGTACCATTTGAGAGACATACTTTAGGTAATATCTCTGGACAAAAAAAACTGCGGTGTTGCTATGTTTATCTACAGCTGAAAAGTAAATACACTACCAAAAATCAGTAATTCGTCCAGGAGCGCTATGGCAAATAATAACAATAGCCGCTGTCTAGCCGCACAGGGAGTATTATCATATTATCAGATTTCATTCAAAAATACAAGTATTCTAAAACAATAAATTTATTGCCACTGTATCAACATTATTTACAAAAGATACAATAAGTTCTGTTTTCTTGAGATATTGTTATAGATACATTTCTATATTATACAAATGTTCACAGCCCTAGGTAATAATTTATATTGAATAAACAAGTTCTGACAAGACTGTTGTGGCAATTTCTTCAGAGCTTGAAGTTACTCAAAATAATATTTGTTAAATGAACTGTGTATTGTTCATCAATAAAGAATTTGCAAAACTCGCGAATATTAGGAAGTGTTAGTGGCATTTCATAAAAAATTGTGGGTTGATATTAATGAATGAGCAGATTTTTCAATAACGAACTTCGAATGTAGGTACGTCAAAATTATGTGAATCTCGTATCGCATATAATTCAAATGTTAACAAAACCTCAAAGAATTATTAACCATTCTGATGGTATCGTTTTTGTGTCCATTGCTTCAAATATTCAAATAGCTATTTCGTAGTAGCAGAACTAGCTCAACTAAGTTATAGTGTATTCTTAAATTAGAATTATCGCTCCAAAGTACAACAAAGTATTAATTCACTACAAAACATTTCAAAAAACCTCTGAATTATCTTCCAAATCAACAGTTTTCCTTTTTTTGAAGTTTCTTTTTGATCCTTTCACATCGGAAATTTTTCGTTTCTTTGCTTCTTTTTTTCTTTCGTGCCTCTTGATTTTCTTTTTTGCAAAAATATCTGGGTCAGTTACAGCTAACTGTTTTCTTGTCCGTTTTCTTTCTGCCCTTTTTACAGATAATGTTTGTTGCAATTTTGATAATGTATCAGTATATAATTCCATCCCCAATTTATCTTTGAGCAAATTTGAAACTTCCTTTGCTAATTGCCGGAGTGGAGCGTTCTTTTCTTCTGTCGTTATCATTTCCCTAACCAAAGGTGCCATTAAGTGATGGAGAACAGGTATTATATTGTTGACTTCTAAAGCTGTAACAACACCTGCTATCCATTTAAACACTTCTGTTCGTAAAGTTATGCTAGAAGAGTTCTCTACAATTTCAGTGTTGACTATTTTCCGTAATCGTTTCGCTATCCATAGTAAGTTCAATTTATTTCCATCATGACCACTTTCAATTGGAATGCTCTGTAAAACTTTAGCAACGAAAATGAGATTTTTGATTACTTGCTCTGCTAAATCGCTCTTGATACCACTGGGCTGTAGTTGATCACACAAATCTAGCGTTAGAGATTTCAGTGATTTAGCGGGATCGCTAAAAAGATAACCACTCCCGTTTGACTCATTCGTAAGCAAAAGCTTTGCTAATTGTTCCGCATCTATTGTTGATAGGACATAGCCTAAAAATTGAGCAGCTGCTAATCTAACCCAGTCATGACCATAACTCAACAAAGTTTGGGTGTGAATTGACAAATTTTCTATATCTTTTTGTTTTAGAAATGATGGACAATTTGCGGATAACTTCAGGAGCAGTTGTAAAACTTGGAAAAGATGATGGTCCCGGATTTTTTGGTGCTCTTCTGAATTTTTATGATCTTCCTCTTTCCTGACTCGAACCATTCTTCCAGGTAGACTTTCCAAACCAAATTGTTTTAAAATTAGAGGTGTCACAATTGGTAGACGAGATTCAAAATTGGTTTTTTCCACTAAAACAAAAAGGCCACATAACTGAGCTGCAAGCCGAGAATGACTTTTATTTTTGTCTCTCATCCAAACAACAATTATGTCAAAAAGAGAGTCACGATCTGGCTTTGTTAATTTGATCAACATTGATGATATACATTCTGCTACTTTTTTTCTACAATCAGGTTCTTCATCATTTACTAATCTAGCACCTAGAGTTACTAGTAATGTACCACTATGATTTTTCAAAACGCTCAATGGAAATGTATTAATTAATGTATGTATCATTTCTAGGGAAGACTCCCTACCGTATGTCAATTCATAGCTTAGTTGGGAAAGATAAAATCCCAAATGTTTCTCTAACGTATTTCCTAAAGGATAATCCATAAGATACTGGTGAAATAACGCTCTAGCTTGAGTTCTTATATAATCCAGTTCTGAAACAATGCTAAGTTCTGCCACTTTTTCCATAATATCATTCAGCTCAGGAATATTAACTTTTCTAGCAACAATAGCTTTCAACAAACTGAATGCAGTAGCTTGTCTGTCATGATTGTGTATATCTTGCTCTACATAAAGAAGAAGGATTTTGATCTGGTTTGTGTCTATGGTATGGAATTTGACGTTTCTGACAAGAACTGCTGTTGCTTTAAATGCTGAAACGACCAAATCAAAATTATCTCCCTTACTCAAACCCGCCGATGCATATTTGTGTAATATACCAAATATCTCTTTGGTGATGGGTTTTATGTGGTGTCTAAGAGACGGTAAGTCAAATTTGAAAATCCATGACAGGCACTGCAATGTCAACGTACAAAGTTTCACATGTTTTGATTTCAAACAATTTTTGAAAATCACCACAAAAGGATCAACAAATTTTTTTAAATCTTCACCTCTTAATTTTTCCATTTTCAATATTGCAAGGCACAATCTCAAGCCAAATTCAACTAATAAGTGAGCATTTGTATCCACTGAGGTCTTTACATTTTGTCGCCGATATACCGCTCTATTACCAGGTATTTTGGGAATTATGAAACAATCGTCTTTTTGCTTTAGAAGCTTATTATTTTCTTTTTGAGACAAAGCCTTCTTCACTTTAGGAATGAGTTGGGGAATACTTTTAGAAGCTGTGCCATAAGCAAATTTTAATAATGATGTAACAGATATGAAAGAATTGTCTACTAACCCTATCGCGATATGTTTCAATGCTGTTTGAGCCTTTGTAGTTATTTTGAACGAATGTGAAGTCTCCAATACCTGTTTTATAGGTAAAATAATGTCTAACAGACAGGACTCCGTTATATATTGAGAGAGAATCTGCAGTGTATCATATGATCTGGATTGCCTTGCTTCTGCTACCTTCACAGCAATTTTCACAACTTCTTTTTCTTCTGATAGTGCACCAAAGAGATCAGCTGTGCAAAGGTTCGTTACTGTTAATAAGATCTTATCAATGTCTGAAGGCTCATAAAACTCCTTCAAACAGCTTAAAATACCATGAACTGTGAAGACTAATACATGCACTTGATATCCTCTGTTCAGGAGAGATGACATTTCACCCAATAGTAATCCCAGATATTTCGGTCCCAAGGTCAGCATAATTTTTTGTAATGTCTCTTTAGCTGCTCTTCGCACACTTTCCAGATGTGATCTAAGGAATGTGCAGGTTTTCATGAATATACCTGGTAAATTATCATCTAGAATCTTTTTTGGTAGTCTCTGCAACAGTTTCACAACAGCCAAAGAAATAGGCACACGTAATAAATCTTCTTCTTCTCGCTCACTCCCAGTTTTTTTTCTATTGACCTTATGAGAACTTTCATGCTGTGTCATTTCTGCTAATGTCTTGTGTAACATTGGTAGAAGTACCATCTGAATTGTTCTAACGACTCTTGTAGCTGTCGACTTGCATAACACGTTAACTTTTTCGCATATGTTTACAACATTCTCAACTTCATCTTCATCCCCAATATCATCATCTTCATCCCCAATATCATCATTTTCATCAACAATATCTTCATCTCCATGTTCAGAGGAAGTATCAGACTCATTTTCTTTTATTTCATCAGTGATAGATTCTTTTACTTTAAAATTGGTTTCTGTTTCATTGAAGGTGGCCTTTTTCAGATCAAAATGAAAAGCATCTAAAATAGTTACGATAATTCGAACAAGTTGCTTCTGAAATTCCAATTTGCCACTCAATTTGATCAAGTAGTATTTCAGTACTGCTTCATACTGATGCCAGGGTAAAATTCTACATGCCGTACCAACAGTTTCAATAGCAGCATCTATAACACTGTTTTTATTAGAAAATGATTCCTTGCAAAGATAATGTGTAGCTAGAGGCAGAATAAAAAGCATAATAGTTTTTGGGTTCAGCACTGATAATTGTTCTCTAGTAATGTGACAGAACTTCAGAAGGGCTCTTGCATGCCTATGAATCTGAAGATGTACCAAATTTTCAAAGAAATCTACCTCCAAATCATTTTTGTTTGTAAACTTATTCAGATCTTTCAAAATCACATTACTTTCTGGGCATTCTCTAGCCAAATGTCCCAATAATGATATGTATTCATTACGAATGTCAACTTTTGGATTTTTCAATCCAGCTCGTATCAATGTGAATAATGTACCATTTAAAATATAGTCCACCTGTCTATCATGACTTTTGACTAATTCTGCAGATATGCCCTTAAGTGTATGCGAACTATTTTCTTTAAGAGATAAATCTTTTTCATTTTTCATTGAAAAAGAGCAATTGTAAATGACAAGAATTCCCAGATATATGCTGATGTCTTCATTCTGAATAATATTGTGAATATCTTTGAAGGCTTTGTGACGACGTTCAAAATCTGGCTGATCAATCCATTTCTGATCCCATGCATTCAGTTCAGTTATTATATTAGAAGCCGACTTCAGTTCTACATCTTCTGATCGTTCAGCAATTACTTCTAAAATATGACACAATATTTTTCGACAAGATGGATAGGATATTTCTCCAAATAGCGGAGATATTTCTTTGAGGTGAATCTCAGGTTTAGATACATTTTTCATGAGATTATCTATTGTCCTCATGTATCTGAGAACCACCTCTTCAGGAGAAAAACTACATCTTTTCAAGACAACAGGTAGAAGGAGGTCCAATATTTTACCACTCAATGTAGGTTCCCAAACCATTTCAGAGATTCCAGATAAAATGAATAATTCCCTCTTATTCAAATATTTCGATTTGCTCAGGAGGTTCTTCTCAATTTTTTCCAAAATTATTGGTACATGAGGAATCAAAATCATACTTCCGTAGTTCAGTTTACCAGCTAAACCCATTTTGTTCAAAACTTCTTTGTCAATTGGTAACTGGTTATCAACTGGAATGGGAGCTTGTGCATCCTCTTCATCATCTTGTAAAGTCAACAAATTTTCCAGGATTTCTTCAACAGTGTTTATTACGCTCTTATGAGATTTCTCATTCACCAATAACTTCATTACATATGGCAAAACATACTGACCTTCTTCATTTTCCTTGCACTTGACCAACAATGAAAAATACCTAGGATTGGAGGCCCATATTGAAATTAATTTTAGCAGAGCAGTTGGACTGTGAATACCTTCTATGTTTAACTTAACGAAATTAGGCCAGACAAATACTGTAAAAATACTGTTTATTTGTTCATTAGTCCAAGGATATGTATCAAATTGACTAAAAAACCTTCCCAACATTTTTATGGCAGAATTACGTATCACCCTCAAAACTGACAGATAACCCGAATGTACCTGTTCTACATTATCAAAAGCAACTTTGAGGAAAGCTCCTATTATTATCAAAATTTGCAGGAAATATGTTAAGATATTATTTCCCATCAAGCCACCGCACTGTTCCAAGATAACATTCAATAGATTTACAGTACTCTGTAATCTCTTTGGTGGTAAAAACGTGTCCAAGTTGATGATTTCCAATATGGAATCAACCATAAAGATGGGATCATCATTAAGATAATTGTTATATAGTTTCAATGCTCTCTGTAAGAATTTCAACATTTCATTCTCTTGACAACCTGCCAAAAATCTCAAAATCAATCCTCGCCTCATTTGTCCTGAAGATTTCCCACCAGTTCTCATTCCAGTTTTAGCATTCATTTTGCTGAATACAACTTGCATCACGATAGGTATCAGCCCATCCCTGTGTTCTGGAAGAACTTTATCACTATCCTTATCAACCCTAAAAGTGGATAGTTCATTTTTGAAATTCTTATCATCGACTAAGTTGTATAGGTTTTCCTTGTAGGGTACTAAATTTTTATGTTTGTATGTCATGATGCAATCCAAAGCAGCTTTTTGTATATTAGAATCCTTATGTTGCAAGAAATCAAAATAAAGCTTATATAATTCAGGTTCACGATACATAGACAAAGGACTCAAAAATTGTGAAAACACCTTCAACTTATACAATAAAGTCTTAATATAAAGTGTTTTGTTGATTTTCAATGGATTCCTTTTTGATGGTTGAGGTAAGTTTTCTTTCTCTTCTTTTTCAATAGATTCTTCCTGTGTTTCTTCGGTATCTACGAGCATTTGTTTGATGCTCTGAAATACAGCAACTTCAGAATTTTTTATGGCATATTCGGTCTCAATAAAATCTAGTAATAATCCTGAAACATCTCTGGTTTTAGCTTCCGCGACATTAGGAAACAATGCCAGAGCCTTCCATAATTGTATTCTATAATTTACAAAATCGGGTTTGGACGTTATATCATAGAACTTTTTAATTACATCATTATCTAATTCACATTGAGTTTTCTTTATATCTGATTCATGTTCTTGAAACCGCTTCAGTTTTTGAGAAACACTCTTGAGCTGATTTCCAAATATACTCCAAAACATATTTATTTCCATACCAAAAGCATGAGAGGAAATTATTTTTAATACAGGTTCCCAAAGTAATTGAAAATTTATATACAGGGTACTGCAGAGGAATCTCAGAGGGACTGTTTTAAAAGGAGTTTGCATACACATTTTCATCTGAGGTTTGGTGAATTCAAGTTTCTCTAGATTTTGCAACTGATCTCTATAAGTATGAACATGAGCAATAGTTGATTCAACATAGTAACAAATAGAGAAAATTTTCCAGGATTCTGGTACTGAATCTAAATCTAGACTATGTTTCAGCTTTAATTCTGGAAGATTTTCAAATGCCGTATATATGTGAGCTGTTAGAAGTCTCATCTCGTGAAAATGAGAGCTGAAGTTTATTTCCATCACATCATTGATTTTGATTAACATGTCATATGATATAAATTCACTATCATCCTTCAAAACAGTTACAATCAAACTTATAGTTTGCAATCCAGTAATGTAATCGGAATTTGTAGTTAAATTCAATATTTTTTGTAACATATTATCAAGAAAAATTTTACCAATTTGTTTGGGATCAGGCTGCATGTGAATCCAACATTCAACAGTGGCATTCATCAAAAACATCAATAATTTTAGATCATCTTGCTGATCAATCATATTTACAAAAAATAATATTTTATCTATTAAAATGGCAATTGTTTCTTCTTTAGACATTGGAGTTAAATGTGGCAAACAAACTAAGCTACAATAATAGTCTTCATAATTTTTCAACAAATACATGTTATCTACTTTGATTTTACTAAGTAAAACATTAGTAACATAATTGTTATTGTCTTTAAAATCAATTGGGTACCTGACCCAATTTTGCAAATTTATACCACTAACACATGAAGGAGCCTTCTTTTCAATCAGTCTCGTCAGAATTTGGAAACATTCCTTGTCCAACTGATGCTTTGCACAGAATCTCAAAAAACTGGGCAAAACATTTCCCTCAAAATATGAATACATACCAATGTTATCAACAAAATACAAAAATATAGATTTGTGAGGAATAGACAATAATTTTCTTATCAGTAGGGATGCTTGTTCCTGGGAAATTTTGACATTTTTTGAAAGAAGGAGCAAAATGCAAATTTGAGTTATAGTTAACAATGTATCTTCATCATCATTGCAGACATTCAGCAACTGAATCAATAAATTTATTAATGTGATAGGACTTTGTAAAAATTTCCCACTTTTATATTCTACAGATTGTCCAACAAGTTTTAGGACAATATCAATATCTTTTATAATTTTGATATCTTGTTCGACCTTGTACTTTTCTATAAGGTTTTTCAGTACCATAATAAATGTAGACCATAATAAATCAATTTTTTGTGGATGAATATAAGTAAGGATATTTGATACTACACCTTCCAAAATTTTAAACAATACATCTTGATATTGCTTGCAACCTGATAATGATTCAATAAGAAATAATAGTACTGTCTCCGCACAGCTATGAAATTGCCCCTCAACTCCATAAATAACTTGAAAAAGTAGTTTTCCACATCCGGCAACACCATCTTCTTCACTTTTCACAGACTTCATAAGAAGATTTAAAAATGTTTTTTTATCTTTGACTTTTCTTGCTACAAATGCAAAACTTTCTGCAGCAAAGCTATTGATGTAGTCTGGTTTGTTATCAGATAGGAGGGGTAAGAGTGCTTTAAAAACGGTGCTGATGTCTCTAACCAAAGTCCTCCACAAAAATTTGAATAGGTACGCCAAGCACGTAAAAGTCCATTCTAACTGTTCTGTACATTTGGTATCAAGTAAATGAATCAGCACTTCCAGAAACCGAGGAAAATACACATAAAAATCTTTGTGTAGATCTTTTGCAACTGCTACTACTAATTCTAATAGTGTTTGTTGACATAATGGGTTTTCCAGCCTCAAATGTTTTAATAAAATTTCTACTATAAGATCCTTCGATAATAAAACTTGAGGCAATGTTACTAAGTTATGTGCACGAATTTCTCTTCGGAAAGTATCATATGCTTCACTAAGATTCAGAACGTTCCATTTCACTATGGTTTGATAAAAATAGGACTCGTTTTCTTCAGATTGTGATTCATATTCGTGAACCACTTTATGGAATACATCTACATCGATTTCGGCAATACGTTCCGAAAATGTAAGAAACTTGAAGGTATTAGATTCCTTATGATGAGTTGATTTATTCTTCATTATGATTTCTTCATCAAATCATCGATAAACCCAATCAAAACTCACACATGGTTTATAAACTGTTCACAATCACAAGTAACAACATAACCACAAATTTTGCTTAACTTAACTTCTTTCTGTTTCGTCTTCTTTTTCTTGGAAGTAGCTCCCAGGCGGTGCTATTATCCAGCTCACCCATTATACATATGTACAGGTGTTAATAGGCTTAAAAAAATGTTTAAAATTGTTTTTTCCGTTAACCAGCTGTTATCCCCCTACGAACGACAGCCCTCAGAAGTCGAAACTTGTGCGAGCTAAGGATTAACGAGGTCTTATACAGAATCCTGCAGACCCATTTTTAAAGCAAAAAATATTTTAACATTAACCTCTATTTATATTTATAGTTGTCTACTTTATGTGAAAAAAAACCGAATACAGGATGGAAATTAACGCAAAGTGTCACATATATCCAACTAGAAACAGAAATCTATTAAAATTACAACAACACCGTACTGCGTTGTTTCGAAAGTCACCTTCTATAGCAGGTACCAGGCTCTTCAATTGTACCATCAGCCATAGAAATATTTCAGAAATTTCTTCATTCAAACAGGAAGTTAAAAAATATCTGTGGGAGAGAAGTTTCTATTCTATTAACGAATATCTGGAAAACTCTTGAAATAGTAATGTGTACGTCTCGTGATAATTGTGATGAGATTCAAAGATGCTTTGTCTCATAAGTTTATTTTAAATTTTTTTATTTTTATATTTTACAAAATACAAATAAATAATTAAGATTTTCTTATATTGAAGGTCAATGTGACTCTAGATGAGGAATAGTATTATTTTTTTGATAATGGGTATATTACGATTCCTATGAGTATATTACGAGTTGAAAAGGAATATAATATGCCCTTAATAGCAAATCCAAAATAAATATATACGTTATAGGTATCATACTGATGGGGCATTCTAAAAAAATAAGATTAAGGTTTTCGATCAAGGCCACTTCACTCGCAATAGGGACATTCTGCAACTCCTACTTGGAACAGGTGCTCTTACTTATACGATGTCCAGTTCTGCTCCTTCTCATTATTGTGGTAATATATGCATGCCTACGACTCGTGTATTGGATTTCAAAATACCAAATATTTCTGGGATATACTGACTGTATTTCAATGTATTATATCCTGCCGTTAAGTCTAATATCTTGTTACCACCTGTAAGGAGAGGATTCTTGTCTTATATTGGTATGCCGTATGGGTAAGACGCAACTCTTATCCAGCTTGATATTCAGTGCAACCTTTGCCTAGATAGAGTGTCAGCCTTTTCATTATCTTTTATATTTGAACTGATAGAAATTGATAAATGCCAAGTACGAGATTTGTTTGATTGTTATTGAAATGTCCGGTTTGAAAATGCTGAATTTTCCTGCTGATTTATCCAGAGCACGTCTTGATTCCATAAATATGAAAATTCTTATCCACCTGTTTGTCCGCATAGATGTCATCAGTGCCTGATGAATAACAATGCATGGGCTCCGCATTTTCTCTTCACTATTTATTCGACTCTACATCCCGTTACGTTACAACAAGCATGGCATTGGCAATCATGGTATCTCCAATGCGCTTTTTGCAGATTCTTTGCGATCCAACAATAAAGTAGCGCTCAGCAGAGCTTTTTATCCAAATGAAAGGCAAATAATTGAAAAGTATTTAGGACGGGTTGTACATCAAAGTTCACCAAAAGTTCAACCAAACTGAGTTCAGTTGGAACTAGAAATTTCATTGGCTAATCCCTAATCCCTATAGCAACTGAACTTGGTTCACTTGAACTGTCGGTGAAGTTGTGATGAATAGATTTGAGACCGTAAAAAATTAGTTTTTTAATAAAGCATCATGGTGTCAAGTAAGTCTTTTCTTTTTTTGAAAACTCATTACACATTGACTTTTTTCTCATTATAATGCCCTATATTTCTCATTATATATATTTTTTTCTCATTATAATATGACTTTTTTCACATTATATGCGGACTTTTCTCGGTATGAAATCCAGAACTTTCGACATCGGAGTAGAATTTTTTTTATAGAAAGTTCTATCATTATCTTTAATCTTCTCTTCACCGATACTAAACTTATGCACTGTTTGTGAAACAGATTTAAAACATAACTTCTTTATAACTTAGATCCAATAAAAAATAATATGCAATAATAGTCTACTACTTCCATTTTGGAAAACAATCATGAGAAATAATTTAAAATCAGTTAATAATTTGAATCAAACAATTATGATGTCGTTACCTTCCCAACATCGAAATAACATCACCAAGATAAAGTCATTATAATGAGAAAAAAGAATATAACGAGAATAAAGTCATTATAAATATGGAAAAAGCCAATATAATGAGAAAACGTCATTTTGATGGGAAAAGTCATTTTGATGAGAAAAATGTCATTGAAATGGGAAAAATGTCTTTAAAATGAGCAAAATTTCATTGATTTGAGAAAAAAGTCAATATAATGAGAAAAAGTCATTGAAATGAAAAAATTTCAAGATAATGAGTTTTCATAAAAGAGAAGTGTGCTTGACACCAGAGGGTGCTTTCGTAGTTTTTAGATCACACCGGTCATTAATTCATTTAAAAAAAAATTGTGATTTCTATAATCCTGTTCCTGTTCAAGTAAGATTCTATTTCACGAATCGAGTCAAATCCGCCATTTTGATTCGATAACTGGTATTCCGTTTTTCGATTACGTCGTATAAACTCGATTAGAATACACGATAGCTCAAGCGGAGTCGAATTCTAATCTTTTTTTTATCATGTCTTTTCATTTTATCAATGTTATGCCAAAGGTAATGCGGCATAGTAAAAGTTTCTGACAGGGTTCTTGGAGGATTCATGTTTACATTTTTGCGATAGTTAATAAAACACCAAAGGCCATGTCTTTTAAACTGAAAGATGCCCATTGGGAAATATTGATATAACTTCTTGAAGAGCATAGTAAATACACTATTTTGTTGAGTTATATAATAGCTTTGTTCTGGTTCTGAAAAATAGTGGTTCTGGGACGTCAGGATCATGCGCAGTTGATCAGAAGAATGCACTTAAGGTTCAAATTTGTTCACTTTCATTCAACTGCGCAGAATCCTGACGTCCCAGAATCACTATTTTTCAGAACCAGAACAAAGCTGATATATCATATGCATTATCCAAACAAACTTGTCTTGTGTTTGATTCCTATATAAGTCGTTGGATTTTTGTGGATATTTGATTTATAAAAGGGTTTCAAAGCGAATAACAGTAAGTATCTTATGTGTAAATAATACTCTCTGTAGATAACAAAGTACCTACCTATAGTAAAATTCGAAAATAATATATTTTCATATAACTGATATTTTTAGGTTGAAAATGTTAGAGAATGCAATATTTTTGATTATTTCACTCATTTCTCTTCACTAATTTCGATAAAAACACAAAAAATATACCACATACACATTCTTTCAATGGTAAATACGGTTTGTTTGGAAAATGGTATATGACACTCATAAGGCGTGACGTCACACTAAACTGGTCTATATGGCCACAGGGCGATTTTTAGGGCCTAATGGCCGTGAAAATAATAAGAGATCTCTTGTTTAATCTGAACAATTCGATAAATCTTTTTTCTGGTAATGAAAAAGGATTACTTGAGTGCCTCAACTCTTGTCGACGAATTAGTTTCAAATTTCTTTTCCGGTCTTCATTTTGGAACAATGCCATCCCTAACATAATCGATAACATTTCAATTTAGTTGAAAAAATGTATGCCTATGAACAAGTAAACAAATATTGATATTATTTATTAATATTTATATATCATAAACATCAGCACATAACCTCTAATACTACTACAAGAACTACGGAAAACTACGGATTCCATCAAAAACCCGGTGATTTCCGAAACGATACTCGATCGTGAAATGGAATAAGAAAGAAATTTCATATCAAGTTTATCATCGTATCGTGCGATAATCAACGGTAGGTAGTGAAACAGAATCTCCTTGCAGATGGAAAATACGTTTAATAGTACATGATACTACATAAGTGAGGATGAACCAAGAAATTTCCAGAGCAAAATGGAGTTCAACAAAAATGATTTTTGTGGTATATGTTCCTGCATACAAAAAATCCCTACACAAAAGAAAATAAAAAAGTCTGTACTGAAAGGGTTAATGAACTATTAAGCCCGTGGCTCACGGTCAAATAGTTTGATCAAAAATGCTTTGAAGTGATGTACTTTTTATTGGTTATATATTAATTTAGAAGCGAACTCTAGAAATTACATCACTTCAGAACAGTTTCATCGAACCATTTGACCGATAGCCAACGACTTATTAGAAACGTTCTTTTTCGTTTCCTGATAGAAATATGTTTCGGTACTATGATTCATAATCGCATCGGAATCGCCTATGTAGAATCGAAAGAGAATTGACTTCATCGCCTTCATATGGCCACAGATTATTGAGTTTCTATAATCTGTGATATGCCTAATAGGTCAAATTTATATTCTTTCTGTCATTCAGTATTTCTGTGTAAAAACTTTCACACATGTAGTGGGGTGAAATCAAAATATTTTTGCTTGGCAACACTGCAGATCGGGGTTGTCAATGTTGTCAGGGGCAAATTAATACCGAAATTTTGAATGTCACATAATTTTTCGATTGTAAAAATATTTCTGTCGATTTTACAGTCTCCAAGACGTGTTCATACCCTTGCAAATTTCGCAATTTTTCTGCGAATAAAATGGCTCCCCGTCATGCTGGACCAATCGTTGATGCAGAACCATGTCGGCACTGTCGGCAGCCATTTTATTCGCAGAAAAATTCCGAAGTTCGCGAGGGTATTAATTAGACTTCAGCCTCAGCACTATGCACGTACATGAACGTCCTTATTAGTTGTGTTTTTATCATTTCCTTCGCTTTGGTAGCATTAAAATGGGGAGTGACAGCTTCGAACTAATCACAGTAATCAGAATGACAGCTCATTAAGACGACATGAATAATTTTATTAGAATATCACGGAAGCATAGATAAAGCAAAAAAACGCAGCTTTCATATCATCTGGCAGCAGAATTATAGCAAAAAAACGCAGCCATAGTCATCAGTGTCAATTGTCAAACCGTTTGTTGGTTCTTGCTTCTTTCTTGCCAAGAACCAAGAATTTCTTGGTTCGTTGTTTGGTTGTTCGTGGTTATGTTGAGTTGTAGTGTCGGAAATTAATTTTCTTATAGAAGTCAAAAGAACGTTTGGACTCGAAAATTATGACAGAAAAATTAATCAAAGAAGGACCAGCGCTGGTGACAAATGGAGAAATTTCTGCCGCAAAAACTGCATCCAAACCAAAATCTGGTTTAATGAAACTATCCAGCTATGTTTTAGCACTTCGCCCATGGTCTCTTAGTGCAAGTTTAATGCCGACTCTGCTAGGCTCAACGATTGCATATAAATATCCAGGATCTACAGACTTCAATTACATTACTCTGTTATTGACTTTGTTTACAGTAGTGTCAGTGCATGGGGCAGGAAATGTAGTTAACACCTATTTTGATTATGTTAAAGGCATCGATAACCGCAAGTCAGATGACAGAATTCTTGTGGACCACATACTGAGCAAAGATGAAGTCGTTTCATTGGGGGCATTACTATATTTTGCAGGATGTGTTGGTTTCATTCTCCTTGCTAGTCTATCACCAGCAAAAATGGAACATTTGGCTTTGGTCTACTTTGGAGGGCTTTCATCAAGCTTTCTGTATACTGGTGGTATTGGATTCAAATACATTGCCCTAGGAGATGTTTTAATTTTGATCATATTTGGTCCAATTTCAGTTCTTTTTGCATTCATGTCACAAACTGGGCGAGTAGAATGGGCCACAATTTATTATGCAATTCCTCTAGCCTTGAATACAGAGGCAATTTTACATAGTAACAATACTAGAGATTCTGAATCTGACAAAAAAGTAGGAATAGTTACATTGGCAATAATTATTGGACATACTGCTTCACATGTACTTTATGCATTTTTGCTTTTCACTCCATACATTATGTTTATGGTAGCTTCACTCAAGTACTCTAAATGGTTCATGTTACCATTGGTTACTTTGCCAGGAGCTTTCAAAATTGAGAAGCAGTTCAGATCCAAAGACATTCACAGTGTTCCCAAAAAAACTGCCAAGCTTAATCTCTTTTTTGGAGTTTTATATGTTTTGGCATGTTGTTTAGTACCATCATTACCATACATAACGAAGAGATAGATGTTTGAGATAGTGATAATTCTATTTATTATTTTCAGAATGTTTTTTACTATACTAAAAAACTTTCTATTTTTTTGAAGAGATTTTTTTTATATTAAGGAATTTCATCTTCAGGCAGCTTTAAACAAGATAAGTATATCAATAGTTAGTGTTTGCTTCGACTTTTATTGAGCAAAAATGTTAACAAATTGTTGTCAAATGATGCAATCTAGCTAAAGCTTCTTAGTATTTATATTAATGTTGATTCGGTTTATTCTAAATTCAATGTTTCAATTTTCTCAACAAAAAAAAGTTGAAGTTTATATTTGCTATGGTTAAGAAAATGGTATGCCTCCAAAAAACCTTCAGAAGTCAGCAAATAAAATTGAAATATCAAATTATACTTTTGAATAAAACTTGAAACTTGAGTGAGGAATTATTTATGGAAGAGGAGCCCATACTATGGATTTTATATATCTTGTTTATGAGATTGATGGAAATTAGAGCTCATACCATGAATTTTATATACCTATCTTGTTTATGAAGTTGACTGACCTCACAAAAATGACATGACTGATTGTTGCAGTGGGTATACATTTATTTTAAATCTATTGAGTTTGGTAAAATTCAGGAATATTATTAGACTTGACAATTTTCTCGGAAATAGTTCTTGAGAAAAATATATAAAATCTTCATATTTAGTACTTTAGGTAATTAGGTCCTTGTAATCATAACCAGCTCACAAGATTGTAGTCTTTAAGAAATTTATTGATTTTGTCAGTAACATATATTCTGAATTTGCCTGTCTGAAAAAAGTAATTTCAAAATAACTCTTGTTTTTTTCAAAAAAATGTTGACGTTTTTGTGACTATATCTGTTTTTGTTAAAACTTGTTGAAAACTCTATACTTATTCTTCCCGAGATTCATCCCTTAGAAGTGCTACTTATGTACTGCCCTTTTCAACTAAGTTTGAAACAGCTGTTGAATATTCGTCAGTATTATTGTAGGTAATATCCCAAGACCATGACAAACAGCTGACTATTATTTTCTTCATTAATTTATTGAGAGTACCTTGTAAATGGCAACTGTTAGCAATCAAAATTATATGAAATCATAATTCATAAGCCTGTTTCATGCGCATAAAATTGCTAAAAATATTTTGGGTCAATCGATATGGTAAGGGTGCTATGACAATAGTTTTCATTTAGTTGCAAACATCTTCATTCATGTCATTTATGCCAGGAAAGTATTTATTGTGTGAATATTGGTAGGTGCATTGAATTGTTTATTATTATAGGTGCTACGAATTTTCTGAAAGAGTCGAATTATTAGTTGAATTATTTTGTTGCTTGACTCAATATTTTTGAAATGAAACAGTTTCAGAATGTATAGTAAACTTCATATTCTTGAATTAATTCATGCTAAATACTTCATGGTAAATACTGTAACAAGACACTTTTTTATTCAACAGTTGGTTGTTATAAAAATAAATTCCACATACTTTATATTTTGTCAAATTCATTCCTATGGAGAGATGTCAAAATCAAGAACTGTGAGAAGTTTTGCTGTAAAGAATTGTACCTACTTATTTGTTAGATGTATGATGAGTCATGATAAAAATGTTGAAATGTTAATTTATTTGTCCATGTCAAAATGACTTAATTTGTTTATATATTTAAATACAGTGAGTTTAAAAAGTTTGCACCGTATGGAAAACTTTCCTAATTATCCATTTGTCAGAAATTTTTCATTTCGTAGTAATTGGTGCATTTTGGAAAACTTGCATTTGAGTTATCAAAAATCTAAATTTCCTATGATGAACAGGTTAGAGCAAAAAATAGAAATTTTGATCAGGAGTAAACTTCCCTTATTTTCGAAAAAAATCAAATCAATTCTACTTAGAAATGTTTACTTGTTTATAATTAAAAACTATATCCTCACTATAAATCGGAACCCTCTAAGCAACAAACTTTTTTCCAATTTTTACTGGTAACTGAAATACAGCTTGGGATCTCCCTACAATCACTTTTAACATTTCCATGCAAAATATTGTCTCATTTATTATTTGGGCAAGATTACCGACGTTTGTTGGAAATGGTTGTGATTTGTGCAGGTTTTTTGTTACAAATTTGATATTTCACTGTATGTATGTACATATTAATTACCATTGTGAATAGCTTTGAAGAAAATTTAATGAAACAACTTATTTGAACTAAATAATTGAATAATACAAATTGTGCGTTGTTTTCAATTTAAAACAACTTTTCTAAATACCCTTATCCATATTTTCGAAAATAACGGTATTCCTCATCAAAAATCAATCAAAAATCAAAATTGTTTGTTCTCCCCTGTACACTGTTTGGAAATTTGAAATTTTGACAACTCATATGCAAGTTTTCTGCAATGCACATATTTTTGATAAGGAATAACATTTTCTGACAAAAGGATAACGAACAAATTTTTCAAATGATGCACACTTTGTAACTCACTGTAGTGTAGATACGTGTAACGAGATGACACAAGATCTGCAGGTAGCAATTGTTCAGTAAATACCACCGTCATATCAGTTATTATCTGAAATATTGAAAACTTTGAATATGCAGCTCATCATATTCATAAAAGTGAAGTGGAATTATCTGATAGCTAAAGGAGTGATAGATATGGGATGTCTTACCAAAACCTCTGTACATTTGAAAATTTGTTCCTTTTGTCATCCGCCTCTACCCTTACAAGCAAACTGCAAGAAGTCTTCAGACTTGTGCGAGATTGGAATAATGAAGGTCGTACCTTATAACGTGCAATCCCACGCACGGTCGAGAATTCCTCTGAAAATATCTTTTTTTAACTTAAGTAGGAACTTTCTGATTATTTACTCAAAAATATTTTCAACTTTTTCATGGGCCGCAGTGATCATGATGGCAGAGCGCTAGTCTATCAATCAGAGGGACGTGGGTTCGATTCCCAGCATGGTCACTGGTCTCGTGCTAGGAATCGCACGTTACAAGGTAAGACCTCGTTAATCCTTAGCTCGCACAAGTTTCAAATTCTGAGGGCTGTCGTTCATAGGGGGATGACAGCTGGTTAACGGAAAAATCAATTCTAAACAATTTTTAAACTATCCAACATGTCAGTCGGCCATTCATTGTTTAAGTAATGTTGGACAGATAAAAATTTGTCAAAAATTATGGATTCAATTCAATCACAAAATCACTTTATTGAACTACGTGTGATGCCAACTAACTTTATAAGCCTGGGCTTCACTAGTGAAAAGCTATTGCCAATGATGGGAAATTCAACACATTCCAGATAGTAAAATTTCTGCCTCAGTCATTTTCTATACATGAAGCCCAACAAATTTATTCTTCAGGAAAGAGGGCACATAGTTCCATCAGATTTTATCACTAAAAATCAATTGATTTTCAAACAGCTCCAACGATTTTGGTGTTTCTCTGAAAATATTTCTGTTTACGAGAAAATATGAAAATGAAGGACAATGGTTACATTTACAGAAACTCTTATCCCATATTGTTTTAGAGTGTTTTTTTTGTCATCCTATGAGAATGTTCGCATTTGCTCTAGGTGTCATAACTCACTTGTTGTCAGTCTTGTGTTCCAGATGTTTTTAATCGTTCCTTAAAAATCGTTGTTTCCCTCAACCAGCTGCACACCCTTGAGAGTACAACCCTCAAAAGTCTTCGAAAGACTTGTCCGAGCTAGGGAAGACGCAGCCCTTACCTTTTAACTTGTGATGCCATGCATGTCATTGCTTCTATACTTAACAGAAAATATGTAGAACTCGCTCAATATTCTTCATAAAATGGATCAGTAAAAGTTGCAGTATTGAATGTCTATTCAACAACAGCTTATTCAACACAGTACCCTGTATATAATACAAATATATTGGATAACTATACTAACATTTTGGAACGTTCTGTTTTTAAGGAAACATAACATCTACAATGGATAATACACCTGATATTATTTTTGAATTTACCAAATATTCTTTGTTAAGGAATAATTACTGATTTGAATACTGTAATATTTGTAAGTAAATTATCATGTTTATCTAAGCTTTTCATTAAAAATTATTCCGATTTATCGTACATTTTCAAGTGAAGTTTTTGAAATGATGAACTGCTAGAGCTCAAAATGAATAATTTTCTAATGTATCTATATATTCAGATATTCTTATTTTATAGAAGTATTTATAAATCAAAATCTTCCATTAGTATTAAGTTCCTTCAGGGGGATTTTTTCAGTACAGTGTATCTGAATTACAACTTGTGGATGGGAAACATCAAATGAATTCATCCAGTGTACTCGCACATCGAAACTGCTAGGATGAACTCATATGAGAATCTCCATTAGTCAATTTAAAAAAAAACTCAGTAAAATGATATGAATGCTGAGAAACGCTTTGTTAGACAATAACTGTTGCAAAGCAGAAACACCAAATATTGTATGCTATTTTATGACTTCCTTTGTAACAAACTAGACAAGAAAAATTAGAGAAGTGAATAGGTACATGTAGAAATAATAAAAACCTGCATGGAATAGATTCAAATTCCAACATATCTATATAAAAGTACTTATGAAAAAATGCTCAATGTTTTCAATAAAAGTTTAGATTTATGCATTTGTTTCACTCATATTAAAAGACAAAGTAGTAATTAATGATTCTTGAAACAAATTCTAGAACGGTACACCAAACAAAATGGGCAGCTGTCTCCTATAAAATATTATGTATAACAATTTGTGATATTAGTGCATGAATGGCATGAAATCCCCCTGTTTATTTCTGGTTTCACGGTATATCGGGAGCTCATCTAGAAAAGGAAGCAGTATATGAACATGAAGGATACTAGAATCCGCGAAGCTGTGTTCTGGACATAGTGAGATTGTTCCCAACAGGTCGTTAACTTGTAGCACGATTAATGTTGGTGCCAGAATGCATCCCTGCAGGACACCAGCATTTATAGATAGTGTCGGAAGAAACTCCATTAACAAGCTTGGTGATGATTTCTCTGGTATCAAAAGCTATCGAATGCTTTGGATATAGCTATCTACACCATATCTCTCGTTATATTACTGCCACATATATATGAAAAAGCTGAATATAAAATATACTAATAATTTAATAATAAACTTTTTTCGTCGACCACGTGTATTAACAACATATCTGTTTAATGTTCTTCAATGCAAACAAAATCGACCATATTATTGCATGATTATTCGGAATCGACAATTAATGACACCTCTCTCAATGTTTCATTTCCTAGTGCAGCCGTAGGGTCTGTAAATGTACAGATGTACTTTTTTGGTGCCCTCTTTCAGTTTATTTGATTTTACCTCCACAAATGTTAATATTGAAATGATTATTAATGTTCAAAAGAGTTTCGTTGATTAAACATTTTCTAATCAAGAATTCCTCCATTCCAACAAGAGGTAGGTCGACGGAAAAAACTTGTAATCCACACGCGTTAAAATATTTCGATAATCGCGTTCATTAATACTTATATCTTTTTTTTAAATTAAATTTTTAAAATTGAAGTTCATTTGTAACTTAGTTCAAAATCAATTGTAAATTTTTTACCAAACAGACAAAAAGATAAGAAGTAAGTTAAAACGTGGTAAAAAGACTCAGATTACAATATTTCAAACGTTATACATGACAGGGTGGGACACCGAAAACGAAACAGATCGAATATCTTCAAAACACTTGTGTCGTAAAGAAAATGCAAAAATAAGTCTATTTTTAATACAAGGGGGACATCTTCCTATCATAACCTCAACGTCCTCAACTGTCATACCTCTCCCTCCACACCTTATTTGTCACTATTATCACCTAAACAATTTGAATAGGGAAAGTAGTAAGTGTGACACATCATTGCGCAGGTAATTTCATAAGGAATTCAGCTATGTCAATTTTTGCTACCTAACTTTATATTTTGGCGCCCTCTTGCGGAAAAAATATCTGATCTGTATTCCAAATTATGATACTTTCATTTGCAAGCTAATTTGACATTAAATCGGCGACAATGCATTAGGGAATTTTTCTAAGGAAAAAAAATGGCGACTCCAAAACGGCGGACAAGATTCAAAATTATGGTCCGATTTGATTCAAACTTGATAGGTGGTGGTCTTTTCAGGGTCGGAAATTATAAATAATTGTTTGTCAGTGCAAAAAAAACAAGATGGCTGCTCCAAGATGGCGGACGAAATTTGTAATTATGGTCTGTTTCACCCTCTATCTTGTTTTATGTATCGACAAAAAATCATAACTTCCGATCCTGAAAATCCCCACATACTAATTTTAATTCGAATCAGACCATAATTACAAATTTCGTCTGCCATCTTGATGCCACCATCTTGATTTTTTTGCATTGACAAACAATTTATAATTTCCGATCCTGAAAACCACCACTTATCAAGTTTGAATCAAATCGGTCCATAATTTTGAATCCTGTCCGCCATTTTGGAGCCGCTATTTTTTTTCCTTAGAAAAATTCCCTAATGCATTGTCACCGAATTAATGTCAAATTAGCTTGCAAATGAAGTATGAAATGAAGTAGATGGTTCTGGATATTTATTTTTCCTACAAGCGTGCGTGTTCCACCCTATTCGATCCTGCACGCAATTTAGTTTAAGAGTTGTCATTTTTCCGCACTAGTGCGGGAAAGATTTTCCCGCATGCTAATGTCACTAGTGCTGGAATAATTTTTCGCGCACGCGAAAGTTTGTTCAAGAGTCCTACTTAAGATGTTTCAATGCGCTTGTAGAAAAAATCTTTCTCATACGAAAAGGTACTCTCCCGCACTCGACGGCAGCACATATATGCGGGAAAGGTACTCTTTCCGTACTTGTTGGGATAGTAACTATTTCCTACAAGCGAGCGTGTTCCACCCTATTCCCGAATGCAATTTAGTTTGAGAGGTGTAATTTTCCCGCACTAGTTCGAGAAAGATTTTCCCTCACGTTGCTGTCACTTCAAGTGAATTTTTCCCGCTTATGAAAGTTTGTTTAAGAGAGCTACTGCTCTGTTAACAATGCTGATATCAATGTATACGAGATGTAACCGTGAGTACATACTACAGATGTACTCATTTTACATCTATGCAATGTACCTAAGATGTAAAGTTGGATACAAGATGTAACCTTGAGTAGGTACGTACTACAGATGTACTTATTTTACATCTATGCTGTACCTAGGATATAAAGTTGGATACGAGATGTAACCTTGAGTACATACTACAGATGTACTCGTTTTACATCTATGAGATGTACCTACCTAGTATGTCATGGTCATTTGTGTTAGGAATGTCATGCTATAATATACATGAGACGTAACATTGAGTACATGCTGTGTATGTACCAATAAAAATCTACAGATATGCTCTACAGATAACAATATACCTATAGGATATGAACATACGGATACATTATACTCTCCGCGATATATAAAATTCCATATAATTTGTGTGTTCTATGTTCTTTTTGAAATGGTTATCAAATGTGAACTGACAGAAAATAACTTTCTTTTTTCTTTTTAAATCTGCGTTGACCTTACCTTCACATTGAAAAAGTCCCAATTTGGTTTCCTTCGATCCTTCGGAACCAATATCAGGAAACGAGAATATGTTATTACATGGGTACTTATGACAGAATGAAAAAGAAATGCTGGATAGTTTTTGTTTGGCATTTTGACATTTGACTTGACAGCTCATCGCTTTGCCAATCAATTTTATGTGTATGTGCTGTTACTGCTTATTCTACTAATTTTGTTAATGTTTAATCAGTTTCTGTTAATTGTTCATCATATTTTCCATCTCTAATTGAAAAAATGAGTGGATACGTATGTTTTTATTTTTCAGAGAGGCCGGTACTCCAAACATGCATGTTTAATCA
Organism: Chrysolina americana; assembly: GCA_958502065.1. Lineage (NCBI taxonomy): Eukaryota > Metazoa > Arthropoda > Insecta > Coleoptera > Chrysomelidae > Chrysolina > Chrysolina americana. The sequence goes on from OY293411.1 coordinate 22,553,328, forward strand.
GTGTTCACTGGTTTTTGTTTATAAAAAGGACTTTATTCACGAAGTTACAATACTGGAATATTGAACTATTTAGGTGAGATACAATTATTATACAAATTTAACTATACTAATGATTCGAAGACGTGGACGGCTTTAATGGCGCGTCCTCTTGGGTTCTTGAATATATAGGCTCGGGAATGCTGACTGGATACTGCGTAGTTCCTGTTATTCCACGAAGACCTTCAAACATGCTGAGGAATATCCTCCGTCTACTGCGTAGAAGCTGATGCAATGTTTGCTGAGTGTGTCGCAATTCTGGCACAAAGGGCTCATTCAGGATTCTGATATAACAACTCCACCCTTGAAAAGAAAGTTGATGTGGTGCTGCCACTTTCACATCAAGCTATATGACTTATTGGAGTTAAATTCTGTTCCTTCCTCTTCTCTTTCATCTAATTAAGTTGATATACTTGGTCTTCGTCTTGAGAGTAAGAATCTTTGAAGGGATGCAAAGATTCTTCCAGTTCTTGGGGTGGTGGTGGAGGTTGATCATTTCTTGATGTCACAATTCCAATTTTCACTGAACGTCTATTTTTGCATTTACAAAATATGTAAATTAAATTACAAAAACAATAATTACAATTGTAAAAATCGTAAACCATGAAACATGTTTTCTAACAAAAGGTTCATTAATAATTTGATTAAGTTGATCTGAGTATTGATTTAATTTATGTTGAGTAATATTCAAATTATCAACATTTAATTTGCTCAATTTCAAAGGTTTCAATTCTGGAAGTTTTTCTTTGTTTTGTAAATCTTTACAACATTGATAAGGAATCAAAATTGGATAACTTTTAAAAGTTATATTGTTCTTGAGTTATAAATTAGTTGGCATATACCCTCGTATTTCCAATGAATGAATTACAATTTGTTTGAAGTTTCAAAATTGAATTTGTTTTAATTATTTTTGTAACAATATCATAACATTTTGTGGTTGACAATTTATTGTATCAGGTAAAGGATCAGATAAAGTTATTAACCAAGTATTCATTTCAATTTCAAAAACATTATTATCTTTTGCAAATAGTAAAGAAATTGAACACATTCTAGGAAGTTCTAGTAATGGTCTTAAAATTTGAGCTTCACAGATTGCATTGCTATCAATTGGATATGAAATAACATTTTCACATATTTGAAAATTATAAAACAGTGGTTTGCATTTATCCAAGTTTTGGAATGCGGCGTACAACATAGGATCATCATCTTTTGCAATATAATTTGTGTTCGTTGGTAAAATGTGATGTAACCCTGTTCTGTTATATAGGATATTTTTTTATTTATTATATACCGCATCAACCATATGAGGTTATTAGCGGTGGAACAGTATCTACATGTTGGTACTTATTATCTAAATTTTGTACAGTATGTTAATTGATTTGAGAAATTTCATAAGTTTGATGGTGTTGTTTCCATGGAGACTTTTCTGTAGGTCGTTCGGTAATCCATGGTATTCTCTCTGTTGTTGATAGTCAGGGCATTCTATTATGATATGCTTTACCGAGAGGTTTGTTCCACAAGACTCGCATTTGTTAGGTTCCGCTTTCGTGAGGAGGTGTTGGTGTGTCAGTTTGGTATGCCCAATGCGTAATCTTGAAAGGATAATTTGTTGTCTTCTGCTTGACCCTTCCGCTTTATCTTTGATAAGGTTGGGGTTTATTTCTTTCAGTTTGTTGTTCGTGTTCTGCCATCTTGTGTGCCACTGTTGCCTAGATAGTTCTTTTATTCGACATTTGAAATCTTCATATGGAATTTCACGAACATCTTTTGCTTGGGGGTCTTAGTAGGCTAGCTTCGCTGTGGTATCAGCCATGTCATTACCTTCTATTCCGATATGTGAAGGAATCCATACAATCTCCAGGTGTTTGTTCTCGCGGTGTAATTTAGATAGGTCACTTTTGATTCGTTGCAAGAGCTGGTTTTTTGGGTACATTTGCCTGATTCCTTTTACGGCACTGAGAGAATCCGTGAAGATCACTGTCTTGGTATTCCTATACGCTTCTGTTATGGCTACTGCTATGGCATAGAGCTCCCCCGTATAGACTGTACGTGTTGCTGGTAAGCGGTAGGAGAGTTTTGAGTGGGGAGTGATGACCGCGGCTCCTACGTTATTTTCGCCAATCGTCTTGGAGGCATCGGTGTAGATGCAATTGTAACCAATGTACTTAGCTTTGAGTTGATGAAAGAGGGTTTGATATAGTGTGGGAGGAGTTATGGATTTGGGGAATTCTGAAAGATATGTGTCGCACTGAGGAATTTTAACAGTCCATGGAGCCGGTTGCTGATAAGATGATGTTATGACATTCTCAAAATTGAAGTGCAGTTTCTCGATTCGTCTATAAAAAGGTAGTATCGCAGTGGATGTTTGAGAAGGAATATCTGCTGATCTCTTCAAAAAAGTATTTTCGTAGGCGGGGTTTCTTGGGTGAGCGGATAGTTTTGTGGCATAGCAAAGGCTCAGATATTGTCTACGGATCGTTAGGGGTGGTTCATCGGCTTCTACATACAAGCTTTCCACGGGGCTTGTCCTGTATGCACCAAGAGCTAGACGTATTGCACTGTTATGAATCGTATCTAGTTGTTTGAGTTGTGTCTTTGTGGCTGTATCGTAAATGATTGAACCGTAATCAATTTTGGACCTGATTAGTGTTCTATAAATCATCAAGAGAGTTTTTTGGTCTGCTCCCCAGTGTTGGTTGGCCAATGTTCTCATGAGGTTTAGGCCATTAAGACATGATTGTTTCAGATGTCGGATATGTGCAGCCCAGCTAAGCTTTGGATCAAAAATCATTCCCAAAAATTTATGTTCATTGACCCATTCGAGGGTCTGATCGTGAAGAGTGAGGACTGGTTTACGTGTTTCGTTTTTTCGTGAAAAGATCATACATTTTGTTTTGGTTGTTGAAAAACGAAATCCAGTGTTGTTGCCCCAGGTTTCTAAGCTATTTATGGCATCTTGTATGAGGTTTGTTCCTGAGCTTAGGTTATTAGTCTTGGTGTATATTACTAGGTCATCTGCGTATAGTCCGATATGGATTGGAAGTTTGATATTATCCGCTATGTCATTCATTGCAATCAAAAAAAGTGTGACGCTCAAAATGGACCCTTGTGGGGTGCCGTTCTGTTGTATTTTTTGACTGGATAGGGTGTTGTTCGCTCGTACCCTGAATGTTCTGTTATTGAGAAAATTCTTCACAAATCCAAGGAAGTTTCCATTGATACCCCATTTGTTCAGTTTGTCGAGGATATTGTATCTCCAAGCAGTATCATATGCACTTGTTATATCGAAGAATATTGCTACTACTTTCCGTTTCGTTATGAAAGCTTCATGTATATGTGTTTCCAGATTTATTAAATTATCGAGTGTGCATCGGTTTTGGCGAAAGCCACTTTGTTCGGGGATCAGCAGGTTGTTAGATTCCAGGAAGAACTGGAGTCGTCTGTTAAGCATTTTTTCCAACAGCTTGCACATTGAGTTCGTTAATGATATTGGTCTGTATGATTTGGGATCAGATCTTGGTTTGTTCGGTTTGATGATAGGTATTATGGTGGCTTCTGTCCAAGTGTCTGGAATTTTATGTGTGGAAAAGATGTGGTTGAATATTTTGAGTAGATAGACTTTCGCTTCCAATGGTAAGTTACGGAGAAACACGTAGGGAATATCGTCTGGTCCTGGGCTGGAGTCGTTGATAGAGTCCAGGGCATCTCTAAGTTCATCAAGTGTCAGTGGGAAATTTATTGGATTATTATTGTCTTCGATATTCGGGATTTCGCGTGATTCGGATATGTGTCTATGATCTTTGAATGATTCGTGGAAATTATTGTCACTGGAATGTTCTTCGAAAGTATTTGCAAGAGTTTCCACTATATCCTCATTATTCTGAATGATGTTTTCTTCATTTACTAGTTGTGTGATATTGTGATTGCACTTGATTCCTTTGATCCTCTTTATGCGTTTCCATACCTCTGACGGAGGAGTCGAGCTGTTCAAGGACATTGTGTATTCTTGCCAAGACTGTTTTTTGCTTCTTTTCAGTATATATCTGCATTTAGCTCTAAGACTCTTGAATTCCATAATATTTTCCACTGTGTTGTGTTTTTTCAATCTATTCAGTGCGCGTTTTTTCAGTTTTATCGCCTCATAACATTCTGTATTCCACCATGATACCGGGGACGTCCTTTTACTGTAGTGGTTTTTCCGATTGCTTCTGTTGCTGCATTCACTATAAGTCCTGAGAAACCATCAACCACCGTGTTGATATCTTCGTCAGTACTGTAACTATGAGGAATGTTTTTTTCGATGATCTGAGAGAATCGTAGCCAGTTAGCATTTTGGATCTTCCACTTTTGGTGGACTGAGTTGATCGAGTTGATATTTTCAGCGCTCGTTACTACGATTGGGTAGTGGTCACTTCCGTACAGGTCAGGTTGTACTGTCCACGTGAGATGTGCGAAGATAGTGGCATCACAAAGGGTGATGTCCAGAGCTGAAAAAGTCCCTGAAAAGGAATTGAACCTTGTTTTAGCACCTGAATTAAGTATATTCAATTCGGATGAGTCTAACAGTTTCTCTAGGGTTATTCCCCTTTGGTTTGATTTGTCACTACCCCATAGAATATTGTGACAGTTGAAATCACCAAGTATAATCCGTGGTTTGGGGAGTTGTTGCAGCAGGTTATTCAACTCTAACTGGTTTATTTCAGTATTTGGTGGAATATATACATTGCATATAGTTGTTTTTATGGGGGTTGAAACCGAGATTGCAACTGCTTCAAGGTTGGTAATGAGAGGGATGTGTATAGATTCTACGGCTTGTTGGACGTATATAGACACTCCTCCACTGGCTCTGTTTTGGTTAATTCTGTTTTTATGATAGGCTTTGTGGTTTTTCATGTTATAGGTGTGGCTATCTTTGAAGTTCGTTTCTTGAAGACATATTATTTTGGGATTCAGTTCGTTCTTGAGTAACTGCAGCATTTCTAGGTGCGGGAACAGACCGTTAATATTCCACTGCAATATAAATGCCATTTTAAAATTTTTAAAGATTGTTTAAATCATTATTGGATATCCTGTGACATATCGCTTTCTGACTCCGAAAGAGAGACATTTGATGCCGTGTCGAAATCGTGGTTTAGCTGGTTCAATATTTTTTTCTTTATTCTGGTTATTCTTGCTTTGATGGATCTTTCAGTTATTAGGGGGTGTATTAATGTTAGGAGTTCTAAGAGGCCTTGTATGTCTTTTGTGTATTCTCTTGCGATGCTGAGAGGTTCAGATGATCCGTACGCGTTATCCAGGAAACTAGTGAGCTGGTTGAAATCCAAAATTTTTGGAGGAGATGCGTCGTCGATGAATTTTTTAACAGGCAGTATCAATAATCTACAGGATTGAATCATGTCGGTAGCGGTGTTCGACTTGAGTTTTTTGTGTTTGGTTGTGGGAGGCACGACGAAGTTGACTTTGAGCGATGGTTCTGGGGGAGTTTCAGACGTGGGGGTAGATAAAGCTGAGCTGGTTCGTTTCTGTGTATTCGAGACTGTCTGTTGTATTTGATCCTCAGGTGTTACTTCTGTTGTCTGTTCGGATGTGGAGGGTTGGTGGGAATGCGTTTCTTCTGGACATGTTGAAGCTATGTGGCCCGGTTTTTTACATCTGTAGCAGTTTAGACCATCCTCTGAGAGGAATATACGATAAGGGGTTTCATCGAAGTTGATGAGGATTGATTCAGGGGTTGGGAAGGAGTCAGAGGGGGAGATGTATGTTTGGCGACGAAAGCTAAGTACATGGCTATATTGAGGATCATTCAAGCCAGCTCGGAGAAAGGAGATCGGAGAGAGTAATTTGAGTCCTTTGTTTTTGAGATGTTGTTCTATAACATCATGTGGGATCATGGGGCAGACATTAGATAAAACTAATCTGGTTGCGGGAGTGATCAGTTTACGAGCTTTGATTATGTGGTGTTGTACCTTAATTTCTCCGGGATGCGCGAGGAAGTCGTCGACTATTTGTTTACTTGAGAGATAAACGCATATTCTGTTATTGGAAATGCGGGAACAGAATGTTATATGTTTCGGTTGAATAATTGAACCAAGTGCTAAGATGTAGTCCTGAATCTTAGTTTCGTCTACTGATGGAAAAATAATGGCTTGATCTTTGGTTGGGAATTTTACTGCTTGTTGTTGGCTCACAACGCTGGAGTATAGGTTTGCTTCATTTGTGTTCGATAATGTTAGGTGACTATTTTGGGGACCCCTGTAGTCAGAAGTACTCCCGGTATTGCTTATTTCCATTTTCGTGAAAATTACTTGTTATGGTGGGTAAGCTGTAATGAATGTCATTCCACTCCTGAATACGGTCCTGTTCGCCTCTACCACTGCAGTCGATGGACGGTGTTAGTTGACCGTTCGAATGACAGAAAGTTTTATCGGTTCAACTATTACTCTTATATCCTGATTAACAAATCTACTTACAGGGTCTTCGAGATGGTACCAGATATATTCACAATCACTATTAAAACAGTTCTGAGAATTATCGGTTGATTATTATGTTATAATTAGGATTTGGATTTGTAACACTGAAACTTCGTCGGTTACAACTCGCGCCAGGGTTATATAGGATATGAATGGGGTACAATCGGTAAACAGTATAGGTTTTGGGTTCAACTAAAAGAATTTTCAAAACGAAAATAATTTTTGAATCACCTTGAAAAGCTTGTAATTCAGTGATATCTAAGTATTTGGAAACTGATGAAAGTTTCGCGGGCAAAGGTAAATAATTCTTTTCAATTGGTTGCGATATTTCTTGAAGAGATGATACTAAGTCATTGGGTTCTATAATTGAAGTGTGGATAATATGAAGTCTAGCAAACGTAATTGCGTTGAGAATATCATTCAAATAATTTTCCAAAAATGTATAACTTTCTAATAGTTGTTCACAGATTTCAATAGTTTTCAACTTCGCATCAACCATTGCTAAATGGTCTGAAAGATCATAAATTGAAGTTTCAATTTATTTTATATTCTCATTAAATGTTCATCTACTTGCAGTTGTTGAATAATAATAATAATAATACTCCCTCATAAACACTCGTTGAGTTTACCCAAAGGCATAGCCTGTGCGGGTAGAGGACGGCCATTATTATTATTTGCCGTGGCGCTCCGGGGCGACTTACTGATGTTTTAGGTGATGTATTCACTTTTCAGCTGTAGGAAAACCCGGACTAGACGAGATTGGCATCTAGACAACTCACAATATACACTTGCTTTTCAACAAGGCATGCGGCCGCCCATCGAATCCGATATAAAGTAGTTGAGAAAAATTCTCGTACCTACATCGGATTCGAACCGACTATCGCTATGCTGGAGTTTCGAACGGCCTGTGCATTAGACCGCTGATCCACCGACCACCAATAGTAGCATTAAATTCTTTTATTACAGGGGTTGTGACTGAAATTTGGTTTCTTAGTAAATTTTCAACTTGGTGTTCGTCCCTATATATTTTATTAATACAATCATTGAAATATTCGCCGTCACTGGCATCTAAATTGCCGGTAAGCGCTTTCAAAATTGAACCTACGCCATTAATTAAACCTCTTTTGTTTCTTCTATTATAATCATTCGAATCAATTTGCGACTCATAATATTTTTCATCTACTTGCATGAGAAGCGATTTTATTCAGTAAGCTGATATGCGTACTAACTTCTCCGTTAAAATATTTCATTCTCGGGTTATCAGTTTCCACGAGATAAATTAAGTCATTCAATATTTTCGCATTATGGTCAATAGCTTCTTTGATTTGAGCCATATCTTTTACTACTAACAAAGTCCATTTTGCATTTGAGATTTTATTCTCACCTTTCTCATGATAGTATAAACTCCTATTGAGTTATTGATAGGGGTCAGCTTATACTGTGCGTTAACAATTTGGGTGACTGCTAACAGTAGGAGAATCATTCTTGATCTGAATTTTCTTGATCTGAAACAAATCATGGATTCAGTCGATCAAAATTCACTTTTGAATTTTGATTTGATTTAGGGTTCCTTACTAAGGCTAGCTGAATTTTGGAAAACTTCGATAACTTCGAAGGGACCATTAAATTTATTTTCCAATTTATTCTTTATTTGAGATTCTTTCATAAAAACTTTATCTCCAATTTTAAAAGATCGGGCTTCATGATGAATGTGTTTGTCAAAACGTTCTTTCGCTTTTTCTTTTCTCCTTTCAGTTTTCGCACCGGCTACCTTATAATAATAATACATTCTATTATTAAGATCTCTGATATATTTTGTCAAAAGATCTTGATATGTAGTTTCAGGGGGTCTACCTGAAGTATGTCCAAATATTAACTCATAAGGACTAAATCCGTGAGTTTTATTTCTACTGTTATATGAAATATCAGCAAGGGGCAAAATCGATACCTAAGGGATGTTCATTAGGATTTTCTATTTTATGAACTCGTAGCATTTCAACTAGGGTGGCATGAAATCGTTCTAGAGAGCCATTTGATTGTGGATGGTCTACACTAGAGAATGTGATTTTGGTGTCGTATAATGAACAAAGGTCTTTTACTATATGATTATTAAACTCTTCCTGAATCTACATGGATTCTGAGTGGAGTTCCATAGTGTTGGAAAAATACAAGGAGTGTACTCGCAACAGATTTTGCGGTTTTGTCAGGCAAGGAATACGCTTGGGTAAATTTAGTTAATTCGCATCTTATTGTAAGAATGTAATTTTGTACTGGGATTTCTAAAATATCAACATTTACTCTTTCGAAAGATGATTTCGGAGTTTCTGTTATTACAAGGGGATTTTCTAAATTTTGTCGACAGATTTTTTATTCCTGGCAAATTTCACAGGATTTTATGAAATTTTCAACATCTTTTGTTATACCTACCGGTCCAATTATATTTCTCTCTTTTTCTTCGTAGCGTTTCATTTATTTCGCGGTGCAAATTCTTCTTACCATTATGATATATTGATCCAAGATTATTGGTATTTGGTCTTTTTCGGGGGTTCGAACTACGTCTTGGCATATTTAGAATTTAATATTTTCTTTGTCTGCTAGGATATATGAAAGCATCTCCTGAATTGGTAAATCAACATTATTTTCAACATAATATGTTTTTGAGGGTTCAAATGTATCTTGACCTCGATATAAAGAGCTGAACATATACTCGATTGCATCTTCGGGGTCGAAGGGTATAATGGTATCAAATAGTATTGTGACGATTTCTCCTCAAACCGGTTCTGACGGAGCTCGTAAACAGCACAGAAAACAGCGCTATTTATAGCCGATGATGTCACCATTAACTTCGCCGCTGACGATTGACACAAGATCATTCGAGAAGCGACATCTAGACGACAGTAGAAATTCGAGAAAGAACTGGAACCATTTCACCACGCTATATTAAAGGAATCTCCACGGCGAGACGACAGTTTTTTGGAATCAGCCGAAGTACGATATTTGAATAATAGAGAGTGTCAGTAAAGATAAATTAAAATAGTGACTTGTGATGTAAATTATTGATTAAGACGTGTGTAAATAAATTATAAAAATTAGTTAGTGCAGTTTTACTACAGTAATTCCGATTTTTAATGGTTGTACTAGACACTATGTTGATTTTGTTTCCGTAAAAGTCTTCTTCAAATATGTCATCAAATATTTTGTCGTGTAGTGGTGTTAATTTTCTGTGTTGCAGGAAAGCAACAATGATTTTATGACTTTTATCTAGTAATTGGTCATTTGTGATTGTGAACTTCGAGTAGGCAAATTAATGATTTGATTTTGAAAAGTCTCGAAAACTTTTTCAATTCTTCCAAAACTGTTTCCTGGACTACTTCAGTTTCAGTGTCTGAAATTTCAGGTTCTTCAGGGTTGTCATTCGCCATTAGAATTTTTGATAAGACTTTACTACAATCATCAAAATGATTTATTGTAATTCTCGACAAAGCATCTGCGTTTTTATGAATTTTTCCGGGTCGATAAATTACTTCAAACTGATATTCTTCTAATTTCAAACGTCATCTGGCTAATCTACTACCAGGATCTTTAATTGAAAATACCCATGTAAATGGCCTATGGTCTACAATAAATTTGAATTTTCTACCATAAAGATAGGGTCTAAAATGTTTTACTGACCATACCATGGCAAGTAATTCTCGTTCTATAGTAGAATATTTCGTTTCTGCGGGACATAACGTTCTGGATGCATAAGCAATAGGTCTCCCTATTGGTCCTTGAGATAACACGGATCCAATTGCAAAAGAGCTTGCATCTGTTGTCAAAATGAAAGGTTCATAGAAATTTGGATGAATTAGAATAGGGGTTGATGTTAAGGCTTTTTTCAATTCTTGGAATGATTTTTTACATTCCTCGTCAAAATAGAAAGGTACATCTTTCTATAATAACCTCGTCATAGGTTTAGAAATTTTTGAAAAATTTGGAATGAAAAAAATTTGGAATAAATTTTCTATAATAACCTGCTAGTCCTAGAAATTGTTTAATTTCTCTTGGGTTAACTGGTTCTAGAAAATTAATTATTCAATCGACTTTCGCGGGGTTTGGTTTTACTCCATCTTTAGTAATAACATGTCCTAGATATGCGACTTCTTGTCTTAAAAATTCACATTTGTCCGGTTGTATTTTCAAATTTGCATTTCTTAAACGATTGAAAACTAGTTTTAGATCAGATATGTGTTCGTCTATAGTCGGAGAATAAATGATTATATCATCCATGTATACCAAACATCTTTCGTTCCGGTTAGTCCGGTTAGAATATGGTCTAAAATTCGTTGAAGAGTATTAGGGGAATTTTTCATACCAAAAGGCATTCTGAGAAATTCGTACAAACCATTTTCAACTGAAAGAGCTGTTTTTTCAATATCATTGGGGTGCATTTCGATTTGATGAAAACCTGAGGCTAGGTCAAGGGTGGTAAAATATTGACATTTTCCGAGTTGGTCTAATAGATCGGATATATTGGTCAAAGGATATTTGTCATCAACGGTTAATTCATTCAATTTCCTATAATCAATTACTATGCGCCATTTTTGTTTTCCGGATTCATCAAGTTTTTTCGGAACTACCCAAACAGGGGCTGACCATGGTGAGATTGATGGTCTAATTATATTCTGTTCCAATAATTTTGAAATTTGTGACCTCACTTCTTCCTTATGTACGTGTGGATATCTGTAAGATTTTGTTGAAACGGGTTGTGCACCTTCTTTTAGTTTTACTGTATGTTTTATTTCACTGGTAATGTTAAAGGATCTCCCTCTAAACAAAATATATCTGAAAACTCTAAACATAGATTTTCAATGAGTTCCTTTTCTTCTTCATTGAGATGTTCTAAACGAAGTAATCTTTTGATTTCCTCTGGACGACTTTTTTGTTAAGTGTCTGTGACAGTTTCTATTTCATTTTCGTCAGAAAAATCAACGCATTTTTCAATAGCATTTATATTTGCAACGGTTACTAAAAATTCTCCTTTTTCGTTGATTTTGACTAAGGCATTTGGAAGTCTTACTTTTTCCTTCTCAAGTATAGCTTCTGTGTTTCTTAATTTTGATTTTAATTTAAAAACTTTTTCGACTCTGGGTTCGATAGTAACTTTATTTTCAAAATTTTGTTCATTAAAATTCTCTTGAAAGTTTTCGTGAATGTTTTGTTCAGAATTTTGTTCGTTAGTTAATTTCATTGGGGTTCCAGTAACTGTTTTTCTTGCTGAATATAAAGGGAAGGTTTGATAATTTAATATTAAAGCTTTGTTACCAATATCTACTACTCCATAAAAAATTTTCAAAAAGTCTGTACCTAAAATTCCATCGAATCCAATATCTAAGTCGTGTACATAAACTTTATGCCAAACTGTTTTTTCTTTAGTTCCAAACGGTATTAGAACTGATTCTTTTACTATTACTTTTCCATCTGTAACTAGTATATTTTCTACAAATCTTTGAGTATAATTTTCTGCTGTTTTTCTTTTGAAAATTGAAATACCTGCGCTTGTGTCAATTAATATTCTAAAATTAGCTGGACTGATTAAATAATATAAGTCGCTTGTATCAGGTTTTATATGAATTGTTGATCTGTCTTGAAATTGTTCATTGAAATCGCAAGTTCTGATTAGCTTTCGCGTTGCTGCAAAATTCACTTTTATTTCGGTTGGAAACTGTTGAGTTGGACATTGTGGTTCTAAAATTAGATTGTCTGAATACAGGGTTTGTTGAGATTCTGGGTTGGGATTGGTTAATGGGTAACTTTGGTAGATATTCGTATTCATGTCTATTAGGAGGGTTGTCTAATGACAGGGTATTGTGAAAATCCGACTGCAGTTGTTCTATTGCGTAGTAAAAATTTTCATTTGGTATTTGTTCATTGGATACCAATCCTCATGATCTAAAAAGATGCGTCTTATTAACATTGAATTTTTTTTTGTGGGTTTCTCTGAATAACACTAGGTCTATTCATTTGGTTTTGTTGGCGAAATAAATTCGTATTCGAATGGAAAGGTTGACCATGTTGTTGCATTTGAGGATTTGATTGTCTTTGAAAATTTGGATTTAGATTTTGTCTTTGGGAATTTTGATTTAAATTTTGTCTTTGAAAATTTTGATTTCCATACATATTTGGTCTGATTTGAGGTTGACTTGTTTGAGGTTGAAAATAATTTCTTTGGAAATTATTCGGTCGCATTTGAGGTTGTATTGCATTCTGATTTGTTCTTGCACTTTTTTATTGTGATGGACGATTTATTGATTTTTAAAGTATGAGAACTGTATCTCACGCTTATTCTAACTGATGCTTCGAGCATACTATTTGGATTACTAGCCCGAATAATTTGATCGATTTTGGGTTCGAGGCCTGTCAATAAAGTATTCAAAACCATATTTTCGATTAATTGTGATTGTGCGTGTTTCTGTGCATTTGTTAGAATTGATCTCTGACCACATGAATGCATTTTCGCGCCATGACTCTGTAATCGTGAGAAAAACGTCAGTGCATTTTCCCCATTGGCTTGTCTAATTCTCTGTAAGCCCTGGATTAACGATGTTAAATCACGGGAATCACCAACGTGAGAATTTAATAAAATTCTGATCTCTTGATAATTTCCTGGGTTTCTGGAATTTATCAATTGAGCAGCTTTTCCTCTTAATTTATTTCTAATGTGAATAGTTAATAGAATTTTCTGCTGGTCTACGGCCATAGCTTTTGTGCATGGTCGCAAGCGTTTAGAAAATTTCCTAGCGAAATTGAATCACCATCGTATTATGGAATAATTGAAAAAATTTCTGAAATTTTGTATGGTTCTATCGGTACATCTGGTTCGTTATTTAAATTTTCGTTTGAACTGTGGTGTGACATTTTGGATAATTCTGGGATAACAGAGGGTCAAATCAAATTTTGTAAATTTCAAAAACAGTACGATAAAATGATACAGATAAATGATTCAATGTGGTACTTACAATATGTTTCCTACTTCTATGCTGTGTGGGTTGAGCTTCTTGGGCTCTGGATGTTCTTTCTTCTTGTTTCTTTCTTCTGTCTTCTTAGTGCTTGTTTCTTCTTCGTTTGTTTCTTGGTTGCGTTTCTTGTTTGTCTCCGGGGGTTGTGGCAAGATGAAATCCTACTTCATAAAGCTCTAGCTCCAACAAGATGAGCAACGTTCAACGACTTATGCGGGTTGCAAGAGGTGATTTCTTCACGACGCGGTGAGCAACGTTGACGACTTACGCGGGATTCTTGTTGTCGAAGAGAGCGTCTTGTCCACTGGGCTCTGCTTGCGGTTCTTGGACTCGTTGGAAGTCTGGAGACTACCGCTGTTTTTCTATTGAACACAGCGTTTCGAGAATCCTACCGACTGCGCCAATTTGTTAAATCAGTCTTCATTGGTTTCTGTTTTTAAAAAGGACTTTATTCACGAAGTTATAATACTGGAATATTGAACTATTTAGGTGAAATACAATTATTATACAAATTTAACTATACTAATGATTCGAAGACGTAGACGGCTTGAATGGCGTGTCATCTTGGGTTCTTGAATATATAGGCTCGGGAATGCTGACTGGATACTGCGTAGTTCCTGTTATTCCACGAAGACCTTCAAACAAGCTGAGGAATATCCTCCGTCTACTGCGTAGAAGCTGATGCAAGTTTTACTGAGTGTGTCACAATTCTGGCACAAAGGGCTCATTCAGGATTCTGATATAACATGCATAATGTGTGTTATACCTATACTAAATTATTTTTCATTTTTCATGGGTGGAAAGACTTGGAAAGACTATTACCAGGATTTTTATAAAGTTTCGGCTCACTCATGTTCCTGGTTAGGACTACGCCAAAACCAAATAATACAGATCTCACCTCAGAGTTGTGGAAGGTGGGTACACACACTTCTATCGATTTCTGCAATACACTTTTATTGCCAGTGCAAGCCAAAACCAAGCAATAAAGGTTGAACAGGTAAAATAAATGAATATGTGTGCATTAACTCATTTTTAAAGTCGTCATAGTGTTTTTTGTTTTATTGAAATATTTTTAAAGACGTTGAAATTTGTTTTTTATGGTCCTATGAGACTGAATAACTTTTTGATATAGTTTTCAAGAGCAAATAATTTTTAGTTTTGTGGAATGTTTAATATTCGTTTTTCGATCATTGTGTTCGTTCTTATGGGTAGATTATATATTTATTCCCAACAAGATTCGTTTTTTATTTACATTTCAGAATATTTCATTGGTGAAACAAGTGCTCATTTATTTCATGTATCTTTTGGAAATCTTCTTTTGGTGATGATACAGAAAATGGGCACTAGTTTCACCATTGAAAGAAAGCATTCAATGAAAAAGTATGCATAGAACGCATATTCTTGGTACCTCCAATCAGGATGTAACCGGTATATTGGTTGTTGACCTCTCTGGAAAATCTTTTTAGGATGTACCCTGGATTTACAAAAAGTTATATCTCGGCGATCTCACTTTATGATATACAGGAGTCCTCTATCAGATTTTAGCATGAGCATGACATTTTCACCGCTCGGCGAGGTCTCTGATCGATCTACAGGAGTTCAAATAAGAGGTCGCTGTCAGATTTTGACGTACTTGGTACATGCATGAGATGTAAAAATGTTAGCAGGGTGGTAGCGCTTCCGCATATGATGGAATACTTTGTGCAGGTTGACGGAAATATCCATTTTCAACAACAACTACAGGCTGTTCCATAATCGGTTTATGTCTTCTTTGATATACAATCTGGGCCGGGATTCCGAAGTCACGATCGATCATGAATCGTGTCGTTTTCACGAATTTGACGATTCCGAGCATATACGCAGATATCGTATATGTGTTGCAAATAGACTACATTTTGACGATTAGATGACGAAAAGTGGATTCCGAAGTGACGATTAGGCCTCAATGGTGTCGTCTAGACGATTTTGATGATTCCGAAGCTATATGACGATTTTAAATGTGTTGCAAATTGCCTACATTTTACGATGAATAGTAGACGACAACTATTTTCTTGTCGTCAGTATATCTATCTTGGTCTGATATATGTGTTGCTCTTTCTTTTAGTGGTCATTATATTGCTTGTGTATTTGTTTACATCCCGTTATTTACCTATGATCCATACTTCTGCAGTAGGGATTTTTTATTCAGAATGGCTTTCAGAGCAACCCAAATGTTTACTGAGAGTTGATAATGAATTTCATGGGGAAAAGGGCATAGCTAAGTGGCGAATAGATGCAAAGTTGAAAAAAATGGGGAATTCTTTCGAAGGTTTCTCAAGGTTGCGCTCGTAAAGGTACAGCCGGTTGATAATTTTAACAATTTTTTATTATTATTACAAGGTGCCATTACAACGGTTGCAATAATTTTTGGAAATATTAATATTATTAACGAGTTCAAGGAATAGGATGTAGGTACCTATGATATATAAATAAGTATGCACCAAATATGTACGTATTCCTTTTGAATTAAATTTCAACAGAAAATGCAACACAGAACTCGAACCAACACTATGCTAGAATGGATTCCGAACAAAGATATAAATTAACAATTTAAAGATACTTCTTATAATGATAATAATAGGAGTAGTGTACATATCTGCAGTACAATAATTATTAATATTATTATAGAGTATTTATACCACCTATCTAGGTAGTTATACCTATAGGTACCCATCCCGCTTCACTGCAATATCAAATTTTATGCCAGTAATATAATTTATACACTGCCATTAAAGAAGAGGCTACTTAAAAAGAAATGTCAAAGAATATATGTAGATATTCTTTGGTATTATATAGAGGTAAGTTACCTATTGCGATTACAAATTTATTTATTTTTTGAATGCTCCAATAACAGCGGATGAATAGTTACAGAAATAGTCAGGAAATGTGTCTAACAAATTCAGTGAAATTGTAGACAACTGGAAATTTCCAAACTGTCTATAAATGCATTTCGACTTCTTAAACAATGAACATCGGTCACGATTATCTTTTCAAAGTTAATTGGAATTGGTGTAAAGGTACACCTACTTCTATCATGAAAACTTGCCCCTAATATAACTTGCTTATATTTTCTGAATAAAAATAGCTATAGAACATTTACTTTATAGCATCCTATAGGTATGCGCAGTGATTACAAATTTCTTACAGCAAATTTGCATATGAAAGTTGTAACAAACTTGCACTTATTTAATACATTTGCAATTTCAGTACAATACCTATCCTCTTATTACTCTTGTTTAGATTCAAGGAAACCTTAGGTACCTACCTATACAAGGTAGAAGCAGCGCAAAAACAAACATTCAAGAAATGAATTTCCTTCACAAAATAAAATGTTCAATCAATACTCTGTACTCCTTATTCAACTAATAATGTAAATTTAAAATCACAAGAAACTAGCAGATTGAATAAAAAATATTGAGATTATCGAGATTATGTCAATAATCAATTCAGAATTTTATGTTTAATGCGGTTTAATTCATCATGTTTCCGTTCCATGATGATTTTATTGTGTTGAGTGATCGAGTACCGGTATCACCCGACGATTTTATTGGGAATCAATCATTATGTCGACTCGTC
This sequence comes from Chrysolina americana, assembly GCA_958502065.1. NCBI lineage: Eukaryota > Metazoa > Arthropoda > Insecta > Coleoptera > Chrysomelidae > Chrysolina > Chrysolina americana. The sequence continues at coordinate 22,570,447 of OY293411.1, forward strand.
CAAGAATTCATCTAGGTAGATATTTGCAGGAAATTTTCAATCAAACCAAAAGGTCCCGAGTTCGAATCCCGGTTTGTCCACATTTTTTTAATTCACTTCTAATTTTCATCTTACCGTTTGCTATGCCAAAAACTTATTCTGGATTTTAAATTCAAATACAGACGTTAATGCTATATACTTCATTTTTTCATTTCTTCTTATTATGTACGATCATGTTACCTCCATTTTCATCAAGTAGGACCGAGAACACCCGACGATTACTTCTTGTCGTCTGAAGTTCGAATCGTTGATCGTTCGTTCGTTCGTGATCGAATCGAAAGTTCGGAATCCCAGGGTTTTTCCATATACAAAGTGTGAAAATTACGGAAAAAACAATGGCGACTTCCCGATAAATTTAGGATTAGGATAGAAGACAGTGTTGAAATCGACTTTTTCTTATTTATAGAACCGAGCATCGAATCGATTGAATAAAATATAAAAGATGCATTGAAAAATACGTCGTGATTATTTGAAACACTCAAATTCCACTACTCAAGCATTAAAAAAATTACAGAACCAAATAAAAATATGACTTTGTCATAGAAACGCAAGTGAATGGTCATGCAGCTTCCAGACATAAGAGTCAAAACTGCATATGCATGTAAATCGCACGTGGTTCAATGAACCCTGCATAGGCACGCATGTATCTGAATCGGCCTTTAGCTATCGAATGCTTTTATTAGTAGATAGCTGATAGCAGACAGATAATCAAGCTGCATAAACCATAACCACAGATTACACACTGTGCCTGACACAATGTGCAATAACCGAGCGGTCGCAATTGACACCATGGGACGCTTCAAAACTCCGGGAAAACAAACGTCACATCAGTCACGTGGCAGTGACGACTTTAAGATGTTTTGTTGATAATATTTTTTATTTTATTTTATGAATACTTTAGCTTTTAATTATTTACGTCTCAAATTTGTTTCATCTAAAATACCTGTGGTAAAGATTCATTTGGCTGAAAATTTTCAATATTTAATCGGAAAAAGTAGGCATGTGGTTAAAGGGGATGCAGAATTCAATGCCAATCATGTTTTATCTATTTTTATGTGAGGTAGAGAATATCGATGAGCGACGAGTTTTTGGACTTTCTCTGCAAACTTCCGTCTTGAAATTTTCCTCATGAACTGAAAATTGAATTGGGATCTCCAGATACACCAGTTAGGAAGTGGAACTGTGAATGCAGTTGCAAAGGGGGCCAATCTGGATTCTGTGAACATGTAGTTGCAGTCATGAAGAACCAATCGAGTTGAGCTGTACTGATGTCAAGCAAGTTTAGGATTGGGACAGAGAAAAATGTTGTAGTTTATGCTGAAAGAGCAGTGGACTTCTGCCATTTCGAAAAGAAACATTGATATGAATTCAAATCCAATGAAGGAGTTGAAAAAGAGAATTTGAACTTGTTAATAGAGTGTTGTGATTGTTTGAAATTCCTAACTTGTGAAGTTCTTCAACATCCAGGCTGTAGGACCTCCGTCAATTGCCTTTTGAATCATCTTTATAATTCAATAAAGAGCATTTATTATTATTATTATTCAACATCCCGATCCTATCTATTTGTGTTGAAATAATGTAAAAGGGTTACTTGTGAAATTTATTATTGTGACACCACAGTACATCCATTCATCTTGATTTAATTTTGAATAAAAAGAACTATTATTTGGAAATAATTATTAGTTCATTCATTACCTATACAAAATAATTGTTACTGTACTCAACATATGAAATAATTCGATTAACAGTCCAGGTTTTCATTATCATGTATCAAATAATAAAAATATCTTTATTGTCCAATAGTAGGACCATTTAAACCACAATTGCAGATAGTTACAAAAATGTGCAGTTTTAAGTAACAATATAAATGATTTTTGAAGGCAAACCTTGGCTACCTTAAAAAGATTAATAATTTTGATTATCCCTATGTCACAGTATTTACAAATCTTATTACACATTACATAGATGAGGGATTTAATTAAAATATTGGTTCTAGCACTATGAGTAAACACTTTCGAATAATGAAGCAAAACCGTCAACAATATATTACTAGGATCACTTAGGACTGTGTCAGGGTAAAGTATGGTTGCATTTCAGTATCATCACAAGCAATGGTGGCATGGCATCACACATTCAAGAAGGTGAGGGATAGGTCTTCCCTAGGTCGTACAAATCTCTCAAAGACTTCTCAGTGTTGCTTGTGAGTGTGAGTGTTGCTTGGAGATTATCTGGAATATCTACAGAATTAAGTATATTTTCACAATCTTTCTGTCAACACCAGTAAAACACATCATATGGTCCGATTGAAGATTAGCTCTGAGACAGTACAAACAAAATGGTGTTCAAACAGATTTGTCTGTAAATTCATCTAATTTATTGGGAAGTGGTTCTGTGTTACTGCCACACTGCTGAATCTGGTCCTGGACTGGTGAACTGGCTACATCCAATGGAAAGCACTGAACTGATAAAACATCTCCAGATCCTGTAACTTCTGCACCATCAACAGCGTCTAACCTTGTAAAGTATTGAAATCATTAAACAATTACAGTTAGAAAATCCTGTTACCATTTTCTCCCAGATCGGTTAACATTTCGTTGCCTTGATGAACTAGTTTCTGGAAGTTTTTGAGATGGAATGACCCCTTTCTTCAATCGTTTAAATGTTTTGATTCTTGTGTCTAGAAAATAACTGGATAGATTTACACCAATTAATATAAACAAAATATATCGTACTAAGTGTGAAATCTTCCAATTCAGTCTAATTCCCCATGCTTTAGCTAATTTCTGGCACTATTGGTTTCTGGAAAAAGAGTGCATGGACACATCTGAAGATCAATAATTCTTACACTGCGGCACTGAACAACATTTCTTTGACTTAGTGTGGATTAATGCAGCACCAATTAACAATTATCAAGTAGCAATTATCAATTAACAATTACCAAGTACAAGTTGAACTCCTTGTATAACAATGAATGCATTCATGCAGACAATTAACAATTATCAAGTAACAAGTAGAAGTTGACCAACTTTTATCTTTCTACTCTAATTGAACGAGATTTTCTTCTAGTGCGCAACTAGTACGCAGATGATCGTGGATTGGTCAGTATAATGACGGAAAGCATCGAAAATCATCAAAAAAAATGTTTGAGTAGCTTCCATTTCAATGATAATCGTGAATGCACAAAATTGATTATAAACGTTTGGAAAACGAATAGAATCTGAATGTTTAAACAGTTTCTACGACAAAGTGAGGTTAACTCAAATGGCACGGATCTGCTTTGTGCGCATGCTCACTTGTTCCTTGGTAATTGTTAATTTGGGTGCATGAATGCAGCATTTTCAATACTTGCTAATTGATAATTGTTAATTGATAATTGCTACTTGATAATTGTTAATTGATAATTGTTGATTGGTGCTGCATGAATCCACACTTACTAGTCCTATCAAAGCAATGCTTTTTACATTAAATCAAAAAAATCGAACAAAGAAATAATCAACAATTTAACTAGACCTATGAGCTATTTTTTGGCGTTGAACCGCATTCAATAATTTTTTAAAAACTTATTCAATTTACGTCATAGATTTGACTGTGTCAGAATATTGCATTAGGTTTAAAAACATTCCGTCAAAAAACAGCTTAAATCTTATTGCAGAATGTTTGTTTTCCCGGAGTCTGACGTACACATTTCAAAATGTAGATGTAGCCCACTCCGTGGAATAAAAGTAGAAGTTGAAATTGACAGCTATGGATGCCAATGTGGAACATCAAAAATCAAATTTAAAGTTTCTGTTAAACGAATTAACGAAGATGGGATGATAAAATTACTTCTAAAAATCCAAATTGCACCTGTTATTAATAAGTACACAAGAGCTTTTAAAACAAGGTATTGTTACAATTTGTTATTAAATTCGATGGCGATGAATCATACCATAACAGAAGAATCTAGTTGAATTGGGTCGTCTAATTTTCAGACAACTTTCGGTCAAATGCTATTCAAATTATTTGTTGACGATCTTTTGATTATGGAAATACTGCTGTGCCAATATTATTGGTGTGTCCTTTATCGATTCGACTCACTGAAATAACCTACAATGCACCATAATACATTTATGGCAAGTTCCACAGGTTACACTTAACGCTCTAACACTTGCAGTTAAGAATCCAATAAAATAAATTGAATAGTATGTCAAATATATCTGATTTATAAATTTAAGCTTCCCTCAATACATCCATTTTTTTAACAATCGGCTTCTGTAGTAATTTGATCTCGCTGTATTGGCTAATGAAACATATCAAACGTTTTCCATAATAAGTATAATACAAAAAGTATGAATATGACGAATCACATTTTATGAAAAACAAAAGTAGGTATAATTAATAAACCAGATTTTGCTTAAAAACTTGAGTTATTCCAGAGTTTTGAAAAATTCCAATACTAAAGAAAAATAAGGTTCATGCAGCCCACTTTAAACATCTAGTGTCTGTATGTGTATCCATACATCTTATGCTACAATATCTAGTTCCGCAAGATAGACATGAATATTGTCCTAAGAATCCACACACTGCACAAAAATGACGGGGGGGTAAAGTAGACTCTTCACATTGTATATCCATGTAAGAAACCCTTTTATTTGCCTCTGCTTCTGCTCTGTCTTCATCAACAAGTTGTTGAAAGTTTTTGCGAAACTTGAACTGATAATAATCAGTAGTACGCTCTTTTTTTTTTGTTCGAGTGTTTCTATGTTCTAAACTATCTTCAAATTTCGGAACTTTTTTACTCATAACTAGATCTGCATGAGGATCATCATGGTAGTTGTCAGATTCCAGTAATTCCATAACTTTTCGGTGTCGTCGTTTACGTGATGTTTCGTCGACAATACGTCTTTTATCATTCTCCTTGATGCGGTTTGACCCGCGAAGGGTAGACTTGGAGATGGTCATTTTATATAATTATTGTCACTGATTGAAAAACCTACTGTCACTATGAAACACTAACCGCTTTTTTCCGCTAGAGGAAAACTGATTTGATCCATTAAATCATCAATTTTGGCTTGTAAAATTTCCAAAATATCTGCTGAAATAAACAAATGATTTTCGTCCAAATCCTGGATTATAAATTTTCTCCCAAGTTTCAGAGTCTCATCCAAATGAAGTAAGAATTGTTTCATGGCCTGGTCGCTGAAAAAATTAACAAAATGAAATTTTGATGAAGTGGGTCAAGCTTTTGCTGCCAAGGTTCTCTAATGTTTTGAGGCAGCGGTATAATGAAGAAAACGTCCTCAAAACTTGAAAAGAGATCTATAGTTTTGAAATAAAATGTTTCTATTTCAATTCCTTTTTACAGATCTATCAATCTTCAAGATGTCCAAAAAAGGAGTGAGTGCTGATGAAAAGAAACACAGAATGTTACAGCTTTTTTATGCAAAAGGAGAATGCTTTCAACTTAAGGTGTTTATTTTACTGTTGCAGATAAATTTTATCAGGACAAAAACTATCTGATTTTAATAATGAATTTTTAAATGTTTATGTTACTGTTATCTCATGTTCCTTTTCAGGAACTTGAAAAACTAGCTCCAAAAGAAAAAGGAATTGTGGCCAATTCTGTGAAAGAAGTGGTTCAAAAATTAGTTGAAGAAGAATTGGTAGATACAGATAAAATTGGGACATCTGTATATTTTTGGGCATTTCCAAGGTAAGAAAGAAATCCACTTCATGATAAAAATCAGTGATATTTCAAAAATATTATCAAGTAAGACCAATACGACTGTTAAATATTGTATCAAGTTTAAGTATTTGTTTCATCAATCTGTACATTCACACTCCTAATAACTGGTTTAGGGTATTTTAATGTTGTCACTTTACACCGTTATCAAAATCATTATATATTTTTTGTGTACCTGTCTATATATTGGAGTCTTCTACTTGTTTGGGCAATGAACTTATTTTTATTTTATTTGCGTTCAAAAAAACATTTACCATTATCAGTAAGGCCACAAAGACAAGAAAGAGACACCTGGAAAATCTACAACAGCAATTGGGAGAGTCAACAAAAAAACTAAAAATCATAGAAAAAACTGTTGTGGATTCCAAGGTAACAAATTTGTGAAGCAGTAAATGTATGTTCTAAATAGTAAACTATATTCAAGGAAGGCAATGATGTTGATAAACAACTCAATAATATTCTTGATGAAATCAATGACAAGGAGTTGGAACTGCATAGCTTGAAACAAGAGTTGAAGACTTTCAGAGAAAATGATCCACAAAAATACGAGGCGGTTTTGAAGAAAACAAAAGTAAGTTCTTTATTTGTTAAAAGTTCATTTTTCAATACAAAATATCATTACACTACTTTTAAATAGAAACCCTCTCACTTTGATATGTGAAATGTCAACACTAGGTTCTGGAGCTACAAAGGCTCAATGTATTTAACATAACTTTAATATTTTAGGAACTCAGAGAAGCAATAAACCGATGGACTGATAACATCTTTGCAGTGAAGGCATGGTGTAAAAAAAAGTTTTTCATTGAAGATAATGTTCTGAACAAACAGTTTGGCATTCCAGATGAATTCGATTATGTTGATTAGTTCTGACCACCATAAAATAACATTAAAGCAGTAAGTGAAATAATGGAAAATTGGATAGTTCCAGTTACTAATTGAAAAATTTGTATTATTCTTTGACTTGGTTTATTTCAAAACATTCCCTTTTGTTCCTGGTATTACATTAATTACCTCAATTATTAAACTTACCATTTAACTAACACTCCTTTCATAACATTCACCATTTTTCATTTGTCAATTTGGTCATATTTGACGACTTGACATTTTTCTGACGACAAGTGACAAGTTAACGAGAACCAGGGGTGCAAAGAACTTTTTTAAGTTCTGTGAAGAAACGTTGCCTGTTAATTGACAATTCCACAGGCTTTCGCGGTCGCCAATGGTACCAGGGGGCGCTTCAAAACTCCGGGAAAACATAGCAAACGTCACATCATTCACGTGACAGTTGATAACAACTTATAGATGTTTTATTTTTGTTGTTTGATATTTTTTATGAATATTTTAGCTTTTAATTTACGTCTCAACTTTGTTTCCTCTAAAAGGTTCATTTGGCTGAAAATTTTCAATATTTGATCGGAAAAAGTAGACCTGTGGTTGAAGGGAATGCAGTATTCAATGCCAATTATGTTTTATCTATTTATATGTGAGGTAGAGAATATCGATTAGCGACGAGTTTTTGGACTTTCTCTGCAAACTTTCCTCTTGAAATTTTCCTCATGAACTGAAAATTGGGATCTCCAGATACACCAGTTACAAAATGGAACTGTGAATGCAGTTGCAGAGGGGGCCAATCTGGATTCTGTAATCATGTAGTTGCATCATGAAGAACTAAACGAGTTAAGCTGTACTGATGTCAAGTAAGTTTGGGATTGGGACTGAGAAAAAAAGGCAGTTTATGCTAAAAGAGCAGTGGACTTCTGCCATTTTGAAATGAAACATCGATATGAATTCAAATTCAATGAAGAAGTTGAAAAAGAGAATTTGAACTTGTTACTAGAGTGTTGTGATTGTGTGAAATACCTAACTTGTGAAATTCTTCAATATCCCGATCCAGTTGGTAATAATAAATTGAATTATTCACTTCACCCCACATTGACACCTATATATACATTTTGTTTTCTAAGTGCACATTATTTGTGTTGTAATGTTGTGAAAGGGTTACTTACTTGTGAAATTTATTGTGACACCATAGTACATCCATTCATCTTGATTTCATTTTGAATAAAAAAAAACTGTTATTTGGAAATAATTATTATTTCAATTATTACCTATACAAAATAATTGTTACTGTAGTCAACATATTCGATTAACAGTCCAGGTTTTCATTATCATGTATCAAATAATAAATATATATTTACTGTCCAATAGTAGAACCATTTAAAGGACAATTTATGCAGATAGTCACAATAATGTGCAAACAGTTTTAAGTATCAATATAAATCATTTTTAAAGGCGAACCTTGGCTACCCTAAAAAGTTTATTAATTTTGTTTATACTTATGTCATATTATTTACCAATCTTATTATAGTTGTTACACATTACATAGATGAGGGATTTAATTAAAATATTGATTCTAGCACTCTGAGTAAACACTTTCAAATAATGAAGCAAAACTGTCAACAATATATTACCAGGATCACTTAAGACTGAGTCAGCAAAAAGTATGGTTGCATTTCAGTATTGTCACTAGCAATGGTGGCAAGCAGGTTAAACAATTGATTCTCAATCCAATCATCGATAGATGTATGGAACCTCAACAGGGTCACTGATGATCTCCTCGTGCATGGCATAACACATTCAAGAAGGTGAGGGATAGGGGATAGGTCTTCCCTAGGTCGTACAAATCTCTTGAAGACTTCTCAACTTTGCTTGTGAGTGTTGCTTGGAGATTATCTGGAATATCTTCTGAATTAAGTATATTTTCACAAACTTTCTGTCAACACCAGTAAAACACATCATTGTCTGATTGAGGATTAGCTCTGAGATCGTACAAACAAAATGGTGCTCAAACAGATTTGTATGTAAATTCATCTAATTTAGTGGGAAGTGGTTCCGTGTTACTGCCATACTGCTGAATCTGTTGATGGACTGAAAGTGAACTGGCTACATCCAATGAAAAGCACTGAACTGATAAAACATCTCCAGATCCTGTAACTTCTGCACCATCAACATCATCTAACCTTGTAAAGTATTGAAATCATTAAACAATTACAGTTAGAAAATCCTGTTGCCATTTTCTCCCAGATCGGTTAACATTTCGTTGCCTTGATGAACTAGTTTCTGGAAGTTTTTGAGATGGAATGACCACTTTCTTCAATCCTTTGAATGTTTTGCTTCTTGTGTCTAGAAAATAACTGGATAGATTTACGCCAATTAATATAAACAAAATATATCGTACTAAGTGTGAAATCTTCCAATTCAATCTAATTCCCCATGCTTTAGCAAATTTCTGGCACTATTGATTTCTGGAAAAAGAGCGAGTGCATGGACACATATGAAGATAAATAATTCTTGGACTGTGCACTGATTACTGAACAACATTTATTTGACTACGGTGGGTTTATACAGTAGAGATAAGATAACATAAGAAATAAGATAAGAATGTTCAACATACATAAATCAATGGGAACGTTTATACACCAAATAGGATAAGATAAGAATTAAGAGATAACATAAGAGATGGCCTGGATGGCCAACTTTTAACTTCTTATCTGAAAATACAAATGCGCATGTGCTGCTGAAATTTTTGACAGCATTGACAGCAAATATGAATTCTATGTCAAGAAAGCTGTGATTTTATTGGTTTATTCTTATTTCTTATTTAATCTGTATAAACGGATCTATTTGTGGCTTGTTTTTTATCCTATTCCATATCTTATCTTATTTGCTGTATAAACCCACAGTTACTAGTGGTATCAAATCAAAGCTATGCTAAATAAAAAAAATCGAACGAAATATAAAACGACAAAGAAATAATCAACAATTTATTAACATTAGATCTTACGGCAGAATGTTTGTTTTCCCGGAGTTTGACGTACACATTTCAAAATGTAGATGTCGCCCACTCCGTGGCGACCCCGAATCGGTGATCGATTTTTTTGCTGTCAGGATGGTAATGAATTTTTGTTTTTGATATTTGAAACACTGTTTTGATACACTGACATGTGCTATGTGTCAGCAATGCCAAATGTCAAATTTATAACCAATCCCCAGTAAATCCCTTGAATCTGACAGATGACAAAATTGGTTTTAATCAGTGTTTCCAACATTAAGAAAAAAAATTACCAACCTGACAGCAAAAAAACGATAACCGATGGCCTGTGGAATATTGTCAATTAGTGTTGTTCATAGAAATATAGTATAATAGGGAACACGCATGATTTTATATTTTGGCTTTTCTGTTTTAATTTGGGCCTCAAAAATAACATTTAATGAAAATAATTCATTCATCCTATTTAAACACAATTTGACCTTGACGTCGAATAACTTCCCCCAAACAATAGCGCTCCTTGTGAATGATGAGTAATTTTGACAGTTTTTTTAAGAGCCATCAAACGGTAAAAGTTAAAAAGTTTGAACCGTGTGAAGTAACGATAGGAGTCGCTAGGAGCACGTTTTTAAATGGAATGAAAAAAGTAGCATTTTCAATAAAGAATTAGAAGAAAGGAAACACAAAATTTCAAATTACGTCACTTAGCTCCTCGGGCGATATCGTTCATGTGCAAATAAAAATATTTCAGAATGGGGATACATGCGTGTTCCCTATTAAAAAACTGAAGTCCCTAGTGTTTTGTATTTTATGGAAAATCTTAATATTTCCACCGTTGTGAACTTTTTCAATCCTAGTACGGGATTCCTGAGGCTGCCCGGAACCTATATAGACATGAAGAAAAGTTATTGAAAAAGGTGTCAGTTGTTTTATAGAGCCTTAAATAGGACGAACAGACAAAACTGCAAATCTCTGTTCTTAATCACAGAATAGTGCCAGTCACTATTAAAATAAAGTTGCATTTAATACTGACTGGCGTTATATATATCTCTATTATGATTTGATGATTTTGCTTATTTCTATCAAGAATAAGGAAAATCGTTATTATTTTCAATAAAGGGTCTGTGCGTTAAACGCTCTTGTCGAAAATACCAATTTCAATGTTTGAAAAGTTTCACCAAGTTCCACCTACTTTGACGTCACGCTTGTACATCGACCCGCCAACCAAGGATTATAATATAACGGCCAATATCATCTCGCAAAAAAACGTTTTTAAATGTAAAACTTTGCAAGCGGGAAACTTCGAAAACTTGACACGATGAAATTAGTGAAATCTGAAAACTCAACTCATGTCCTGAGAAAGTATAAACTCGTTTTTCTTGGTGAACAAAGTGTCGGAAAAACCTCGCTAATCACAAGATTTATGTACGATACTTTTGACACTACATACCAAGCTACGATAGGAATAGATTTCCTTTCCAAAACAATATACCTCAGAGATAGAACAATAAGATTACAGCTGTGGGACACGGCTGGACAGGAGCGTTTCAGATCTTTGATCCCTTCTTATATTCGGGACTCAGCAGTTGCTGTAGTTGTTTATGATATTACAAATGTATCTTCTTTTGAACAGACAGCAAAGTGGATAGATGATGTGAGGAGAGAAAGAGGAGGAAATGTAATTATAATGTTGGTAGGTAATAAGGTGGACTTGGAAAATTTTAGAGAAGTTTCAGTTGAAGTAGCTGAACAGAGAGCAAAGGAAAAGAATATTTTATTTATTGAAACTAGTGCCAAAGTGGGGTACAATATTAAACAGTTATTCAGAAAGATTGGTGAGGCTTTACCTGAAATTGACCCTGTTCTTCAGAGTTCAGAAAACACGCAAGAAATTGTTCTAGAAGAATCTGAAAAAAATATAAACACTCACTGTGCCTGTTAATATGTATATCTAATTAATAAATGAATATTCTAGTTGGTGATTAAAAAGGCGAAATATATTTCAAATGGAGCTCTGTGGTAGGCACATATAAGGCCTGGTTCATATAAACGTAAGGTAAGGTAACGCAAGAACGGATGAAAGTTAAACTATTGTGTACACGTTGATGATAAAACGCAAGGTAAAGTATGAAACGTAAGGTAACCCACCGCAGAAAGTTAAAAGTTGGTCAACTTTTGCGTTACCTTACATTTCATACCTCACCTTGCGTTTTATCATGAACGTGTCTACACGATCCCATTAGCTTGAATTTTTCCCTTTCTTGCATTACCTTACCTCACGTTTACATGAACTAGGCTTAACTGACTTACATTAGATTTTTGTAAAATTTTTTACGAATCACCAGGTTCTCGAAGAAAACTCGTCAAAAGCAGAGCTTGCGTGAGCAAGGGAGATCCGGGACCTACAGCCAAAGAGTAGAGGTTCTGTTAGAACCTCTACTCTTTGCTACAGCTTACGTACGAGTGGATTCCGAAACACTTTAGCTCAGTGGCGGGCGGTGGGGATTGAATCCGGGCCGCCTGGGTGAAAGGCAAACGCTTTAACAACACGACCACTTTGCTTCCTGAAAGGTTATACTGAATAGCAATTAACTACTGAAAGAGCGGTATGTTGTTCATGAAATACATAAATGCAATGATTTTTTTCAAAATAAACTACATATGGCATTTAAGTTTTTCTTTTGGAATAATTGTGCTACTACCATATGTGAGTCTTTTAGGCAACTCATCCAGCTAACAAATAAAAAAACAATTTTGGCAGGGGAATATACTTATCAGTGCGAGCAGCCATGTTGAACTCAATATAAAATGCTATCAAATCACTGGATGACATTACTGATCTAAATTTGTGTAATTTAATCCTGATACCATCATCATAATTGAAATTTTATGTATACAGCGTTTCTCACGGAAACACCCCCGTAACTTCCATAATTTTTTCCATATAATTCTGAATTTTGTAGAATTATTAGAAACGCCAAAACTGTACAAAGGGATACTTTCTAGTGAAATACACCTCACGCCAGCAGCGATGGAACTACCGACATTCCAAAGTAGGAGGCAATCAAAACAAAATGCTTCTAGGTGTTGGTTATAGGGACCACTTGCAATTGATTCCTCTGCTATAAGGAACATTGCATCTGTTTGATATAATTCAATGCCCATCGTGACACTAGTCACGGGAGTAGTTATTTTCTGACAGGTATTTGTCATTACAGCCTGTATTGTAGATGAACTCAAGGGAGTAAAAAGGGTGAAACATTGGTTGACAACGACTGTCGTTGTTTATCGATCTCCCAAAAGGAACTCTGAACTTAATGCTTAGTGTCTGAAGTACTAATTTAACCAACTCGTTTCTATGGTGTTTTTGATATGGTCACAGGTTAAGATATGAGGATGATAAAGACTAAACGTTATTTTACAACATGAAAACATGAAATAATTATCTAAATGAATATGGTATTTACAAATCTCTCAGCTTTTTGTAATTTTTTTTAATTATCATTTTATTTGAATTTCTGTCCCAAAAATCACAGGATTGTTTTTTTATATATACATTAGGTTTTCAAGCATATCTACTTATTCATCTATTTTAAATTTATATATTACATATTTACACAAGATATTTTTAACTAGCTCATTTAGATTCTTTGGCATTGATTTTTTCTTCCACCTCCTTAAAATGCCTATCTGAAACTTTTTCAGACTCATCAATAACCTGTTCAACTCCTAATACTTCAGGAATGTAAAATTGCATCATGTTTTGTACTCCATTCTTGAGTGTAACGACTGAACTAGGACAACTAGAGCATGCACCTTGCATCTTCAATTTCACTATACCATTTTCGTAGTCCACAAAAATTATGTCACCTACAAAACATAAGAGATATACTGGAGGTTTATCTTCGGTCGATTCAAAAACTTAAAAAATTCTATCGTCTAGACCAAAAATATTAATCTTCATCAAGGCTGCTGATTTCTTTAATATGCTTCTGAAAAATTCATCAAGTAGTATAAAATAAAACTACACTTTTTCACTTATGATTGGTTGATTTGATGTGCACCTGTGATTAATTTTTATAAAAATGCATTCGACAGATTGAAAAAAAAAAACTATTATTATGTAACTTTCCTCTAGAACTAAGCCTTAATACTAAGATTAACCTTCTGGTATTTTGGTACTTGTTTTTCCAAACAATTGAGTCCCATCAGTTTCAACTTTTGAATAAATGAAAATTACTTAAGTAAAAAACTTAATCATTATATTATTGAGATAAGTATTTTTATAAATGAATTTGGAATATTTTTGTTTAGTTGAAATTTGTAAATTGTTGTATGTAAGGACACTGAGCAGTATAAAAATATGAGTATTTATTATCTTACCCCCATCTTCTTGAACCGTGGGTCGGATTCTTGTATCTAAAAGCTCTTTTATCATTTGAACAGTTTCATCATCATCTTCGTTGATTTCTGAAATAAGTGTTCCCATGATAGAATAGTATGTTGGTGAAATAATCATCTCTGAGATTAATCTTTCAATCTTCGGGAAGTTACTCAGAAGAATTAGCATTTGTGGTGTCTCTCATAGAAAAAATAAAAAGTTGAGTATTTGGTTTGATCATGTGAGAAAAGAAGAAAATACAGTTGAAAAATCCAAACAAAATAATGATCGTGTCGACAAGTGCACTGCAGAAACTTTCACATGGCCAAAATGATATGTTACAGGAGGTAATAAACATGAGATTAACTCATCTATACATAAAACTGTCACAGTCACACTTTCTCAAGATGATATAAATGGCACAGAACTGTCAAATCATCTGAAATAGTCTCATAGAAAATGAAAAAGTCTATAATTTGAAATGTTTTCAAGCTTCACAAAGAAAGTAAGCATCATCAGGAGTGATAATTAATGTTAACTTTGTTAGAGAAGCACCCAAAGTATAGTGATTACAAATTACATATTTTGGTAGTGTTATTGCAGAACTGATTTGAAAATCAAGTTTTTCATATGTGCTCTATTTCAACAATCAAGCTCAGAAGTGGAATCTATAGCAAGTCGTTCCAACAATAACTGTTCTTATACTCACGAGTATCTTGGTTAGGAGAAGCCTCATTCAACACAGGCAGACCACTGGCAAAAAAGTCCATTATAGTCGCAAAAATTTCTGGCTTCAAAATCTTCCAGTCAACATCATCATCGAGTTTGGTTACTGTGATGAAATCTGGGCCAAGAAAAATACTTTTCACACCTTCGATTCTAAATAGCAACTTTCCTAGTGGAGAACAGTAGGCTGCTTGTCCTGTTGGGAAATCAATAGTTTGTCCACTCTCCAATACTTGTACACCAGGTAAGAATTTAAGACTATTCGGATTTGGGGTGTCTTGTGTTTGAACAAACATACTTAATGTTGTTGACTGAGAAATATTTCTTTGATGATTTGATAGTATTTGAATATGGGATCGACATCGTCTCAATCCACTGGAAAAGAAGTTGTATATTTATGCTTATAATTCTTCAAGAATTTACCCAGATGTAAATACCTTTCGGACGGTTTCGCAAGATTTATCCTAACAGAATTTCTCATAACAGCAGAGCATAATTTCAAAGAATTACGCCACATTTTTGGTGAACCAAACTGAATAATTTTTTAGGTTATATTTTTAATATTTTCTTTGATTTTTGATCTTATCACGAACTTAACCTTCAACCTCACTTTGTGAATACAGTGGCGGGTCCGGGTTGGGTTCGGTCGGGTGACAAGGCGCTTAATTGGACGTGTACTTTAGAGCTGTTTTTTGGCGTTGAACCGCATTCAATAATGTCTTAAAAACTTATTCAATTTTACGTCATAGATTTGACAAAATATCGCATTGTCTCAACGCTAAAACGCAAAGTTTTCAAAACGGACCAAATAATTTTATAAAAGTGGTACGCCAATAAACAGCTCGGGTATACAGGGTGTTATGTTAGTATGTGGCCAAACTTGAAGGTGTGATTTTTTGAGTGATTCTAAGACTAAAAGTTCATGTAAACATAGATCCGGTAATGCTTCGTTTTCAAGATACAGGGTGTCAAAATTTTCAAAAGAAATCGTCGTTTTCGTATTATATCATTATTATTATTGCATTAATTTTGATAAAAAGTTTAAGACTGGAATAGATTTTTTTATATAGAAAAAATAACAGTGACACCCCAGTTTTTGATGGTTCAGTACTTAAATTGTTTAATTGAGTTGTCCTGCCAGGGACTTGCATAAAAGTGATTTTTATATTTTTTCTCTAAAACAAATCAAGATACGAAAAAAATTCTTTTCATAGAAAAGTTGTAATTTCAGTTGCTCAATGTGGAACAAATACAAAAACTGCAAAAAAATCAGTGGCGTACATTTTTTCTGTCAAAAATATTGGTTACGGTGCTTTCCGGGACGCCATTGGACATGATACTTTTGATATAGTTAGGGCTGAATCAACCCTTTACGACCACTAATAACACTGCCAAACTTCAATAAAATCGTTTAAAGGCGGATTATTATGATATATATAAAAAAACGATTTCTTTTAAAAATGTTGACACCCTGTACCTTATTGACAACAGAGCATTACCGGACCTATGTTTATATGAACTTTTATAGTCTTAGAATCATTCAAAGAATCACTCCTTCGAGTTTGGCCACGTGCTTAAATAACACCCTGTGTATAAAAAAGTCGAATTATTTATTAACAAAGAATAAAGGTTTTATACAGAACTTCGCCTTATGATTATGGCCGTAAATTATTATATATTATCGCTGCCGCTGCATATTTTTATCCGTTTCCTCCCGGATATTTCGTTTACTTTCTCCCTCAATTATTCATCAACGAGTCCTCACATCGACCAGAGCCAGTTTCAGGAGCTTACGCCTACGCCCAAGCGCTTAACTCTTTCGGGCCCTCTTATTCTGATAGATTTGTAAGTACTTTTTTTTTCTTAAAGTAATTTGGAATTGTAATTGCAGCAAAATTTGTGCCGTAATTGTAAATTGTAATTATATTATATATTATTCATATAATCTATTACCTATCTCATAAGTAGTTATTTTTTCAATTACAATTGCAATAACATTTTTATAAGTATATGATGACTTTTTCTAAATACAATTTCCTTTTGAATGCGTGTTTCTTTACGAGATACACGTCAGTGCCGTCTTTAGGGTGGAGCGAGTGGAGCGGTCGCTCCAGGCCTCGCCAGAAATAATTAAAAAGTTTTGGTTGAATGAAAATAATATAATAATTTAGAGATAAATATAAGTGCCTATTTGTTTGATTACCAGCGCAATATGTTAAATTATTGATTAATTTTACAAAATCTACCAAAGATATAGTTACGACCAAAAAAATGCAAAACATCGTTCGATGACGGCGGCGGGGCGACGCTTTTTACTCGAATTTTACTCTTAGCCGACCTACTGCGCAACCAAATTAAGCTGAGACCGGACACCGTACATGAGAACAAGTGAGGAACTATACCTGAGACAGAATGACGCTCAGATGACCCCTCTTTCCCCGCTTCATGACAGCAAAAAATAAAATCTCATCCTCAACCCGATACAAGATTTCCACTTAAGAATACTAAACAAATAAATACATGCAGATAATATTAATATTTTGTAATAGAATGAGCTTATTTATGATTGATTATTCATTACAAAAGCAACAAAAAAATGTATAGACCGTCAGATAGTGACAGATTTAGGTGCCCCATTTTCGCATACAAGCCTCGAATAAGGATGAAAAGTATATCGATGTTGAATAAAATTGAGCGAAATTTACGAGTGGCCCCTAGGGATAACATCAAAAATTTGATTTTTCAGATAAAAAAAATATATGTTGTCCACATAAGTTACAAACGCAAGCCGGTGTTGTCTGAATGATTAATTGATAGAAGCTGACTTCGGAATACCAAAGGCTTGAGTATCTCAGACGGCTGAAGGGTTAAAATAAGGGCATAATCTTGTAAAGAAAAATCGAGCTCATCGAAAGTATGAAAACTGACATCGTCACCAGAGCGAAAAACAATGGCTTAAGTGGCGCGGATGGATAACTAGATTTTGTGATGGAAAATTCCAACACAAATTCTTTTCGATGTTTCAGTTGTTTTTCCATCAACTTATGAATTTAAGAATCCACTAAAAATTATGGCTCGAGTGTAAAGCGTGGCCTTCAAATTTTCAGAACATAAAAAAGTTGCAGGAAAATTGTATGAAATTGACACCATTCTCTCCCGCACAAAAATGTTCGGTACTTCTAGGTTGTCCCCCACTTTAAACGTGTTGATATCACTACTTAGGTTGGCGACAGGCAGCTATCTGATTTTTCTAGAAAAATACAAGAATTAAATGAGATTTCCAATGGCACCATCGTCCGACAAAATTAATAAGGATCTTCAGCAGTCCGACGCTCCAAAGATCTCAATTTGGCGACAAAGGAAAAATCACCACTTTCAAGGTTTTCTCTGCGACAGACTCGTCACACTTAACAATATACAAAGTTACAACTTGCTGGTTATCACTTCAGATTTTGTAAAATGGCTTGCGTACTATATTATTTCTTATCCGAATTTATTTATTTCCTGACAAATTGGCTGAGGCTTTCGCCGCCGAAATTTTCACCATCATACACTATTTTGGTTCAGGTTTAAAGGCTGTCGTGATTTGGAATAGTTTCCTAACGTTTTTTCGCTAGCGCGAGTGGACCGAACCAAAATAGTGATAGTATTTATTTCCTGTCAGACCTAAATTAATATAATTTTACAAAAGGTTCATTGATTAAAAAATTTACATATTGTATACATCAAAAATAAAAATAGATTCAATACTGGCAAATGAATAAAAAATATCGATAAGCGGCGAATAATTGGTGTGATTTTAGATATGACTCCATCAGAATTGCTCGAAACACATTTTTTTGTGCAAAAATAAAAGAAAACTCCGGGGGAGACCCTCCAGACCCCCCTTTGTGCTGGGGGGCATTCCTTTAATACACCCCATACCCCTCGGCAGGCAGCGCAGCGACATAATCACTTTCTTACAAGAGGCCTCGCGAAAATGATTTGCTTCGGGCCTCGCATTTGCTAAGGACGGCTCTGATACACGTGGTCAGTGTGGTCACGTGGTTTAAAACTAGGAATGAGACATTTTTTAACCAGAGAGTTGATCACCGAATGTAGAAAAAAAAATTTGATGTAAACTATCAACTATTTTATCCCTTTGATCAATCGGTCCCAGTCTAATGAAGCCCGATTTGTATATGCTTATAATAAAAAAGTTCTTAAACTTCTGGTGTGTAACTTTCTTGCTCCGTGTGAATAAAGTCTTAAATTTTTGTTTTATTATTATTATAAGTTACCTATACCGTTTTTTATAAATACTCAATTTTTTACTTATTATTAATTTTATGCTTACACAGATATATTAAGGTGGGCGTCTAATGTCGTGTATTGCGACGTTTAATTGCATTGAGAAACGGTTACACTTAGAGAGCTGAAATTTGGTAGGTGAACTCAAAAAAGATTGGAGCACACAGTGAATATATTGAGATTTTTTTCATTTCGAAAAGTGAGATTATTTTGGTCAGCAATTGAGGAAAATAAGCCAATACTGGCTTCTGTTTTATGCTAATCTAAATATTGATAAAAATAGTGCAATTTCTGATTGAAAACGAATCTCCAGACAATATCGTTTGGGAGATTAATTCCAAGTTAGAAATGGGCTAGGAATAGCCAAATTCGAACATATGGCGCGAAACTGTTCCTACTTTACCAACATTCTTACTCATTTTTTAGATCGGCAGTTTTCGGATAGAAAGCGCCTTTGTATATTTCATTCATTCAATTTTCTCAATGAAACGGAATGTGATTTTGATAACATTGGTAGGAGGAGCCAGGTCAAGAAAATGAAATAAAGACGTGTTGTTTCGGATCCCCAAATAAATCATAAGCGTATCATGGAGTGCTATTTGAGGATACATAAATAAAAATCAACAATCGATTACGGGATCCGGAGTTTCAATCTATATGTAATACAACGAAACTTTTTCTAGCACATGCGAAGTAATTTCTCTAAACTTCTTGCTGAGGATAGTGTACATCTCGCAGTTAATTTATTCAATATTTTTGAAAACGCTGACATTTTTTCAAGATTTTATTGAACGTGCGTTTGTTTCTCTGTTCATTCATTTGTATATTGAGGTGAAATATTGCAAGTGAATTTTGACCCACTTATAGTTGCCCGATTATCATGAAATTGGGCAGGTGTTTATGATTCCGATGACAATGTATTATGAAGGGTCATATATGCCACTGGAAACATCTATTCCTAGAGCTCTGTGGATTTTTTTGAGTTAGGGATTAATCATTTTAGAGGTAGAAAGAAATGTTTCTTCATTTGAAATGTTCCTGGCTCTACAGGGCGAGCTACAAAAATGCTTGAATGTCTAACACCAAATACGCAAAAAAGTGTTTGCCAGTGGATTTTTCTTGATTTATAATGCTTTGAAAATGATCGATTGACTTCGAATATATCTATTAGTTATGGTGTACCTACTTACAGGGTGATGAAGAAAACGCTTTTTTTAACTCGTTTTTGAGCTTCTCGCAAAAATGTGGTTTTTCCTACATTTCACAGAGTGAGCAAAAAAAGTGATAAATTATGGGAGATCATATGAGTGGATTGTTTGATATTTCACAGAGAATAAAGGTAAACTATTTTTTACTTTTACGTGACTCGATACAGAGTGAGCCCAAAAAGACGAATTTTCGAAAATGAGCGAATATTGATTTAATTTCTGTTGAAACGAAAGCAATTGATATAAATATATTGCATATTTCACATTACAGTTCCCAAAGTGTCTACTTATGGTTGGACAAAATAACATTGATTCATTGGAGACTATTATTGGTGGAATTTGCGTTGATTTTCTGGATATGACATTCTATAGAGGAGGATGATAATGTTTTGTGTAATTGTAGAGAAACTGAGTTATCCCAAAGAGAGTTATTTTTGAAAACTTCTGGATGTAATTCGGTCGTAAAACAAATACATTCTTGAGACTTCTACAAAATATCCAAAACGCTTAGTGTTTCTTCTAACCTTCAAACAGTGGAAGCAGCTGCAAGCGCATGCGTTTATACAAATGTCATCATTACAGCAGAGCCAAGTAATGTATATGAAGTTAGCAAGGCCACTTGCCGGAAAATCGATGAAACCAATTCCAGTAATTGTCGAATAATTGTCGAGAATTTGTCGTGAACAAAAAAAAATTTGTCGCGCTTATAGTTTTTTTTTATATGGGGTGGCTGTGCTAACTTTATATTAAGTTAGCACTGCCACTGATATAACTTGACAAATAAACATCAAATTTTATAACTGTGGTAACCAACAATTGTCGTGTAATTGTCGAAGTCTATTTGAAGTAAAAAAAAATGCGAAAAATCTTTTCTTTACAGCTTATTATATATTTTTTATTGGAACACCGTATACCTATAAGGACAATTTGAACTTTTTTCACTAAACTATTGTTAAATATATATGGATTATGCATTCTTTTTGAAACAAATGAAAATTTTATTGTGAAAAATGGGAAAACTCAGTGTTCAATGAAAAAACTCATCAAACTTGAATATTTTTTTATAGGCTCACAAATTCACTGAACGATTGGCGAATAATTATAACATATTAACCGAGAAAACTCCTACTTTTTTATAACTGAAAAACTAAATACAAAAGGTGGAAAAAGGAGATATTAAAAGCCGGAAAATGACTTTCGAACGCTACATAATGGAGAAATTCCCTTTTCTTAGTAATATACGCACATAATTTGGTTGTATTATTTTTTCTGAGACTGAAAATTAACTCATCAATTGTCGAATGATCAAATCTAATATGTCGTGGAAAGTTGAAATTTCCTGAAGCGGAAAAACTACCTATAATTGGTAAAATTCAATTATTTCCAGTCTTTCGGCATTACCAACGCACTGAATAATGATTAAATATAATGTTTTTTTGACAAAATCAAATTTGTCGTGAAACGTTGAAATTTTCTGAAGCGGAAAAACTACCTGTTATTGGTAAAATTCAATTATTTCCAGTCTCTCGATATTACCTAATGATTATGATGTTTAAATATAATTGTTTGTGGCGGAAATTTATGGAACAATTGTCGAACGACGAAAACATATTTGTCCTGGAAATTTTCATTCTTGAAAAACCGGAAAATTATTTTAAAACGATAATAAATGAAGAAATTCCATTTTCTTAGTAATATACACACATTATTTGGTTGGATTATTTTTTCTGCGACTGAAAATGAACTATTCAATTGTCGAATGACAAAATCAAACTTGTCGTGAAACGTTGAAATTTCCTGAACCGAAAAAACTACCTATAATTGGTAAAATTCAATTATTTCCAGTCTTTCGGTATTACCAACGCACTGAATGACGATTAAATATAATTTTTTTGGTAGGAAATTTATGGAACAATTGTCGAACGACAAAAACATATTTGTTGTGGAAATTTTCATTCTTGAAAGGCCGGAAAATTACTTAAAACGTTAAATAATGAAGATATTCCCTTTTCTTAGTAATACACACACATAATTTGGTTGGATTATTTTTTCTGCTCCTGAAAACTAACTCATCAATTGTCGAATGATCGAATCTAATTTGTCGTGGAAAGTTGAAATTTCCTGAAGCGGAAAAAAGACCTATAGGTAAAATTCAATTATTTCCAGTCTTTCGGTATTACCCACGCACTGAATGATAACTAAATATAATTTTTTATGGCGGAAATTTAAGAAACAATTGTCGAACGACGAAAACATATTTGTCGTGAAAATTTTCATTCTTGAAAAGCCAGAAAAGTACTTTAAAACGCTCAATAATGAAGAAATCTCCCTTTTTTAGTAATATACACACATAATTTGGTTGTATTATTTTTTCTGCTCCTGAAAACTAAATCATCAATTGTCGAATAACTGAATCAAATTGTCGTGAAACGTTGAAATTTCCGGAAGCAGAAAACTACCTGTAATCGGTAAAATTCAATTATTTCCGGTCTCTCGATATTATCTAAGCACCAATTTCATGAGTTTTTTCATTGAACACTGAATGCCCAATCAATTCATATTTGACAATAGTTTAATGGGAAAAGCTCAAATTATCCTTATAGGCATGCGGTGTTGCCACTTACTCAAAATTTTCCCCAATATCAAGAATTCCAATAAGATTTTTCGCATTTTTTTACTTCAAATAGACTTCGACAATTACTCGACAATTGTTGGTTACCACAATGATACAATTTGATGTTTATTTGTCAAATTATATATCAGTGGCAGTGCTAACTTAATATAAAGTTAACACAGCCACCACATTTAAAAAAAAAACTATAAGCGCGACAAATTTTTTTTGTTCTCGACAAATTCTCGACAATTATTCGACAATTACTGGAATTGGTTTCATCGATTTTCCGGCAAGTGGCCTTGCTAACTTTATATACATAGCCAAGTAACAAGATTGTCGGAATTCAAGAAAACTCCAAACAACTACAGGCGCCATTTCTGAATTAGCATTGGATACTTTTGGTTCTAACTTTTGTCTATCCGTGTAGACACATGTAATCTGAAAAGTGCAATGCCTTCAAGGCTTTTGCGTCAACAAAAATTAAATAAATCCCGTTTTAATATAGATTTCTAAGAATTCGTTCTTTTGGACGCAACTGTCATACAAAATAGTAGACGAAACATGATCTTTATTCACATCACGGACCCCTTACCGATGATGTTACAAATTAATTCTACTGAATTAAAAAAAGAAAATTCTGTTAATAGTGAAACAAAGAAAAAATACTAGGTACAATGAATTTGACAAAAAATACTTGAAAAACTCTAAACAGAAAAATGGGAAGATATTTTTATGATCAACCCTCGGATCAACCCGATGTCTACAAACCTATAAAGCAACTGATAAAGTGCAAGTCACTAATTACCGACCAATATCGCTGGTGAATCATTTCGCAAAAGTTGCCGAGAAAATACTCAAAAATCAGGGTGGGAAAGTACCTATAAAAATATAAAGTACTTTCTGATAAATATTTTGGTCTCTGTGATGGTAAATCTACACAGAACGCACATATATTCCAAAAATAATCAGAGAAACAAACAAAGCAAGTTGAGAAGAAGCTTGATAAAATTTCAATGTTTTTCGAAAAACCACAATTTTTTTAAATATTGAATTTACTGCCAGATGTGCACTACCACCAGGAAGAAATTTGGAGATTCGAAGGTATTTGAAAAAAAAAACAAAATTTGATAATTGTGTGAGGACTGAAATAGTATATTGTGCAACTAGTGCAGAAAATATCCAGTTTCCGCATGAGTTGCACTTTATACTTTTCCGACGACCTACTAAAAATAAAATATGACGGAATTTGAAAATATTTTTCAACAAGAATATTCATCTACCTACAAATAATTTCACAAGAAAAACTAGTTCTATAATTAATATTTTGAAAGAGACATATATTATCAAAATTTGTATTTTTTTAAAACGAGGCAGTATAAAAATTGAGTTGGTGATGGTTGCTAGATAACGAAACGTCGGACAGTAAAACTGCGACATTATCACATGACAGCTTGACGATAACACCAAAAAAAAATAAAATTAATGATCACAAAATTCAGTGTTTCTAGAAACATTTTTATATATTTTTTTATAAATTTTACTTTTGTTATGCAAATTTTCTCTCACTGAATTGAAACTGACTCACTGAATAATATACTTCTTCAATCAATCAATTCTATATCATGAGCAAGTAGTGTGAAGCACACTCATTTCTAAAGATGAATTATTTTTAGGTAGGTAGGTATGAAGCGGTCACGTAAAATTCAATTTACTTGTTCTCGTTCAGAAAGATTTTTCAAATTCTTGTTTTTCAGGTTGGTTGTCGGAAAGTTATAGTGTGCGGAAACTGGATATTTCATACTGGTGTTAGGAGCCATAAGCGAGTGGTTAGTATGAAATATTCTATTTTCCGCACTAGTTGCACATAATACTATTTCTATGAAGATTGAACTAAACACCCCATTGACTGAACATTTCACTTATCTGACTTCAATATGTTTTTCCCAAAACACCACACTTTTGAAATGTTCGATATGAAAATGTCCTTTATAACATTTTCTAAAAACGAATAAAACACTTTAATCCATGGTAGAAAGAAAAATATTCGTTGAAAATCGGTCCATTTCCAACAATCGTAATCATAATATAGGTACCTACCTATACATATTTACCTTACCTACATAGGATTCAAAACTAATATAAACTTGGTTAACAACGCGAGATTTTCAAAACATCATTAAAAAAAAATCAAAAACAAAAACCCAATAACGTTTCCATGCCACTGATGGTGCTGATATAGGATTTTCTTATACAACACAACGCAATAAATAGGTGGGCTATTCTCTTTTCGCTTTTAATTTTCGTAAAAATGAGAGAGAAAAATATACCTATATAAGTATTTCATATGTATTGATGTGAAACAGAAAATCGCATAGATACGTACAAACTCGAGAATAGCACACCTGCTGGCATGTTGCCAAGAGCGCCAATATAATTACTAATCTCTAGGCTTATTTTTTTTGTCGCTGTTGTACCTGATAGTAATGAATATAACAACATTAAATTTCATTTTAAAAAAAAGTTGATTTGGAATAAGTATTCAATGAATCATTTCTTCTTGAATAATCTCCAAACCAAATGATAATTGATAGTCAGAGATGTATTATACGGAATACGTAACAGTATTAGCAACAGACTAGACTGGCTCCGTCGCCGTCCCCATCCCCAGCGTTTGCAAAGCGTAGTAGTAGTAGACATTAGTTTTGACTATCATTACTCATTTGCACGGAGGGAAACTTGGATAAATATTAAACAGAAGGCATGGTGGCTCCTCTGTCGGATTAGTTTGTCAAGCCGTACCAAACGGCGACCTTAAAATTTTCAATTTGATCTCTTAGAAATACCCATTGAAATCAATTTCTCGATAAATTTTTACTAGGATTCCCCATTCAGTTGAACGCTTTTCATTATTAACAAATTTTATATTTTATATGCATGCATGGTTCCCTAAGTTTTATTATAATTTATTATTTTATCCGAAAAGCAATTAGAACAAGTACCTAATTATAGTGATTCCTTTTTTTAAGACATGTACTTTGTAATTGTAATTAGTTCCTTTTTTGAACAAGTATTTTGTAATTATAATCAGTTAATTCCTGTTTTGAAAAAGTACTTTGTAATTGTAATTACTTTTAAAGTACCTATAATTACCTCGCTCTGAGTCAAAGCACGAGATTTTACCAATTTAATTGAAAAAATCCCAGCTCCGACTGCGAGTCGAAGTCATATTGAATTATTTTTAAAGCGCAAATTGTTCATGAACTCTGATGAATTTGCAATAATTGAAAAAAAAAAACGTATATGTGGAATGTTTTCAGTTGTGTTGGTCAGCCTTCGCTATTTTCAATATATTCAGTTTCATATGCAAATACCGAATTTGCAATTGCAGTCATCGTTACAGAACACGCTTTCTTTCTTGCATAGAGACACCTGTTGTTTCGGCAACTTGCAATATTGCATAGTATATGATTTTATATGATTTTCCTGACATTGCCATATGCCCATATTATATGTGACACAAAAACTGCTCTACTCTAATTTTAAAACTGTCTATGGAGTGGCTAAGCCGTAACACCCTGTAATTTATTCTCATTTTGTTATTTAGCTATAAAACATTAAATTTTTTCTTATAGTAATAACAATATCTAAAAATGTAACAACACTGAACGGAAGAAACACGACAAAAAAACTGAAAAAAAAATAATGAACTTTGTATGACATGTTTCTCCCACGTGCACGGATAACTGTTGTAGGTAATTCGTCTTGGCATTCCCTTCAGAAAAGATTATTCTTTCAATAATCTTAGTTCTCTCACGAGCCCTTATGGCTGCCATCACCTATCTTCCCATACGTTGATATTACATATTACTGATGCCACCTCATACCACTATGAAATCGCCTTCTTACTTTCTCTAAGCAAAAGATAGTTTTGGAAGAATTGCTCACTAACTCTTCTGTAAATTCTTTCGCATCCATCCAGTGATCTGAAAAAACACCAACTAGCTGGTGAATGGGTACTGTTCCATTCTTCACTATTCCAATATTCGTGTTCCCTGGTGTCCAACTCGATGGTTTCTCAACAAGTCTAGACCTATTTCGTGAAATGTAACTTTTTTTTAAAACCTTTCTATCTATTACAAAAGTAAATTTATTGAAACAAACACAAAAAGACATAAAATGAGTTAGAGTGAAAATATAGTTTATTTGTCAGCCCAATATGTGCCACGGCAAATAATAATAGCCGTCCTCTGCCCACAGAGGCTATGCCCGAGTGTTTATGAGGGAGTTTTATTATTATTACCCAAGCCTACTTCTTTTGCAAATTCCAAACTGGTGTGGGTCCTAATAAATTCTCCTATGCTAGATAAGAACATAAGAAATCTAACTTGAAATGATAAACTTATTGACGAGCATCAAACTTCATCAATAATTTGAACGTTCCACATAACTTTGTCAGTGTGTGTATTAGCCTTTTTAATTTTATATGATTTTTCAATTGAAACTGAGGAACTGTAATAATTCGATTGTATTCTTTAGGTTATTTTAAACATACACGATTTGTTACCATGATTCAGCATGATACAATAATGTACATTTCTTTTTTAAAACCTTAGAATAACAAAATAATCCATTAGATTCTTTGAAACATGACTTGAAATCCTCTGGTTATACATTTCATCAATTTTATAACTCCATGATAAAAGGAGTGAGATCACATTTGAGGAATACAATCTCTCACTGAATTCTCAACAATATGTGAACAACAATGTTTGAATATTCAATAATTATACCAATTTTCTATTCGGCCAGATTCAAAACAAGTCACAATAAAGCTGTAAAAGGGAAGATGTGATGAAATTATACCTTACAGGAACTTACTATAATACAAGTGATAGAAAAATGTATGTTTGGGCTTGAAAACGACTTTTGAAGCTTTGAGTTTCAAAGTATAATCGGATTTCCAATATTTCTTGATATTTTTTTAATACTGAAATTGAATATTCCATAGAAAAAAAAAATCAAAATCATTATAATTTATTAATCTTATATTTAAAATTAGTCTTATACACCTTTTCTCCGCTTTTCAGCAGTAGTAAATTCTGTCATAGGTTTCCCACTAATTCCACAAGTGCCTATTCCCACTCTACCATTCACTGATTCAGGAGATGCAAATATACTCTTAGTTTTGAGACCGGTTTTCTTGTTTTTAACAGCTTTATTTGCAAAGGCAAGCCACTTCTTCTTCTCGCCCTCTCTTTCCTCTTCCAACTCTTTAAACCTTTGCTGTTTCTTGAGTTTTTTTTTCTTAAGGTATTCTTTGTTGTGCATTTTGGCTTTCTTCATCTTTTCCGATTCTGAAAGTACTCGTTTCTGACCTGTGAATTCACGAAGTTCCGAAAGAGTAGTAACACCTCTGTTTTTAAAAGCTTCGAATGTTACATTTACCTGTCCGTCTGGATTTATAGCGTCTATCCTGGCTTCATAGTATTGTCCATTATCGTTCCACTTGGCCATGCATGTATCACCAAGCCTCCACATTTTTTTCGCCCTATTTCTTGCAACAAACTCCTCAACAGCAAGGAGAGATTTTGTGATCTCGTCATCTTCAGCAACCCCTACTGGTTCAGTGTATTCAGGTTGATTAGCAGCTTCTTCAGCTTTGTTCTTGAGGTCTAAAGTGAGATCTATCACTTCATTCAAATCGATTTTAAGCTTCTGAAGTTCTTGATTATTTGGATCAGTCAGAAGGGCAGCCTCGACTTGTTGCAGTTGAAGTTGATAGTTTTGCAATTCATCACACATTCTGATGAGTCTCTTTACAATAAGTGCGATTACTAGCCAATTTTGTTTATTATTTTATATGTTCCTAATATTTGTATTTACTTTATTTATGCAGTGAACTTAAGACTCATGTCACTATTCACTGTCACTTGTCAGTCATTTGTCAAATGTTGAATGAAATATAAAATGTCAAACACTAAACATGTATGTTCTGTGGTGTCATAGTCACCAACTGAAAAAGAGCTCCGCACAAGTTACCAACCTAAAAAATTCGTCAAAACGCTCTGCTCCTTCAATAATAGTTGTAAATAGCTGCTTACTACAAAGAGTAGCTCCGAGTAACTCCAGGTAGCTCCTGAAGTCAAAGTCAAAATATACTTTATTGTCAGAAGTTATAAAAACTTATAGACAAAGCTTTTTGGTTTTGGATTAATATTAAAATTGAATTCACTTAATTAATGATAAAGTATAATGGTGATACTCCCCACTATCTGCATATCATCCCAGATGAAGGAACACCACCACTTTATGCGCTCCGGGGCGACTTGAAAATTTGATGGCGCATTTGCTATTTCAACTGCATGAAAAACCCGGAAAAACCTACAGTACCACCATTTGGTACTTAGCGAAAGAGGGAATGAAACAAAACATAATACATGCTCATCCATCATTACACAAGGACTTCTTCATCTCTGCATCTCTCTGCAACTCCAGCTCGGGATTTCCAGTTTATGAACAAATGGAGAGAATGTACATGAAAGCAGAAAAAAATATTAATCAATTTGTGGATGATATAGAAACAATCAATAGCAAAGGAACAAAAAAAATAACAAATTGTACGCTTACATGCTCGATTCATGATATAAAAATTATGATTTTTAGATATTATCATCATAAAACTCTTGTAGACTATAATAAGCTTTTTCTGATAATAAATTTTTTACATCTTTTCTGAAACGATAAAGTGATGTGATACTTTTGATATTTATTGGAAGGTGATTAAACATCTTACATCCATTATAAAATATCGAGTTTTTGATGAGTGTACTTTTAGGAAGTGGAAGTTTGAAATCATTACTCTGTCTGGTATTATGATCGGAAGAACTGCCAATAGTGAACTTTGATTTATGTTTTTGTATCAAACAAACAGTTTCAAGTATGAAAATTGCAATAACTGTAAGAATTTTATGTTTAAGAAAAAGAGGTCGACATGAATCCCGATATCTCGCTTTGCATAAATATCGCAGAGCACGTTTTTGTAAAATTAGGACTGTTTGTAAACGATGACTACAGCAAACTCCCCAAAATGCAATACCACAAAAATCATGTTTCAATCATCGACATAACTTTAAACTAGACCACTATCCCATATACGAAAAGTTCATCCCTTTAAGCGCATGCGCAGTTAGGGTCTTTGCAGAGTTCCAACCAATCAAAATGGCCGTTGGCATGAAACAACGTCTCAACTGACAGTTTTGAGCCTTCTGCGCATTGCGCAGACACGTTTTCATAAGAATTGGGATGAATTTTTCGAGTAGAGGGAATATGACCATTAGCAGTCTAGTTTAAGATTATGTCGATAGTTTCAATAGAGGACTTCGGATAAGGATTCAGTCTCAGTCATACCACCACACAACTTTTGGCTTTAAAACTACTGACACGTTTTTCAATAATTTTTCTTCATGTCGAGGTTCGGGGTTCGGGGCAGCCTCAGGAATCTCGTACTAGGATGAATTGTCCATAACAGTGTAAATATTGAGATTTTTCATAAGATACAAAACACTAGGGACTTTGGTGTTTTTTAGGAGTTTTTGTATAATAATGGCGCTAATTTCAAAATATGTGATTTTTCTGAATTCAAAGAAAATCGTTTATTTCACATTTTATAATTAGTGAATAATGAATCGATCTAAAAAATATTCTGAGCTTGGAAAATTTCACGGTTAAACAAACTTTTATTACCTTTTTGACAAAATCTCTCAGCATTTCATTTAATAACAATAACGTCAATAACATAACTTAACTTCGAGAGGTGTTTGTGGTGGTTAAAAGGCGGATAACCACAATTCTTTGGTATTTTTACCGCAGATATACCTTGGTCTTTCATGATAAATGACAGACGTGACGTCAACGTTTGCTTTCGCCTAAACCTTTTGGTTTAAACTCTGGTTCCTGGTTATTAAAATTCAAAAAGTTTAAACAAAAACATTTGTTTTATTTCTGCCTTCTTCATGTTATTCCTTTGTTTCAATCTTAATTATTCTGGTTTTACGTATTTTTGTATACAATAACTGTTAAAAGTATTATATTATTATAAATGGAGAACTTTAATAGTGTGGAAAAAAAACTGAGATTTGTGTGCTTTTATTAGCGTCCGAGTTTTTATTCAATGAGAATATATTGCTTTTATGTACATTATTTTATAAGGCATCAATTCTCGTCAGAGAGGATTGTTGTTTTTAACCATAGGTATATATCCCTCCTAATAAAATCCCGTCAACAGCAAATCTTGTACTTCCACCTGGTAATAATCTGTCCCTTCATAATTCAAACTCAGTAAATATGTTGTCGCCATATCGTCAAATATGAAATATTTACTTAAAAGATCAATTAAAAACACGGAGAGAATGAGGTTAGTTTTTTTTCGATAATAACCATAACCGAAAATGAAAAACAACTTTGGAGTTGGGTAATTACCACAGAATTTTGGTGACAAGTATGACATTAAACAGCTGATTCGTGACGTCATTAGATGAAAACCAATCTAATAACCAAAAACGTCTAAACGTTTCGGTAAATACCAATTTAAATTGGTAAATACCGAAACATTTTGGTCATCCGCCTAAATTCGATTAAAGTTGGTTCATTGATAGTTATCTAGTTATGAATAATTGAAGTGTTGTAAAGGGAAGTAATCTCAACTACCCTTCTTCAAAGAATTAAGAATTGCATGTTGAATTCAGACGCCCACCAAAATTGGTACATAGCCGATGTATGTATATACACCTGAAACTTAGGATGGAAAGAAATACTTCGTTACTTTCATCGATGATCACACCCATTTCTCTATTTATATTTTACCAAAGTAAATATGAAGTTTACAAGTATTTCAAACAGTATCAAGCAATGGCCACTGCCCATTTTAGAGCTAGAATTTCAAAATTGAGAACTGTTTACTATACCCCGCAGCAAAACAGAGTTCAAATCAAATCAAATCAAATATACTTTATTGTCCGAAGAATGAATTCTTATTGACAAAGCTTTTATACATATAAAAATAAAGACGTAAAGAAATATAAAAATGGTAAGCGTAAATATGTGTTGATAAAAACACGAGTCGTCAAAAGAAGGAAGAACAGGTTTATCATAGAATATCATCATAAAATATAATAGTATGATGTAAAAGCATACCTATCATAGGAGAAAATAATGCTACATACAATAATGATAAAATAGTTAATAAACAATAACATAGGTATCAGTTTTGTTCATGTGTAAAATAATACTACTATAATGTAGTTAAAATTGGATTACGCGAAGAAGCGAATGTCATAAAAAGAGAAGAGAATGAGCATGAGTGTCTGAGATTAAGATAAGTTAGAGCAATTCCAATCTATGTCTAGATACTCTTGAACACTGTAGTATGGTTCAATGATAAAAAGATTTTTCACAGATCTGAATAAAACTGGAGAGATAATTCTTCTGGTAGTAATTGGGAGATGATTAAATAGTATCAAAGCATTATAAATAAGAGACTTTTTTGTTAAATTCGAAGATGGAATGGGAAGTCTTAGATTATTATTTTGGCGGGTAGAACTAACAACCGTCTCATATGACGATTTGTTGCTGTGGACTAAACATAGAGTCTCTAGAATAAATAAAGTTGGAAGGGTAAGGATTTTGAGATCCAAGGAAAGAGGTTTACATACCCTAGGTCTCCAACATTGAGGAGGTAGCGAACGGCCCGTTTCTGGAGGATGAAAATAGAATGGAAATTGTGGTCATTGCAGATACCCCAGAAAGGTAACCCGTATCTGATGTGAGATTCAATCAAAGCATGATAAACTACTTTTGCAGTGGCCACCCCAGACAGCATGGTATATTCCTGGAATATTCCTCAGATGTCTTAGATAGGATATATATATTCCGAATAATCATGGAATATTCCTATAATATCTATATGCACATTCAAGGAACATGCAAAGTAGAATATTTCAAGAACATTCTTGAGAGAATATACCAGGAATATTTCAATGTGAATATTCTTAGTTGAATATTTGTGGAATATTACTTATTGTATATTCTTTATAGTACATGCAGGGAATGTTATGCATGGAATATTCGTAGATTATTCTATAGACGTTTCCATATTTGGACCAAAGATTATTAATGTTTCTATACTAGCGCGCTGATGCTTGATTCATAAATGATTTTCTTTTCTCTATGGCATAATCTCTATTTTGATAAGTACTTAGCAAAATTCACATTTAACAGAGAATGACTAATGACTTATACATTTCAACTCGGTTTGCATGCAGCTGATGCCTTGGTATTTAAACTTCCCGCCATTACAGTGACCAATTACACAGCGCTCATGGTATAAGTTACTCCGCGCATTTCAACTTCAACAAGTGTCGTCTGTCGTCTGGAAAGTTTCAGGTTTCTGGTTTCATTATTCATTTCGATTTGTTTTATTGAGTATTTGAACTGTTTTTTTTTAATTAGTGATGTGTGTAGTGTTATCATATAAAACGTAAGTAAAATAAGATGTTTTTGAATAATACTTTTCATCAGAATGAAATAAATAAATAAATAGGAATTTTTATTTCTTCGATGATAGAAACCATCTGAATTCATGTCTAATAATTTCTGTGCATGAACAAAGTTTGAAAGCATTCATTTCATTCTGATGATAATTTTATATTGGGAATAATAATTACGCTATAATTTTTAGGTTATGTCGCATCGTTCTGGCCTAACATTGTAGCTGTTAATTATTGTATCATTTTCATTCAATTTCCAAGAACTCTTGTGTCATAATGATTCAGAAGACTTTGACGAACGCCATTCAGAAAAGCAAATTGAAAATGATAATATCAGTAGTATAGATTTAGGTTCTGCTTCGTACCATTATTTGATCTCATATAAATAGAAGTACTTTTATAAATACAGAATAAACTCTACATGTATTTAATTATATTATATTTGAATTAGATTATCAAGAGAATATTAGTCTCAGTGAATCACACACTATCAATTAATTTTTATTTCTAGATGCAATTCAACGCTGCCACAATAGAACATATCTGAAGGACATTGAAGTGGTGGTTCTGTTACCTCGCAAAATCCTCCGACCGATTGAAAGAAATTAGTAAGTATGTATAGAAGTTACAAACTTGTATATTTCTCCATTATTGATAGATTATGGTTCCTAGTAAAATTCGAAGACCAATATATTTGCCTCACATTTTTCACTTACAATATTTTTACTGAAGACTTATTTTAAGAGTCAATTTAAAACCTTCATAAATGAACAACCACCCATTCATTTTGAGATTTAAGAGGCATTGTTTACAGTTTCGAATTCTACACATTAAACCTACAAATGCACATATATTTTATTTAAAAACATACCAAATATCAAATCGCACAATAATTTTTTTTTCAGGGTTCTCAATTCAGCAGCCTTGACGGATGTCCCAGAAAAGAACGAGTAAATAGGATTTGATTTTTTTCTTATTTTAAAATTAGATATCACACCCTGTTGAAATTTAGAAATAAAGCAATTGTAGGTACCTTTGTAGAGATGAACTTTTCTTCCTGAATTATTTATAACCCTCAAATTGTAGAGCAACTGTAGACACGTGTCTCAGACTGTAGGTCATCATGAGTACGGTGTAGCCAAGTGCAAAGATGTATAATACTTTTTACGAAGTCAGAAGTGTTGCACATCTTCGCACTTGGCTTCACTGTACTGATTACCAACAATCATGAACATGTGTCTATGGTTGCTCTATAATTTGAGGATTATACCCATTGAATTTTTTCTAATCGATTATTCGAAAAGGTAACTGCGGGAATATTACAGTAATATTCCTGGATCATACCATATATTCAAAGAATACTCATTGAATATTCAATAAGAATATTCCATGATTATTCTTCATTTATATTCCTTGGATAATCTTGGAATATCCAAATATTCTGAGGATATTCATTGGTGATATTATAGGAATATTTTGTATGGAATATCCGTGGAATATCCCAAAAATATTCTAGATATTCATAGAATATTCGCTTGGGAATATTCTACGATTATCTGAGGGATTCCCATAAGCATGTTCAGGGAGTATTCCTCCAATATCCTAGAATATCCTAGTATATTCCTAGAATATTTCAACATTCCAAAAAGAATGTTCTAGGATTATTCATGGAATATCTAGTGCTGTCTGGGACACTCAGTTCACTGGACACTACCCGCACGGCATAACAACCAGAGGCTAGTTTTTTTCTTAGTGTTCTCGCATGACTTTCGAAGTTGAGCTTATCATCTAGATGAATGCCAAGAAACTTGGTATTGATTTTTTGTTCAATGAACATGTCAGTACCTACTTGAATCTCTGGAAGATTGCACTTTACCGATAAGAGGCTGGTTTTATTTATATCAAACGAAAGCAATTTTGCGTCACACCACTCCTTCACAACGGAAATATCCTTGACAATTTTTGCGTGCAGGTTCTTTACTTCACTATCATGCCAGAGGATTGTTGTGTCGTCCGCAAAAATAGTAAATTTACCGTCAATCTTTAGATTAGCTATATCATTGAAATAAAGTAGAAACAAGATAGGCCCCAACAGTTAGTGAACACATGCACAGAACTCTGACGGAGAAAGCAAGATCCATGATTCATTATGCTAGTATGTCTAAGTTCATGTGGGAAGAAGCTGTTCTTGAAGCAATCTAAATATCACTGTATATCACAAATTGACGTCCTTACAGAGTACAATTCTTCGTTATCAATCGAAGCTGAATATATTTTCCTTAGTACTGCTGTTTGAGAAGGAATATGAATTCAAAATATTTTAACCGATTTGAACATAAGGTTTCCGAAACCAACCACTTCAATTGAAGACAATCAAGGATGTACATAGCTATCTCAAAATGTTATCAAGGTCACAAGCAAATCAAACATATCGATACGAGATATCATTTCATCGAAGATATAATTGAAGATAGAAGATATTATTACTAAGGCCCTAAAGAAATAAAAAATCGAATACTTCAAGAAATATTCTATTAAATAAGGGGGGTATTAAAATGTTAATAATAATAATTTGATGTTGTTTTTAAGTATAACAAAAAATAGTTGTCATAAGAGAATCTTTGTATTGTCAAAAGTAAATCTATTAAAGGAAAAGTTGCTTCTATTCTTAACCCATTCACCAAATAGTATTTTCTAGTCATCAGTATTTCAAAAGTGCTTTCCTTGCCTCTTCGTGTTAATATTCACATTATTGTACAAATATTCCAGTGTTTTATGGACATACAAACAAAATATTCATGAACAACACGTCGAGAACATTTCTGCATATTTTTTTTTAACGAAATATCAACCCTACACTATACTATCAATCTTTGTTTCGATAAGAATGATCTAGCAGGCTAATCTTTTTCTGTAAAATTTGTTCTCACGAATCACCTTGGTTTGCGGAGATAACACTTCAAAAGCAGATCTTGTACGAGCAAGGAAGATCCGGGAGCTACAGCTTGCGTACAAGTGGTTTCCAAAACACATAAGCTCAGTGGCAGGCGGTATGGAGATCGAACCCGGTTGGCCGGGGTGAAAGGCAAACGCTCTAGCACCACGACCACTTTTCCTCTAGTTTTTAATTTAGCACCATTTTTTAACAAAAAGCCTTAAAAAACTGAAATCCCTCCCTAGTGTTCTGTATTTTATGGAAAATTTTGATATTTACACTGTTATGGACAATTTTAATCATAGTACGAGGTTCCTGAGGCTGCCCCGATCCTCGACATGAAGAAAAATGATCGAAAAACGTGTCAGTAGTTTTAAAGCCAAAAGTTGTGTGGTGGCATGACTGAATCCTTATCCGAAGTCTTCTATTGAACCCCTTTTATAAAGTCAGGTGAAGTTCTGTTCAGAGGTAAAAAGCCTACTAGGTGCTACTTTCTGTGTATAAAGACTTGTTCATACCCTCGCGAATTTCGCAATTTTTCTGCGAATAAAATGGTTTCCAGTCATGCCGGACCAATCGTTGACGCAGAACCATGTCGGCGGCCATTTTATTCGCAGAAAAATTGCGAATTTTGCGAGGGTATGAACTAGACTAGAAAGTTCAAATATTTTAACTTTTTGTGAATTCGCGCAAACCACGGAACAACAGAATTCATATTTCATATCAAATTATTTATTCTATGCCTTCGCCCTTCGCCATATTGATTCACCCATCTTGAAAAATATCTTTGGATGTTGAATCTAGTTTTGATTGTAAGATTTCATGAGATCTGAGGTATTTGTCAAATATTCCATGCTATTAAAGTTCAGCAAGATTATTACAGAGGGAGATGCTGATGTATGATTTCAATAAATATTTTTACATTCGGATGACGAACTGTTGTCCACAGTGGGGACATTCTACAAGAAATGCTCTGGCTGTGATTGAATCATGTATTATATAGGATTTACATAACGATGAAGCCATTTTGAAAAATCAGTTATATCCGTTTCTGATTGGGAATATCCCAGTCAGGCCCTGTCACCGGAGGGCGTGCTGGTGTGTCATTAACCCCAGTAACCATACTCACCTAACCACAGTAACCGAGAATCAAATGTGTCCTGAGGCGAAGTGAACTAAGAAGTACGGCCTTCTGCATTCGCCCGGCTAAGATTTCTGCCATACAATGGCAAGCCGGTATAATTATTAAGCTTGATAGCAGTGTGTTCATCATTCTACCAAGGAGCCTCTATTATCAGAACCACCATTTTTATCGAATGGTTGGGTAAAGCCTGCGATGATATCTGATAATGATGATGTAGGGTATGCGGTCGTCGGCAATATTCAACAGAAAACACCTATTGTATAGGATTTTTTGCGGAAGATTCGTTTTACATAATCAACCAGTTTTCATGATTAGATTTATATTAACCACCGCCACGGTACAATTTGACCATTCAATGTGGTACTCCTTTATATACACCTGTGTTTGTCAGACCCAATCCGTATAGTTGGGGCCAATTCTCGGGAACAATGAAATAGAAAAAGAAATAGGTATATACTTTGATATCAATGAATTCATGAACATGCATACATTATAATATAGTGTTGAGACTCATCACAACAACTTATTTTTCCTGTTAACGAACGAATTATTGTTTGCAATTAAATTAATTTTTTTCAACTTGTGAATGGAGAAGAATTATTAAGGTCTCTGAAACCTGGTCTATGAATGGCACAATTTTACTATCTTACCAGCAAGGTATAAACTTCATTTTTGCATCACACGCATTATTATATCAGAAATAAGAAAAGTATTATCATTAGTCATTTGTTGATGCGTAGTTATATTTTTACCACGTGTAGTCTAAACAAATAACAAATATTTATATATTTATATTCAGAAATGCTGCCATGAACAGTATGAATAAGATAAGTAATGATAAAAAGTCAGATGTTACTGACACACCTCTCTGCTTTGTCGTGATGGTACATTTGAATCAAAATTAAATAACCGAGTCTTGTTTACATTAATTGAATTTGCATTGCTAGAGATGGATATATTTCAGATCAGGTTAGAACACAGGAAGATTTATATTGTATCGAAAAAGAGGAACAGTAGGGCGTCCACAACTTTTATTATTTTACACAGTTTCGAACAAACAGTTGAAACCCTGTTTTAAATTGTTACATTGAATTTCCACTCACTACGTGGTTTTCTCAGTTGGATTTTTGGCGTTTGACTGTAAGGTCATGGATTTACAACACAAACGTTGTATTTTAGCAGTGATAACGGTAATTGCGGCAATTATGAAAAAAAAAAGTATGAATATCATTACTTATATCAATGTATTTAGCTTTCTCAAAAAACATTTCATCTTGGGACAAAAAAGCATATTGTTTATTATTATGATAACCTCTGTATTAAATTGCATGAAAATGTTATCACGACAATCTGTTGATTGAATGATCAACCTATTTAATCTTTACATTATTTCATAATGTATGATTTTTTATTTTTTACTTTTGAACTAATACGTAAATGACCTCAAACTCTGTGTAATGTGCAGTATTATTCTTATCTGTACATGTATACGGAACTTTGTCAACAATAATTCATCTTTGAACAATTAAGTAGGTAGGTACACTCCCCACGTCCATGGGGTGAGTGATTACCGGGTTCGAGAAACAGGTGCCTTGAGTAGGCGGAGTGAACCAAAAATTACAGGCTTCTGTATTCTACCAGCTAAGATTTGTGCCGCATTACAGCTAGCCGCTATAATTTTTAGAGCAGCGTGTCCATAATTTCACCAAGTACCCCTATGATCAGAACCACCATTTCAATAGAATAGTTTCGGTAGAGCTTGCGGAGTTCAAAGAGTAGGTCTCGATATTTAGTTCGTTTTTCGTCCTTTTTTCGGACGATGTTCATTTCACCAGGAGCTGAAAACTCTATGACGAAAATTATCCTAGTTTAATGGTCGAGCAGCACTGGATCAGGCTTATTGGCTTGTATTTGCATGAGGGTGGGAATGAGTAGTTCCAATAGATTCGATACTTTTCATTCTCCACAATGGACTCAATATCCCCCGGAGTCTCGTCTATACCGTACGAGTGTCGTAGGTGGCAGTCTCAGGTAGGGCTTCGCGAGACCAAGACCAAGACTGATCAGTCTTGGTCTTGGTCTCGAAAAATAAATGTAGTCTTGATCTTGGTATTGGTCTCATGAATTTTAGCTATAAACTGTGACTGTATTAAAATCCAGAAAAGAATGGGGTCACTATAGAATTCCCCGAAGGAACTGCTAACCTTGAATCAATTTGCAGCTTAAAGGAAAGTACAATCCTACAACAACGGAAAATAGAGAAGAAAACCCAACAAGTGAAGACAGCAGGGATGCAATTGAAACTAGCACGTGAGAAAAGGAAAATTGACTCACCCTCATCGACCAGAAAAAGAAACCTCCTCAAGCTAAAATTCTAGAACCGAGACTCATCTAAAGACGAAAAAGAAGAGCAAACTTCATAACACATAATAAGGGACGAATCAAATTAAAAGCAGAATACATGAACTGTACAAACAAGTTTCAAGAGAAATACTTGAAAAACTAAATAATTTCCAGATCTTAGATACCTTCACTTGCCTGTCTTTATAGTATGTTCTAGAATCTTCTAGACTTTTTTCTATATTCTAGAGAGTTCTACTCACCACGCTCCCTCACTTGAATGTCTTGTCAGTACATTCTAGAACCTTCCGGATTCTCTGGTCTGGTTCATTCCACGCTTTTCTTATATTTTTCAGCTCACTGGTGGCCGATCATTCTAGAATGGACTACCTAAACGTGACATCAAAGTAGGTGGAACTTGGTGAATCTTTCTAAACAATGGAATTGGTATTTTCGATAAGACGTTTCCACTAACAGACCTTTTATTGAAAATAATAACGATTATCCTTATTCTTGACGAAAATAAGCAAAATCATCAAATCAATAATAAATGTCTTGTTAGTTTTCAACACGTATAACCAATTTTTTTGGAAAGGTTTTTCAAGCTCCGCCAAATCGTGACGACAGCACTTAGTAAGTCTATTACACTTGAGTGTTTTCTCATTAGGTTCTATAACCTTTTGCAGTTTCTGTTCTGAATAATTCCACGGTTTTCTCGAATATTCCAGAATTTTCCAGAAGATTCGGAAACATTCTAGACTCATTTCTCTTATATTCTAGACATTTCCGGAGAGTTCCACCCACCACGCCTCCTTACTGGTGGCCGAACTCTTCAGAATTTGGTTAGTACGCTCCAAAACCTTCCGGAATCTCCGTTCTGGTTAATACCACGGTTTTCTAGACTTCCAGACTTTTCTTATATCAATATTACAAATTGTTGTAGATCATTCTCGAACATTCTATATTATCTATGTCATTTTAAATAATTTCAAATTGTTTTCGAACATTATCGGTTACATTTTGTTTTCATAGAGCGTTTTAGATTATTTTGCAACAGTATATTTACTACATTCCAATATTTTTTGTGATATTCAGCTACCGCTAAATAAAATACAAACCGATTGAACAGGGATCTCAAATTCATATCTTTGTTCCGTGTCCGTTGAATTGATTATAGCGAAAAGTAGATACAAGGAGGTAGAATGGGCTATAGGAAGATTAAGTACTCTTAAATTTTCATACCGTTCGTCGATCGTACCCGAGAACACTATGCATGCTACGACTAGACTAGGATTCCACTACTGACGTCAGAATCAACTAGTAGTCTAAGATCCGAACCTAAATCGACCTTCACCTAGCTGATAATAGAATAATACTTATTTTATAATAAATTTTGTATATTAGAAAATATATCCAAAATGGGTTGGCAAAAAAAATCCTGGACAGAATATTTTTAATAATTTTTTTGAAAAAAGATTTTTCATTAAATGTTGCAACATCAAGATACTACTGTTCGTCCAGGTGAATAATAGATAACCATACGTCTGCACATTCTATATATTTTATACTTTGAGTCCAGTATGAAATTTTCTTATTATCTTGATGTTGCAACATTTAATGAAAAACCTTTTTTCAAAAAATTATTAAAAATATTCTGTCCAGCATTTTTTTGGCAACCCATTTTGGATTTCTAATATACAAAATTTATTATAAAATAAGTATTATTCTATTTTCAGCTAGGTGAAGGTCGATTTAGTTTCGGATCTTAGACTATCTTGGAAAATCCTGTCAGATGGCGCTCCATAGCCAAGTCGGCAGGATTGAGAAATCTCTCGCGAATAATGAGACTGCGCTCGTAGCATTTCTTGAAGTAGTCTGTCACATAATTTTTCAGGCGAGGAAACAATGCTCCAGTCCCGAACAAGTTTTTATTGTATCTATCATACTTGGTTGCAGGGTGGTAATACAAGCCTCCCTATTCGGAGATACATTGAACGTGGAAGCAATGAGAGGTTGCATCCAGACCTAGACCGGGAAGGATGTTTACACAGGACTACGCTGACGATTTCATTATCATCATGCTTAACAGGACATAACTGGGAGTTGGGTGGATCTCAAGCAATCAGGCCTCACAAACGTACAGACGTGTGAAGCATAAAGGAAGATCTCAAGGTCAGCTCCTAAAAAAATTTCGAGTAATCCTTTCACCATAAAATAAAACCTACCAACAGAGCCTTTCGAATATTTGATGAAAGCCTACAGATGTCAGGAGAGTCAAAATACCTGGGGTTGAAGCTGGACTCAAAGCTCGCCTGAATCAAATATCTGGAAAAAGTGCTGACAGTGACAGGGGCATCATCTATAATAGCCAAGCGTTCCATTGGTAAAACAAGGGGACTTGAACACACACAATACATTCGGCTATACAGAGCGATAGTGAGTCCTTCGATAACGAATGGTGGCCAAAATTAAACCAAGTAACTGCTAGAGGGATACTGGATAGCTGAATACTGGTCGTGATCGCAGTCACTGACTAGCACATCGACGATTAGCTAGCTCAGACTAAAGTACCTGTGCCAATGGAGATGCAATAACTCCTAGACCACTCCGATATAATGAAGGTTATAAGACGACACGACATACACTTCTATCATACAATATGGAGAAAACTATAGGGCTTTACCAATACTGTAGAGAACAAATCTGGTGCAGCATTGGGGTAGTTTTGGGATATACTCTATGCATCGGCACTCCAGCCTCTATATTCAAAGCAAAGGTGATGGCTATTTCCGTTCACACAAGAGATATTCTAGAGAGGGGTCCTAGAAACCAACCCACAGTCATTCTCTCCGACCATCAAGCGGCAATAAAGAACCTGTAATCCTGCAGGTTTGCGAGACGCACAAACACCTCAATAATCTAGTAGTACAGAACAGTCTAGAACCAAAAAGTATCTGCATATTGAACGTAGATATTCTTTG
Organism: Chrysolina americana; assembly: GCA_958502065.1. Taxonomy (NCBI): domain Eukaryota; kingdom Metazoa; phylum Arthropoda; class Insecta; order Coleoptera; family Chrysomelidae; genus Chrysolina; species Chrysolina americana. The sequence goes on from OY293411.1 coordinate 22,613,200, forward strand.
ATGGAACTTGTCAAGGTACCAGGTCACAGGAGCGTTCAAGAGAATGGGAGGAGAGATGCCCTAGCAAGAGGGGGGACAGCAACAGCTCTCATTGGAACAGAACCCGCAGGACATTGGGGAAGACGAAGAAATGGGAAGAACCATTATCAATCGTTCTGAGATAATGCCTCTTGCAATATCCAAGAAAAAATTATGATGATTGGAACTCCTGATAGGGCACTGCCACCTGAGAAAATCTCTGCATCTATTGGGGAGACACCAACAGCAGCTCTTGCTCGCATGACAATGGATGACAATGGATATCTTCAGACACAAATATTCCACAGGAAAATAATAATAATGATAATAAAAAACTTACCATTAAAAGTGCAAAGGGTCTCTAGAATGATCAATATTTGAATATATGTTATAAGACTTATAACGAACTAACCAGCTAATAACCATTGCGCGAAAATGATTCAGAGGACGTGACTTTCAAAAGAGTTATTTATTCATTTATTTATTTATTTATATTCACACAGGCCTATTGGCCTAATTACATGAATATATATAAAAAAAGAAATACATTCGAGTTTAATTGTTTTACATATTAAAAGAAAAAATTATTCAATATTCAGTAGAGTTGTAGGAGACTTCAATGCGAAACTAACAGTAATACTACAGTAATAATGTAAAACAGTTATGTGGGACGTCTCACAGTATACCAGTTAGGAACCCTAAGATCTACAATCGAAGCATTAATTGTTTATATTCTAAAAAATACTATATACCTAGATGTTTATTTCATAAAGTTCGATGTTTTGGATTATACCTAATTCATTAAATTATCATTTTCATAATAACTACTTTTTTACTCATCGAAACTAATGAATATATTTACCTCCGCCTATGTTTGAGAGTAAGAGTGAACACGGTTAGAACGAAAACTTGGAGTAGGGAGCGCTATATCTCCGCCAAGTTTATTTATAAAGTAGGCATAATAAAATTCGTGTTTTGTAATTTGTTGTATTTCGTTGTGACAAGTGATTAAATTTATCTTCAGTACGCCATGTCGATATCTCCTGTAGCTAGGCAGGCCGTGGAAAGCAAATCTATACCAATACGACGAGTGACGATAAAAGACCAATCAGAGCTGCCCTCGCATTATTCCTCAACCCCTGGAGGGACTTTGTTCTCAACAACACCAGGAGGTAGGTGCATGGAAAGAGATTTGAAAAAAAATTATTCCTTATACCTCATTGTACATGGATGAATAGTGATATACTCAGGGTCGAGGTGATAAAAACATAAATCGTTGAAAATTGATTCTTCATAGTATTTCAGGCTAACAAGTTTCTTCAAACATTGGTTATGCTTCCTAGCTAAGATACAGAGCAACAAAAATGCGCAAAAAGAAATTGTATTGTTCTAGAAAAACGTTCTAGGAAAAACTTTAAAATAAGCACCTGTTATCTACTGCTTAATCTAGTGAATACCTACCTTGATAAGTTTTTGAAAATAAATTTCTACTCAGTCGTGTACTTACAGAGTTCGTGATTTTGGTCAAATCGTTTTCTGTGATACAGCACGTGTTTTAATTCGGGTTTTAACTCGTTCCACACAAGTTGAACATCGCCTTTTATTTTTAGCAAAATGCCTGTGTCAGTATTTTCTTTCATTTGTTGTTGAAAATAATAAAGACAAGTTATTATTGTTATTAATACTATAAGTATCGGCAGATTCAATTCAAGCCTCATATCTTGTTTTAGTTAGATACTTTTTGTTCCGAATCAACGTAGGTATTTTGGAAGGAATTAGCGTCTTATTCTGCCGTATTGTATATTATCCAGTGATATAATATTGCTGTGATCAAACCTTGTAACTGATATAAAATTTGACCAATAAAAGATAAATTATACATTCTGCAGGCATTAGAAGTGGCAATGGAATTAATGTAAATGCTATTATTATAAACTTTGTTATTTTGTTCAAGCGCTTTAATATGGATCGGAACACGAAAGTATTGTTTTGTTCCTCAAATGAAACTTCAAATAATTTATTTTTAAAAGATCTATTTTATTTTTCAAAAATCTTTCATTATTTTCTTCTGCGAAAAGTTATTTATGAAATAAGGATCATGATGACGATCATAATTCGAATTACATACAAAACTTTATCTGCTGGCATCAATAAATATAATTTTCAAATTCTAAATGTAGTATTTTTGAAACTACAGATACCTTCGAGTTATTCTTCTCCTTTCTTTGAAATTGGGCATTTGGTCATTCAAAGGGGAACATTTTATTTTCGGATCCAATTGTTTAATATTAAGTACTTGCATTTTTTCTTTCAGTTCATTCATGCTGAACTTTCATTATACATAGTAGGTACTTGGACTTTTTGAACTTCATTATGTCACTTAAATACAATGATATAACGATGTCAGTATGATATGCCAGAAGATAAACAGCCTTATGCTGTATCACTTCCGTTAAAACGTCACCGTTATTTTGCTACTACCAAGCAATAGCAAAATAACGGAAATGGCGAATAACGGTGACGTTATTTTTAACGGAAGTGATACAACATAGGGCTGAATAGTATATTCTGTAACAAGGTTAGAATGAAAATTCGATGCGAGTGGAAAGTTCCGAGCGCGAGCCGAAGGCGAGCGGGAGGAACCCCGAGCATCACGAAATTTCATTCTAACCGAGTAGCGGACTATACTTTCTCCACGCGGGCCGGGGGTCCACCATGTGCCCTCGGCGTCAGGCGAAGGGGCTCGCGGGGACTCCAGTGCGGTATATCCGCCGGATGAGTCTTCGCCCAGTGAACATGTTAGTGTCCGTAGCTGGTCACGAACGGTTACCCATCCAACGTTGGGCAGAGGGATCTCTAACATGGGTATGTAGTATGTGTGAAAACGACTACAGAGACGGTTACTCATCAAACGGAGTTTGAGGAATCTGACTGACATGAGTACGGGGGGGGGGGGAGGGAGAATGGCCCATCAAGGATACTTGATGCCCCTCCACATGGGTTTGGCCTCCAGGGTGCGTGGTTTTGTAGGATAGTAAAAAAAACAACACCGTGCTACGGTGGAGGATTTTCGTGGATCCTGCCCTGTAGGCTCAGGGTTAGGCTCCTCGGGGCCTCGGCGGGTGAGCAGCGTACCACCTGCTCGGGCACTGACATCGCAGAGCTAGTAGTATGTGAAATCATACGGCCTCACCATTGGACAATAAAATGGAAGCCCACGGCGCGCTGATTTGGCGTATCCAAATTAGGTCGACCAGAAATGCCCCTTGGCTTCGGGATAGGCTGAACAGGTAGGTGCCCGGGGCCCTGGGGGTCGTTGAGTTGACTTGGCCTCGGCCGCAACACCACTTTTGATTGATTGATTGATATGCTTTATCCACGATCAAACATTTTAAAATATTTTTAAATGGAAACGAACAAAACATAATTTCCACACGAAATAATAATAAATAAATAAATAAATAAAAGTTTATTTTCTACAATTCTGAATATCAATTCCGCAGAGCTCTCTAATTCATTACAACTTTCAGCATCTTCTTTCTTCACCCCACGTGGGATCGGATGTCCAATGATGAAAGGAGAACCACCTCCCCCTCCACCTCATCGCTGGGGAGGAGGGTGAGCGCTTGTGTCAAGGGGTGCCTAGGGTCCCGGGCAGGGGACGCTGACATCCGTCTCCGCTGGTGTTGGCGGAAGGTCGAACTATAGAGCTCATGAGGGTTGTAGGTGACATAATACACGCCTCCTGCGAAGCTTATGCGTGTCGTTCATTGCATTCAATCTAGATACTGCGATTGTCTAAGTTCGTGTGAGGCTGATTATTGCGAGCTACCCCGGAAAAGGCTAAAAGCAAATATCCTGGTCGAGGTACTTGGCGTTTCTTACGTACATGCGACTGGGTTTCCTATGGAACCGGTTCCTCCCATCTTTCCTGGAAGATGTCCAGCGCTTGATAGATGAGCCCACCGTGTTTGCGGGGCTCATTATCATCATTTCTGATTCTGGTAAGCTCTCTGGTTAGAGAACTCTTGGGGAGGTGGCACTTGTAAAATTTGTACGACAAGTTTTTCACATATGTCGGGATCGAGTCGACGCCAGCAAGCTCACGCAGAGCATCCAAATGGATGTAGCGGTCGCTGTTCGTGAACACGAAATAATAACTATTATTCAAAAACACTGTTTATCAGAAAGGACTAATCCTGGACTAAACAGAACTAATTTTTCAATCTCAAAGATGCATTAAGAAGAATAAACTATTGAATTAAAAAAATTGCGTTGTCGCTGGCTTGACCCACGACCTCTCGTCTTCTATGCCAATGCTATACCATCTGAGCCATCCATCCTCTCATTAAAATATGTTTGATAAATATTATATCAATACTACGAGTCTCAATTATTCGGGTGTTTTGGTAGTAAACTTTCGAGGATATTATTTTTGTACTCTTTGTAATTTCAGGTGGTGTATTTTCACACTCTGATTCTGAATTACTGGATAAATTCATGATACTTTTTATATTTTCGAATAAAAACGTGACTGCAATAATTTTGACACTACTGAAATTTGTCACTACGGTGACAATGAACTGCGTCAAGGCTAATGTTATTATTGCCAGTTTGAGAATATTATTCTTATACAAGAGAGAGAATGTAAATACATTTGAATTGCATGGGGGCAGAGGTGTTGCAAAATATTTCTTCAATCTCAAGAGAGAGAATTCCAGCATTCTTTAATCAAATTTCATTTCAGAATTAGCAAATTCTGTGATTATCGTGGAGAAAACATATTAAAAACCTATACCAACTAAAATTTCTTGACGAGGCATTATTTATTGAATCGAATTGAACTTTATGTATTTTAAATATCTATAAGTGATAACCCCTTTCACCTACAAACACGTGCAGGTTCTTTATGCTTCGCTATTCTAAACAAATTATCGAGCACCTTTTATTATATCCGTGAAATGTTTCCTTGTGTCGTCCACTATCGAATCCCTTTACCAAATGGCGATTGTTCTGATAATCTGCAAATATTTTATTAGCTGGTGAATTTTTATTTTGGTGATTATGTTTTTCGAATTTTGGTTGACTTTTTAGATTTTTGACGAGATAGTTATCCTTATACAGTGATCTATATTTGATATGAAATTGAAAAAATATGGTATTTTTTTTTTAATGCTGAATAGGTAACATTTAAACTTTGCCACTTTTTGTTTGAAATAAAATAAATTCGTAACTTTTAACTTTTCTATGGGTGATTAGGTAATTTTACGAAAGAAAAAACGTACATTGTACCTTCCTAAATACTAGTTTGGTTAATTTTTTATGGGTCGCATTAATTGGGTCAGTTTTTATAGATCTTCAAACAATTTTCAGTCAACTGATGTGCAATTCATAGATATTTCAATAACAATACTCCAAAAAGTAATAAATAATTAAATATCGAACAATAATAAAAATACCAAGTCATCATAATGCGTGTACCGTGACTAAAAGAAATGTTTTTTTTAAATAATCTTGGATTTCTATCTACAGCCGATAGACTGCAGGTAGAACTAACTTTATTTTTCATCAATCATGTACAATTGTTTTGCCACCATAATCTAAATTAATAATTAGGAGCAATAGCATACACGACATTGTCATTATCCGTAATTTTGTTTTCAAAAATATTAACTTCTGAAGCTACTTCAACTTTCTTATAATCGGACTCTTCTGCAATCTTAGTACACGTTTACTACTAATCAAAATAAGAAGGTACTGAGACTGATAGTATCTCATTTGAGATTATCAGATGAGGAAAAATTGTTTTTGTAAAAATTGTTATAAATGTCCGACAACGGGCTGCATACGAGCACAACCCTTAGAAGTCTCTGAGAGGCGTGCGAGCTAGGGAAGACGTAGTCCTTACTTTTTTGAATGTGTCATGCCATGCACGAGAACGGTGATCGTGCTGATTCGACCCCATGCACCAACGGGTGATTGGATTAAGAAGCGAGCGCTTAACCCGCACGCCACCACAGCCCACGGAAATACAAATATACTGAATATGCATCAGGTGTGTCAGTCGTGGCGCCTCAATATTTTTGAAATGTGTGAGACAAACATCTCTTAATGTAAGGATTTTGATGTCAGCTGAAAATATTATCTTTTGTACATGAAATTAAGTCAAATCACATTGAATAATTGCTATTATAATATTTACTTTAACAAGGCGTCAGAACTATAAACGTTTATCTTTGTCATGGAACCGATACAACTACAGAACAGAATAACAAATGATATAATATGGTGCCCTTGTTTTTAGTACCAGCTTTTGTTTAAACTGCTTTTTTCTATCCGGTTGTGAATTAGCATGATATTCAGCATACGCATTAATAATCGATACAGTACAAATTACCCCTCTGCGATTTACGACAGATTCGCACGTGGAAAATTGCGGTAAAAAAATTGAAACACTGGCCTCGTCAAAGTATTCGATAATGCTCAGTACAGAATGATATGGTCAGCAATTCCAGATTCAGACGTAACACGTTTGAGTCCACTTTTTATGTTGGATTATTCTCAAGGATATTGGTATTTTGGTCGCTCCAGTTTTGTTTGGATTCTGTTAATTTTTCTGATTTTGTCTTAATGAGATAGCTTCGTAAGAGAGTGCCAGATTGAAAGCAGCTTTGATGTTATTTTTGTTTCCGATTCTCCTAATCTTCTCGGAGATTCCTCTGATGGAAGGACTTTAACTGGACTATGTAGTAGGTCTTCGATCCTTTTGGTACTTTCAAGTTGTTTCTGCTCTTCTCCTATACTTTTCTTGGAGTATCGAAAATATTCCTAGGTTCTTTCTGATGTAGTCTATTGTAATTTCTAGTGACTTCTAGTTGTTACAAATATATATCTTTACACCTATGTTCGTACAATCCACCTCTTTGTAAAATTTGGGTAATTGGAGCTGTAGTTCCAGGGCGCTATTGGTTTCCTTTTCCATAGTTAACTTGTATTGTTCATGTTGTTTATTCGTAAGCTGAAGTCCTGAAGATGTTCATCTCTGTAGTTCCATATAATGAGGGGGTCATCCATGTATCCGAGCCATTGTTTTAATTTGTGTATTGCTTCTGTTTGGAATCACTCCACGTATATTACTAGAGAAAGAGAATATCTCATCGGCAATCCGTTGACTTGGGTGAAAAAACGGAAGTATGAGTTGTGCGGGCAGTATCTTCATTATCGCTTGTACGTGTAGGTGTGTAATTTCATGAAACTGGTTGCATTCTTCCAGTTTTCTTCTGATTATGTTAAGGAATTCTTCTATGGGGACACTAGTATAAATAATCTCCATGTCGAAGCTGATGAAACGTTCTTCACGTCCCAGATAAACATATTTGATGGTACCCACGGCGTGCTTGGAACGAGCTGCTAGACTCCTGTAAGGAATGTAGTATCGGTATAGGAGGTATTTTGCTAGGTTGTGGGTGGCTAGTTCCTGGAGCTGATTGTTGGTGTTTGGCACGTCCGGATTGTGGAGGGTTAATATTTCCTTAGATTGCTGTAGATTTTCCTTCAAACCTTCGAACACTCGTAATAAAAATATCCCTGATTCTCGACTTATTTGATTGGTATTGACCTATGACTGAAAGTACTAACAGGTACGTACAAAATGAGGTTGTATTATTTGATACAGTTCGATTATTTTAACGTTACCCGTGCGTCATCATCATAATACCATAATTCTTAGCTTAGCAGACAAATGTAAACGAATTTTGAATCTCTCATAGCGGTTGTTAGAAAGAAATGTTCGAGAGAGAATGTGTGATTTCTTCGATCATAAATTGATGACGCATGAGTAAAGATACAATATTCGAACTGTATAAGTAAGTGCCGGGAGTGATTTGCAAAAGAATGTTTCGACAAACCCGATAGAAAATTGGTTCATCCATGCAAAAAAATTTACAATAACAATTCATTTGAGGTCATAACAGGGTACCAATTTCATTTAGTCATATATTGAAGATCCCCAGAAATTGCCGATAACAATGGAAATATAGACCTATTTTAAGCAGGTTCAGCAGGTGATTATCTAGAACAGAGGACTCAAAAAATAAACCTCTGTCTAGGAAATGTAGCTGATGCCTATTTCTGGAAAGTAACATTAAAGAGTCAATGCGATATCATTATCATTACACCATCACCAATGCAATGTAATCCAATGAAATGTCACAAGTCTTGACTATTATGAAAGAACAGTAGGTACCATCGCGGAGATAAGTATAACATTAGAAATCTAATTATAAATTTCTTAGTTAACCCCGTCTAACAGATAAATATATCTACTATGATTTTTTTTAATGCTTATTGCGTATAAGTTCCATGATATTTTCGTAAGGGGCATTAAAACAATACAAATCAAACTCGCAACCGGACATTGCTACCGCCATATATAGCCAGAATAGTCATCTTCGTAACCGTTTATTTTGGCTATTTTGCTTGACTTGAATTTCGAGTAAAAAGTTAAATTTCGTCTATAGCACTAATCTTGGTAGGACTCTCGCCCCCCTTTTGTATCCTAGACCTCCGCTAATGAGTGCACTATTTTTGAAAGTAACGTAAGTAAGTAAGCATTCCAAACTTTTATCAACAATCATACAAGTGACTTTCAAAAGCGAATCACCGATTTTTTTTAAGAAACTGCGCATTAAAATTGGAAGTGAAATGTGAAAAAGAATGTTTCGCTATAGACGCCGGCAATTTCAAGGTTGCGAGGTTGTTATTCGACACGTGCGAATGGTCTGGACACACTAGAGACCGCGGTAACGTAAACATGATTTTATATTTGCATTTTTACATAACATCGGCGTTGAACCTACGTTCATTATTCCCTCGTTCATTTCGTTTGTGTGTTGTTTGTTCACCAGTTGTCGTTGACCCATTTATGAGCAATTCTTCTACCAGAGGCGTTCGGGCCGTTGGGTAAGGGAGGACATTATATAATAATAATAATAATACCACTTTCTCATGAACACTCATAAATTTTACCCACAGGCATATTACGGCTATTATTAGTATTTACCGTGGCGCTCCGGGAAAATTTACTGATATTTGGTGGCGCATATTTAGTTTTCAAGAAGTTTCAACATTCTGAAATTCTTTCCAAATCTAAAAGCAGAACAATGCAATCATTCTTGATGTCACGTAAGTACCGGGAGTAATTTGCAAAAGAATAACAAACCCGATAGAAAATTGGTCCATCCATGCAAAAAAAAATTACAACAAAAATTTATTTGAGGTCGTAACAGTGTACCAATTTCATCTGGTGATATCTTGAAGTTCCCCAGAAATTGCCGATAACAATGGAAATATTGGCCTATTTTCAGCCTTCTAAAATTTTTTCCAAATCTGAGGGCAGAACAATAGAACTATTTACTAAGTCACATACTTACTTTGATAGTTCGGCAGTTACCTATTTGATATAATTCTTATACTGTCCTACTTTGTAGTTCTATTAGTGGTCTGGTCACAGGAGCATCAAAGGCAATGAAGAAGCAGACTTCCTGACCAAAGAAGGGGTAAACACACCACTTCCCGTTCCAGAACCCTTCTGTAGACTCTCCAAAGCCCACTTAAAAGAAGAGTTTCGATGCTGCGCTCTCTGTAAGAGGCTCAAATTCCTGGAAGGAGTATTCGTAACTTCCTCCGACATCAGAAGCACAGCTCCTAAGAAACTGATAAACTTCGCACGAAGTCTCAGAATTCCGGGTCTAGAATATCTAATGGGTCATGCACAAAGCTTGCGAGGCTACACAGCCTGCACGACCCCCTACAATATACAACATAAAAAGACAAATTGATGTTGCTTTACGATATATCACAAATTCTTTTATTTGAAATTTCGACACTCACAATAATTCAAGTACAAGCGACAGTTTATACTTCCTTCCCTCTTTTGCCTAAGTTGTGACTTCATTTCTGCTCGTTGTTTTACACTTGTGAATGATATGCGTCATGGTGTCATTCAAGAGTGTGCTTTAGTCCGGATATCGCAGAGTTCAGAAGGTTTCACAATACTCTTTCAATAATCATGTCAAATTCTTTATAAATTATTAAAATTTACTGTTAATGTTTTAATTCTAAACGGGACATGATGAAATTCTTTATCTGGTTCCTAAAAGGGACATGATAAAAAATTTCACTACTCTTAAATGCAAATTATTAGCGGATACTGTTTGTTGACACTTCAGCATTTGATTCTTGTAGATTCTTCAAAAAAAAAGTCTGCTGATGATTCAGATATCTCTAATAACCACGAGGAACTTTTGGTTTTTCCAAGTTTCTACAAAAATCGTTTAATTTGCATATAGCCTTGTAACCCTAAACTCCCTCTATTTTTTAGTTTATAATCCACTGGCGTTGAGAAAAAATGGGGTTCCTATTTGAATAAAATGGAATAACACAATTCCGTGACCCCCTCTGATTTTTGAAATTGTTTTGCCCCCTCGCGCCATCTATGAAGCAATTACAATGTGTTTTATTTCAAAGCGTGGCATCAAAGCGTTGAGCTCATATAACATCAACTCAAAGATGGTCTGGGAATGCCTAGACAAACTTTATGATCTAGGCAGGAACAACAAGGTGATCCTCCTCTGGGTGCCGGGGCACGTCGGAGTGGAGGGCAATGAACAAGCAGATACCCTGGCACGAAAAGGGAATTCAACGCCAATGATCGGGCCAGAACCATTCTGCGGACTTGGAAAATCTTACTTCCAAGAAGAACTCAATAAAACTGAAAAAGCAATGAGAGCAACATACTGGCAAAGACTTCCAGGGCTAAGGCAGGTCAAAGATTTTCTCGACAACTTCAACCAAGCAAGATCGAAGACACTGATTAACCTCAGCAAAACTAGTCTAAAGAGAATCACGGGATTTCTGCAGACTCAAAGAACACCTAATAAGGAAGCTAGGCTGAGAGGAGGACAGCACCTGCAGATTCTGTGGAGAACATCCAGAAACACCACGCCATATATTGATGGAGTGTTATGCTTTACATCACAAAAGATTGAATATACTGGGATCACACCAGCTGACTGTGAGAGAAATACCACGAATAGACCCCCTCAAAATCCTTAAATTCCTCAAGGAATTGGGGCTTGAGGGGCTGCTGTAAACGAGAACACCTTGAAATAGCACAAGAAGATCGGGCACAATAGATCTAATCAGGTCGCAGCGTATCAGTTACCATCCACACTTACCATTATACCCTCCAAATGGTTTTTTAAAAGTTTGTACGTCATACTGTTAAGAAGTTAACAAGGGTGTACTATTAGAAGCTGCGCTGTATGATGTTTCGAATAAAACATGGTGTTCTATTTAAGTTGTGGTTCACTTCCGGTATAACCGGAAGCCGTAGACAAATGAAATACTTTAACAACGAGCTCTTCGGCCTAGGAACACTTCCGTATACAAATTTTCATCACAATTCTCCAGGTAGTTTCCCATATACATATCGACTCAGCTCTTCGTGGTACCTACTGAGGTGTCATGTGGTCAGATCTCATTTTGAAAACTGGTTCCTACAACTGTTTTGATAACCATGTGACCTGATCGTAAATAATACCGGTACCTGCCCGGATACTTGCAGCCTGAACAGTTCCATTTTCGCGGCATTCTTCTTCTTACTCTGAACTGAGATCTGAGAACTGAATATTGAAAAACCATCCCAGACTCCTTGTTAGCCGTAAGTCTTGCAAGGACTCTTATAATTGCAGTTAGGTTCCTCAATTGTAACGCTATGAAAATATGTATTTATTATTTAGTTTCGGTCATGAATGACCAAATTTGGGAAATATTTAATAAATCCTGTCAAAAAATCAGACAATCGAATGGTACATCAAAAACGAATGAAAAATAGTCTTGACATGCAATGAAATACATGTATTCTATTGATGAACTGGAAATTTTCCTCATTCAAGGTGCCCAACAAGATTTTACCTCTGAAATATTATGATTTAATGAACGGAATTTGTTATGATGCAATTTAGACTATTTTAAATAATCTGCTGATATATTTCATAAATGATTTATTTGGTTTTGTAATTTCGAAGAGGCACTCGAAAAGGTATCAGGTATATACTTCGGACTTTCTGAAGTGAATCATTGTTTTGTATTATTGTACCAAAATTTTTCCTGAACATACTTCAGTGATGGATAAATATGTAATTTTTGATTCAAGGCCACTTCCATAAATTTGTGATAACGATTTATTATAATTAAATGAAACTGCGCAGTTTTACAAATAACATATAAATCAATACATAAACACGACCTGTTACTTTTTTATCTGAAACAGTTTATTGTAGATATCAACCGAATTGTTTTTCATTCGAAAAACTCTCAAATTTTTTTATGTGGATTAATATGCATCAGTACAGATTTTATCAGTCTGTCGCCGTCGGTTTGAGTATTTTTAGTGATTAACGGAATTGAAATTCTTCAAAGATTACTTAATTCCATAAACGAAAAATAGTCTCCTTATTCATCCCACTTTTTCAGATCGAAACGTTTTTTTCTTAATAGGTATATACTATCTAACGAAAGACAGACAAGGCTTTGGCCTGATAGGTTTCATCTGGCGGTTTTTTATGTATCAAATTCAATTCCTGTGTATTTTCAAGGTCAAAGTTGTATAATATTCATTAAATTTTAGCAATAGTTTTGAATTAATCAAAAAATCTAAAGAACGTTTCATTTTTCTTGTTTTATACCAACGGTACATTCATAGTATATGACAAATTAATAGAAAAATTGCAAAAGAAACGATGTGTCCCACATTAATTGCAGTTTTTTTTTTAGAAACTTTTCAAACTAAATTAACGTCAGATGATAATTCAGAAATGCCAAATTTCTAAAACTGCAAAATATCTAATGATGCATTCGAATTTCAATAACTGCTAAAACAAATTCTTGAACTATTGATAGAGAAATTGATGAATGTTAGTTCGCTATTGACGTCAGGTTTAGATGTTGCAGACAAATTCGACGACTTACAAGTTACGTTCTTATAATTTTGGAGCTCTGAAAAATAAGATTGGATTATTTTATACCGGAGTGAAGTTAGCAGCTGAAATATAGCAGCCAAAATGACGAAAACTGCCGAATGACCATTGGCATGCGCAAATTTATTTCAATTTTGTCTTCAGCAGCCAAAACGATTTTACAGCAGCTAAAAAATATAGATACGTGCGGGAAGCAGCCGAAATGCACAAAGATCTTGTATAATCATTATAGCTAGAAAAAACTGATTTCAATCACGTGCTAGAAGGAAAATGACTTGCGAGCCATCTGAAGAGCAAAAATGAATTCAAAATTAATTAAAAAAATATTTACGGCTGAAATAACCGAGGTGTCACTTTGAAATAATAATGAAAACGTGTAAAACATCAAATTCAATCATGTACTAGAAGGAAGATGACTTTCGAGCCGTCTTAGGGGGGTCCAGAAGGTCGAAAACAAACTCAAAATTAATTGAAAAAAATATTTACAGGTGAAATAAACGGAGTGTCACTTTGAAATAATGATGAAAACGTGTGAAACATCGACTTAAATCATGAGCTAGAAGGAAAATGACTTGCGAGCCGTCTGAGGGGGTCCAGAGGAGCAAAAACGAATTCAAAATTTATTAAAAAAATATTTACGGCTGAAATAAACGAGGTGTCACTTTGAAATAATAATAAAAACGTGTAAAACATCAAATTCAATCATGTGCTAGAAGGAAGATGACTTGCGAGCCGTCTTAGGGGGGTCCAGAAGGTCGAAAACAAACTCAAAATTAATTAAAAAAAATATTTACAGGTGAAATAAACGGAGTGTCACTTTGAAATAATGATGAAAACGTGTGAAACATCGACTTCAATCATGTGCTAGAAGGAAGATGACTTGCGAGTCGTTTGAGGGGGTCCTCAGGAGCAAAAACGAATTCAAAATTAATTTAAAAAATATTTACGCCTGAAATATCCAAGGTGTCACTTTGAAATAATAATGAAAACGTGTAAAACATCAAATTCAATCATGTACTAGAAGGAAAATGAGTTGCAAGCCGTCTTAGGGGGGTCCAGAAGGTCGAAAATAACTACAAAATCAATTTAAATTAATATTTACAGGTGAAATAAACGGGGTGTCACTTTGAAATAATAATGAAAACGTGTAAAACATCAAATTCAATCATGTGCTAGAAGGAAGATGACTTGACAGCCGTCTTAGGGGATCCAGAAGGTCGAAAACAACTTCAAAATTAATTTAAAAAAATATTTACAGGTGAAATAAACGGGGTGTCACTTTGAAATAATAATGGAAACGTGTAAAACATCAAATTAAATCATGTGCTAGAAGGAAGATGACTTGCGAGCCGTCTTAGGGGATCCAGAAGGTCAAAAACAATTTCAAAATTAATTAAAAAAAATATTTACGGCTGAAATAACTGAGGTGTCACTTTGAAATAATGATGAAAACGTGTAAAACATCAAATTCAATCATGTACTAGAAGGAAAATGACTTGCAAGCCGTCTTAGGGGGGTCCAGAAGGTCGAAAATAACTACAAAATCAATTTAAATTAATATTTACAGGTGAAATAAACGGGGTGTCACTTTGAAATAATAATGAAAACGTGTAAAACATCAAATTCAATCATGTGCTAGAAGGAAGATGACTTGACAGCCGTCTTAGGGGGGACCAGAAGGTCGAAAACAACTTCAAAATTAATTTAAAAAAATATTTACAGGTGAAATAAACGGGGTGTCACTTTGAAATAATAATGGAAACGTGTAAAACATCAAATTTAATCATGTGCTAGAAGGAAGATGACTTACGAGCCGTCTTAGGGGATCCAGAAGGTCGAAAACAATTTCAAAATTAATTAAAAAAAATATTTACGGCTGAAATAACCGAGGTGTCACTTTGAAATAATGATGAAAACGTGTAAAACATCAAATTCAATCATGTACTAGAAGGAAAATGACTTGCAAGCCGTCTTAGGGGGGTCCAGAAGGTCGAAAACAACTTCAAAATCAATTTGAATAAATATTTACAGGTGAAATAAACGGGGTGTCACTTTGAAATAATAATGAAAACGTGTAAAACATCAAATTCAATCATGTGCTAGAAGGAAGATGACTTGACAGCCGTCTTAGGGGATCCAGAAGGTCGAAAACAACTTCAAAATTAATTTAAAAAAATATTTACAGGTGAAATAAACGGGGTGTCACTTTGAAATAATGATGGAAACGTGTAAAACATCAAATTAAATCATGTGCTAGAAGGAAGATGACTTACGAGCCGTCTTAGGGGATCCAGAAGGTCGAAAACAATTTCAAAATTAATTAAAAAAAATATTTACGGCTGAAATAACCGAGGTGTCACTTTGAAATAATGATGAAAACGTGTAAAACATCAAATTCAATCATGTACTAGAAGGAAAATGACTTGCAAGCCGTCTTAGGGGGGTCCAGAAGGTCGAAAATAACTACAAAATCAATTTAAATTAATATTTACAGGTGAAATAAACGGGGTGTCACTTTGAAATAATAATGAAAACGTGTAAAACATCAAATTCAATCATGTGCTAGAAGGAAGATGACTTGACAGCCGTCTTAGGGGATCCAGAAGGTCGAAAACAACTTCAAAATTAATTTAAAAAAATATTTACAGGTGAAATAAACGGGGTGTCACTTTGAAATAATAATGGAAACGTGTAAAACATCAAATTAAATCATGTGCTAGAAGGAAGATGACTTGCGAGTCGTTTGAGGGGGTCCTCAGGAGCAAAAACGAATTCAAAATTAATTTAAAAAATATTTACGCCTGAAATATCCAAGGTGTCACTTTGAAATAATAATGAAAACGTGTAAAACATCAAATTCAATCATGTACTAGAAGGAAAATGAGTTGCAAGCCGTCTTAGGGGGGTCCAGAAGGTCGAAAATAACTACAAAATCAATTTAAATTAATATTTACAGGTGAAATAAACGGGGTGTCACTTTGAAATAATAATGAAAACGTGTAAAACATCAAATTCAATCATGTGCTAGAAGGAAGATGACTTGACAGCCGTCTTAGGGGATCCAGAAGGTCGAAAACAACTTCAAAATTAATTTAAAAAAATATTTACAGGTGAAATAAACGGGGTGTCACTTTGAAATAATAATGGAAACGTGTAAAACATCAAATTAAATCATGTGCTAGAAGGAAGATGACTTGCGAGCCGTCTTAGGGGATCCAGAAGGTCAAAAACAATTTCAAAATTAATTAAAAAAAATATTTACGGCTGAAATAACTGAGGTGTCACTTTGAAATAATGATGAAAACGTGTAAAACATCAAATTCAATCATGTACTAGAAGGAAAATGACTTGCAAGCCGTCTTAGGGGGGTCCAGAAGGTCGAAAACAACTTCAAAATCAATTTAAATTAATATTTACAGGTGAAATAAACGGGGTGTCACTTTGAAATAATAATGAAAACGTGTAAAACATCAAATTCAATCATGTGCTAGAAGGAAGATGAGTTGACAGCCGTCTTAGGGGATCCAGAAGGTCGAAAACAACTTCAAAATTAATTTTAAAAAATATTTACAGGTGAAATAAACGGGGTGTCACTTTGAAATAATAATGGAAACGTGTAAAACATCAAATTAAATCATGTGCTAGAAGAAAGATGACTTGCGAACCGTCTTAGGGGGGACCAGAAGGTCGAAAACAACTTCAAAATTAATTTAAAAAAATATTTACAGGTGAAATAAACGGGGTGTCACTTTGAAATAATAATGGAAACGTGTAAAACATCAAATTTAATCATGTGCTAGAAGGAAGATGACTTACGAGCCGTCTTAGGGGATCCAGAAGGTCGAAAACAATTTCAAAATTAATTAAAAAAAATATTTACGGCTGAAATAACCGAGGTGTCACTTTGAAATAATGATGAAAACGTGTAAAACATCAAATTCAATCATGTACTAGAAGGAAAATGACTTGCAAGCCGTCTTAGGGGGGTCCAGAAGGTCGAAAACAACTTCAAAATCAATTTGAATAAATATTTACAGGTGAAATAAACGGGGTGTCACTTTGAAATAATAATGAAAACGTGTAAAACATCAAATTCAATCATGTGCTAGAAGGAAGATGACTTGACAGCCGTCTTAGGGGATCCAGAAGGTCGAAAACAACTTCAAAATTAATTTAAAAAAATATTTACAGGTGAAATAAACGGGGTGTCACTTTGAAATAATGATGGAAACGTGTAAAACATCAAATTAAATCATGTGCTAGAAGGAAGATGACTTGCGAGCCGTCTTAGGGGATCCAGAAGGTCAAAAACAATTTCAAAATTAATTAAAAAAAATATTTACGGCTGAAATAACCGAGGTGTCACTTTGAAATAATGATGAAAACGTGTAAAACATCAAATTCAATCATGTACTAGAAGGAAAATGACTTGCAAGCCGTCTTAGGGGGGTCCAGAAGGTCGAAAACAACTTCAAAATCAATTTAAATAAATATTTACAGGTGAAATAAACGGGGTGTCACTTTGAAATAATAATGAAAACGTGTAAAACATCAAATTCAATCATGTGTTAGAAGGAAGATGAGTTGACAGCCGTCTTAGGGGATCCAGAAGGTCGAAAACAACTTCAAAATTAATTTTAAAAAATATTCACAGGTGAAATAAACGGGGTGTCACTTTGAAATAATAATGGAAACGTGTAAAACATCAAATTAAATCATGTGCTAGAAGAAAGATGACTTGCGAACCGTCTTAGGGGATCCAGAAGGTCGAAAACAATTTCAAAATTAATTAAAAAAAATATTTACGGCTGAAATAACCAAGGTGTCACTTTGAAATAATGATGAAAACGTGTAAAACATCAAATTCAATCATGTACTAGAAGGAAAATGACTTGCAAGCCGTCTTAGGGGGGTCCAGAAGGTCGAAAACAACTTCAAAATCAATTTAAATAAATATTTACAGGTGAAATAAACTGGGTGTCACTTTGAAATAATAAAGAAAACGTGTAAAACATCAAATTCAATCATGAGCTAGCAGGAAAATGACTTGCGAGCCTTGTTAGGGGGTCCAGAAGGACAAAAACAACTTCATTATTAATTTAAAAAAATATTTACAGGTTAAATGAACGGAGTGTCACTTTGAAATAATAATGAAAACATGTAAAACATCAAATTCAGTCATGAGCTAGAAGGAAAATGGCTTGCGAGCCGTCTGAGGGGGTCCAGAAGGTCGAAAACAACTTCAAAATTAATTTTAAAAAATATTTACAGGTGAAATAAACGGGGTGTCGCTTTGAAATAATAATGAAAGGACGGCTCGCGAGTCATCTTCCTTCTAGCACATGATTGAATTTGATGTTTTACACGTTTCATTAATTAATTTTGAATTCTTTTTTGCTCCTCTGGACCCCCTCAGACGGCTCGCAAGTCATTTTCCTTCTAGCTCATGATTGAATTTGATGTTTTACACGTTTTCATTATTATTTCAAAGTGACAGCTCAGTTATTTCACCTGTAAATATTTTTTAAAATTAATTTTGAAGTTGTTTTCGACCTTCTGGACCTCCTAAGTCATTTTCCTTCTAGCTCATGATTGAAGTCGATGTTTCACACGTTTCCATCATTATTTCAAAGTGACACTCCGTTTATTTCACAAGTAAATATTTTTTTAAATTAATTTTGAGTTTGTTCTCGACCTTCTGGACCCCCCTAAGACGGCTCGCAAGTCATCTTGCTTCTAGTACATGATTGAATTTGATGTTTTACACATTTTCATTATTATTTCAAAGTGACACCTCGGTTATTTCAGCCGTAAATATTTTTTTAAATAATTTTGAATTCGTTTTTGCCCTTCTGGACCCGCTCAGATGGCTCGCAAGTCATTTTCCTTCTAGCTCATGATTGAAGTCGATGTTTCACACGTTTTCATCATTATTTCAAAGTGACACCCCGTTTATTTCACCTGTAAATATTTTTTTAAATTAATTTTGAAGTTGTTTTCGACCTTCTGGACCCCTAAGTCATTTTTCTTCTAGCTCATGATTGAAGTCGATGTTTCACACGTTTTCATTATTATTTCAAAGTGACACTCCGTTTATTTCACCTGTAAATAATTTTTTAAATTAACTTTGAGTTTGTTTCCGACCTTCTGGACCCCCTAAGTCATTTTCCTTCTAGCTCATGATTGAAGTCGATGTTTCACACGTTTTCATCATTATTTCAAAGTGACACTCCGTTTATTTCACCTGTAAATATTTTTTAAAATTAATTTTGAGTTTGTTCTCGACCTTCTGGACCCCCCTAAGACGGCTCGCAAGTCATCTTCCTTCTAGTACATGATTGAATTTGATGTTTCACACGTTTTCATTTTTATTTCAAAGTGACACCTCGGTTATTTCAGCCGTAATAATTTTTTTAAATAATTTTGAATTCGTTTTTGCTCTTCTGGACCCGCTCAGATGGCTCGAAAGTCATTTTCCTTCTAGCACATGTGTTCGAGCCATTTTTGGTACTTTTGGTAAAATTTGCTACCTTCACTAAATGTGGCAACATGTACATACCAATATAAAAAAAAACAAAAAAGTTCAGTTCGATTTCGGTATTAGAACGATTAACATTTTTACTGTCTTGAATGTGTGTGCTATTGTACGGAATTCACAAAAGGTCATACAAATAACGAATCAAAAACCATCCAGATCAAAGCCAAAATCCTTTTATTATCCTAATTACTTTCCCACCTTTAACCTCTGGAATAAGGCAAGTGAAAGTATCCCGGAGACCAGTGCCAACGGATGGTAAGTCGCAAAATTATCTAACAAGATTTGGTCCTATCGAGCGGGAGGATTTTGAAGTTTTGGTAAATATTTGTATTTGTGTGACCTTAAAGTGTAGGGATATTTTGATTCAGTTTGGCTATAACATCGGGTTTGGGCGAAAAACGCAATTTATTCATAGAGTTGTTTTGTACGGGTTGCTGCGGTTAGTGGAGGTTTTTTGTATCATTGCCAGTTTCAATGGAAATTGTTTTTTTAATTCAAGTTGATACTTTCAGAATCAGTTATTGTTCTCGCCACCAGAGGACAGTATTTGATGGTAAACATTGAATTATAGATAGTTCATACCGGGTGACCAAAATTGTTGTTTGTTGAATTATCATTTTCTTACTCATTAAAAATAATGGGCCGGACCGTAGCAAAGCGTCGGGTAAAAGTTCTGACTTCAAAAAAACAAGTATAATTTGGTATTTTGCAAACACTAGTGGACTCTTCAAAAAAATTGTCAGAGGAAGTGAACCGAAAGAAATTCCAAACTTTGTATAGATCCATGGGTGAAACTTGTTCGGAATTACTTAGTGTTATTGACGAAATTAAGACTGCTAGTTTGGAGGTAGACGAAAACTTTCAACCAGATTTTGCAATTCTTCTCACTGTAGATGAAATGTGTTGTCATATTTGCGAGGCTGCGGAGAATTTGGAAGCATCTCGGGTTACAAATGCTCCTCCTCTTCAGGGTTCTCTTCAACAAAATAACACCGGGGTGGCCAAGAGTTTGCCTAGTCTCCCTAAAATAGAGTTACCAGAATTTTCCGGAGAAATCCGTGAATGGGAAACTTTTTACTCAATTTTCAAAAGTCTCATTCATGGGAACGAGAATTTGACAAATGCTGATGAAATACATTATTTAATTTTTTTCTATCTATAATGATTACACAAGATCTTTGTGCATTTCGGCTGCTTCCCGCACGTATCTATATTTTTTAGCTGCTGTAAAATCGTTTTGGCTGCTGAAGACAAAATTGAAAAAAGATTGCGCACGCCAATGGTCATTCAGCAGTTTTCGTCATTTTGGCTGCTATATTTCAGCTGCTAACTTCACTTCGGTTGTGAAACTCTCTTATTGTGGGCATCTCCAGGCAATTTCTTGCCCATTGTCTCTAATTATTTTGTTATCCACTGATTTCTGTAATGTGTGATTTATGTTTATTTTATAAATAATTTATATTGTTGTGATACAATACGTACGAAATGTACGAAATTTATTGTTTCTGTCTATTTTTTCTGTCTAGACATGTTGTTCGAGAAATAATTGATTTTGAATATAATGATTTTTCCTTCCGAAATAGTAGGCTCTTACACTCAATTTTGAAACTTTGTTGTAAACCGATACTGATCGGTGTGATTACTGAATCACATAAGTATTTGATATTTAGATCACCACATTCAGTGAGGTTTTTGAATATTTTATCACAATATACATGAAATAGAAATAATAACCTATCAATAAAATAATCTCAACAATACCATTTGGGAGCCTGTATAACATATTCAAGTAAAAATTTTCGCCATTTATGTTGAACGAAGTATGGAATATTATACCCCATCCAGTTGGGAATGACCACCAGCATACATGACAGGTCTCAATGTGATTTCCCACCCACGAATGATAACACTCCAAGCTTAATATTCAGAAAAACTAAATTTATTCCATACTTTATGAACATAAGCTCATTCCAGAAGATACATTTTGTATATAATTTAGATCAATCATCATATGGTACATGACGTGTTATCCATAATGATCATCATTATGCTGTGTATTCCACAATGAATTATCAAAGTTAGAGTATCCACAAATAATACATACTCAATGAAGTCGTAGTATTTATATCAACTTTCAGGCGCTTCACCTTTCAGGTTCTGAAAATGTATGCGCCTTATTTATTCAATAGCCTTCAGTCATGTAAACTCGCCATTTACTTGGTCCCTCAAAATGGCAGATGATTGCCATCTTCGGAAGAAATTCAAATGGCAAAGGAGTAAAATTGAGAAAATCCTCTCGCTTGTCGTTTTGACGGACAGAGAACTTTGTAGATACCAAAAATTATAATTTCATTTTACTACAGCTTGTTAATAGCCATCTATTCCAAAGAATCCTCTTATGAAAGTTCTAACATTTTGTTTTGGATGAATATTTTTGTCTGAAATTTTGCCAAAATGCCATATAAAAAATATTTCAAAATAACGGCACGAGAAAATTATCCAGGATTGGACAAAAAAAAGTCAATCTAAAGGTTTAATAGTGTAATGCATATAAAATAGAATTATATCATTCAGGCCAAGAATTCAATGGAGTAATTCATGGTGTGGCAAATGCCCTATCTTACCTTCTCCTTCTCTATGAGATCCTTTGGTATGATAAATTAGAATTTTCACTCGGTGCTTAATCTTTACTTCCTAGAAAGTCATATTGTGACCTGCCTGTGAAGCCGAGTTGTACCTCGGGAATCAATTGGAGCGTTTCCTCAAGAGGCAGAACTCGTTTTAGGAGGATCTTGTCTACCAACGTCCATCCATGGTCTTCTTATGAACCTTTGCAAAATACTCCCGAATAGTTTCGCTTTTTGGTGGTCTGTCACTGCCCATTCACTACCTCTTTCCACGGTGGACCCTGGCTCGAAACGCTTTTGTATGCGTCTTGCCATTCGCCACAGTGAGTTGTTGCGGACTTCCAGATTTTCAAGTTTTTCTTCTATACATGTTAGGATAGTTCGTCGTGGTCCTGTTCCCAGTCCTTTAGGTCATCCCTGCTGATGTTAAAGTTCATCATTTTTTGGAACTCGTCCCATTCAGTGTTCCTGTAGTCATACACCTTTCTGATTTATATGTATCCCAACTGAAACATGATGACTAGGTCGTGATCCGAGGAGAGCTTATGGACGGCTTGGAGCGGGCTCACATCATTTTTGTTGTCCACGAGGTCAATAATAATCGGGGTGTGATGATTCAAATAATAGTGGGTTAGCTCGTTCCTCTTCACCCACTTCGTTATTGAGGTCTCCTCCCCTTTATGTCGCTGATCAGCAACACCTTATGGCCCTTGCTAAGCAGGTTCCCCAAATCAAGATGTGAGAATAAAAAGTTAACAGATATTATGCACCACTATATTTGTATGTATTGTTATAACAGGAGAAAAAAATCATGAATTCATGAAGGAATTGACTATAGAAATATTTTATGAATAAATACATAATTCATGGATTTGATTCAAATATAAATATAAGATTAAAATTCTGGTACCTAATTGTAGTTCTAAAATTTTTGGCGATACTTCACTAACTCACTGATTTAGAAGAGCAGCAGCTGAACTTCCAATACCTACTTCCATAGACCATGTAAAACCTATCTGAACTAACCGTCGGGCATGTTATAAAATAATCTAATAAGGAATTACCAGGGTAAGAAAAAGGGCCCATAACTTGAATTTAGAGAAACTGAAACAATTTTGAATAACATAACCATAGCAAGTAGCTGCTGGACTTTTATTTTTCCTCTCCGTACTGTATATGCTTTAACATTCCTTCCATTGTGGTTCAGCAGGACTGCTGTGAATTGCGCGAGGGTAATCAAATAATATTAGTTGCTTTAGTACTTATTTCAACATTCTTGTGTTTGGGTTCGCATACATTTGTTTATGGATGCTACTGATTTCTGGACCCACTAGAACTTTTTATGTAGCATTTCGATTTCCTTCATATACGAGTACCCAGGCCAACACAACTCCGTTGTGATTTCCTAATTCAGTTGTTGAACTGGTACGTGCTGAGATCCTTTATAGCTGCTTAGTGGTTATAGTAAATAGAGTTCCTATTCTATCATCGGTAGATAACTCTGCCTGAAATACCGGATTTTGATTATCCTTTTATGTGCCCCGTATATTTCAGCCCTGACTACTTCGTTGGTTGAGCAGTCTGTGTATACCAGACGGTTGTTTTGTCTCACTCTCTTCTGCTGGGTCGGGTTGTTTCAAATGGGTTTTCAGAGCTTTATTGCTCTGTGGATGGCCGGTGTTTCAGAGGTTTAGCACACTGCCGTTGATTTCGGCTCGGGTCGGCAAGGTTTGAGACCGCGGTGCGCGAGAATTTTCCTCGAATGCATCAGTATCATTAGGTGGTCATAATATGCCTTGTTAATAAAGCAAGTGTGATGTAAGTTGCTTTGATGCCAATTCCAACGTCTAATGCTTGCTTGGAGTGCGCATCGACCACCTGAGTGGTATTGACGGTTTTTCAGGTTTTCCTAATGGTGAAAAGTGAATACGCCACCAAAAATCCGCAAGTTTCCCGGAGCGGCACGGCAAATAATAATACTTAATAGTCGTCCTTTACATGCTATGCCTTTGGTAAAATCTACGAGTGTTAATAGTGTTATTATTATATTTGGGTACCTTATTCACAACGGGCATTCTCAAATTGAAACTGCATTCTATTACTTATACAGTGCTAGTCAAAAGTCCCTTCCCTTCTCGTATCTTTTGAACAGTTATACGTATAATAATGAAATTTGGAGGGTGGAAATAAACGGATGTAGGCTTTTTAACTAGTTGTAACAGGTGCTGTAATAGTCATGGATGACGTCACAGGGCCGCTGTGACCATTAATTCCAAATAGGACCCTAGGGCAAGTGCCATCTCGTTTGAAAGGTGTTGAAAATACTTATTAAGTCATAATTTTGTTTATGACCCAGTTCTTATAATACGTGTTCAAAATGTGCTCCATCTACTTCCTGTCAGTAATGCATCCAATTGCTGAACTCTTGTCGTACTTGTTCCAATGTGTCAGTTATAATCTTCAACAATTTGTTGCTTCAGAATGACAATACTGAGAAAAAAATCTTATAGTGTGAGGTCCGGTGATCGAGCTTGCCATTATATCAAACCTCGTCGTCCAATCCATCTACCACGATATTCTTCATCTAGGTAACGTCTTACTGCACCATAATAGTGTGCAGGAGCACCATCTTGTTGAAACGTTGTTTCCAAGTTGTTGAATTCATCTGGATTATCTTCATTTCAGGCATTAATATCTCCAGATACAATTCACCGGTTAAGTTAGCATTGGAAATTGAGTATGTTTTTCATGGAAGATGTGAGGATTATCACATATCCATTGAGAAAGGAAGTAGGTACTTTTGTCACTAAAACTTATTGTCTGGTTGTTGGTTAATTTTATTGGACTTAGTTTCACAGAATTCTAGTCTTTGGCCGGGATCATGATCTGAAAGTTGGTGTACCATTTTTAATTTGTATGGATAATTTTTTTTTAACTAACTCCCTATTTTTTTGCCATCACTAATTATCGGTTGATCAGATCGTTTGCCATCTTGAACACTCCCTGATTCTTCAAACTTCCGAATAATCTCAAATAAATCCTCGATATAGGGCGATCGCGATAACTCTCCTTAAACAGACGTTCCGCTGCATCGAAATTAATTCTACGTTCACTAATTATTAAGTTAGTTGTTACTTTGTCGGCTACAGTACGTAACATTTTGCCTACACCTAAACGTCTTGTTGAAAAATAACGACAGACAATATTCAAGGTATCAATACTTTGGCAAAAACTTAGCAAAGTAAAAACATCTAGAGAATTAAAAATACTTCAACTTTTTTGACAATTATCCAAAAGCAGACTTTCAAATCTTTATTAATTAAATGCAAAACTATAATTTAAGTATTTATTCAATTTATCAATCAAAATCAGCCGACACACAAACAAAATTAGTATGACTGAATAGGTATTTTCAATACCTTCCAAACGAGCTGTCACTTGTCATAGGTTCATATTTAAAATTATTGGTCACATCGGCCCTGTGATGTCATCTATTACGTCACCAGCTACGACTAGTTGAGAAGCCTACATCCGTTTATTTTCAGCCTCCAAATTCAAAAGATTCGAGGGGGGAAGGGGACTTTTGACTAGCACTGTACACCCTGGTCTTTCATATTGGAGGTTGCACCTGCAGTACCGTATGAGTTGCAGACGTAGTTGTTTTTAGCCAAATGTGTGCCAAAACATAGGGAGAGGTAACGATCCCATTCTATTGTGTATGTTGAACATTCTCATCTTACTTGTTAAGTATTTTAT
Source organism: Chrysolina americana (assembly GCA_958502065.1). Taxonomy (NCBI): domain Eukaryota; kingdom Metazoa; phylum Arthropoda; class Insecta; order Coleoptera; family Chrysomelidae; genus Chrysolina; species Chrysolina americana. The sequence continues at coordinate 22,639,179 of OY293411.1, forward strand.
CTTATTTGCTGTATAAACCGACTGTGAGACGAAGGTTAGAATATGCTGTTTTATATTCAGTTCCACTACTGATGGGTATCCAATACAAATTTTCTCTGTGGGCAGCAAAGACATATTTGATAATATTTACATGTACAGAAAGAGTTGTCTAAAAATTGTTATACAATGTGGGAGATTTCAAACAACAAACATTTCAATGAAAGTTTCAATGGCCGGCCGTATAATGATGAGATATAGTTTCCGGGCTTAAAGGCAATTATCTTTCTCTACAGAATTGAACCGACCACGACCTCCAAACTCAAAACTTTATATCATCATCAATTACTACTCGAAGAAATAGGGTCATTAGGCCAGTTTTTACTTCAAGTTGCAGATCTTTTCGAGTCAGTTTCACAACTTGAAAGAAATGAGATTAGATAGGAATGATAAAAGTATTTGTAACAGCCATTTGTGTTGTTGAAATCATTATTATTATTTCTTTCGTTCGGAATCCAATTTTTGATACTTATAATTTGAGGATATAACCTAGTGATATTGATAGTTATTTTTTGTTTCAGGTACCAAAATCGTATACGAAAAAGCCTTTCTTATGAACTTACGTAATTCACCAATTTCAAAAACACCTCCCAACTTCGACATTCCCGAGCACCTCGCAATTAGCAGCCCCACAAGGAACGTGAAATATGAAGGTGGATCTCACAAACCTCGCTATAGTCGTGACAATCACAAAGTCAGCAGCCAACCGAAAAGCCAAAACCATCCAAAAATCAACGAATCAGCGGAAGACCAATTCCAAATTGACATTTAGTGATTGGACCTAGTCATTTCATTAGTCTGCTCCATATTGAAAAAGAAAGTTTTGAGTTGCTTCAGTCTGCCCCTTGAATTGGATTCAATTATGCATTTGTTTAGGTTTTGTGAATTTTTCTTTAAAAATTTGAAATAATAAATACAACGGTGAATTCAAATAAGCATGATATTAATTTTTAATCTGGATAAATTATATCATTATTTGCCGCAATATCAAATGACAATAATCGTTCACCAGTTTTTGTAATAATTAGTTGATAAATCTAAATACCGTGTTCAGAATTCCACACTTTGTTCATTAGTTTAAGAATTGTAATGAGATGAATTGATCTAAAAATACTGTGTGGTGGATGGGGTGGGTGTCAACAAAAGATAAGATCATCCTCGAAGTTAGTAAAATCATAAAACGTTTTCGAAAGCATTTGAGTGATTTTCTACTGGGGTTATATAGCTCCCCTTCCTTTAACATCCAGTATTTTTTAAAGGTGCTTCGTTTTTGTTTAAGCAAACTAGACATACTCATCTGTTTAGATTTTCAACAATAGCCTTTCGCAAGTCAGTTCATCTTGACAATGATATGCTTTCTGACACAATTTTTTGTGTTACTATTAATGATATTTTGTTTCTTATTTTATAAAAACTTTTGTAAATAAATAATCAGTTTTTATCTATTGATTTTATTCCGAATATCAACAGGTGAAAAATAGTTGCTGAAAATTTAAATAAGAAAAGTCGAAACGGATTTAACTCATTGCTCGTTATCTCGTTGCAAAATTCCTTCGATCAAATATCACAACCTAGATGAACAACTTGCCGCACACGCATTAAAATTTGTGTGCAAGGAACATCTTCCCCCAACGGCAGTGTCGTGCGTTGTTAGCAGAAATATTGAGGTACAATGAAATAGAAATAATAGAAACCCAATATGGAATGGAAACCTGAAATCATGATGGAATAATCTCCACAGGATTTTGAGAACAGCCGATGCTCTAATTTGCATGTTTTTTCATAATTCATTAATTTTTCTCTTTTCCAAAGGTTTCTCTTTCTCGATAGTTACGACACTGGTAGCTTACCTATAAAATGACATATTTTGATTTTCAGCTTCAAATGGTCTTTTACATATTTCACAATGCTTCACCATTATTTAATAATAAAAACTAACGATAGTTTAACACAAATTGATTCAGAATTTACCCTTTATTCACGAAAAAATACTCCAGTAAGCCAAAGACGAAAACAAACAGAGATGTTTTGTTGTTGTTGCTGCACTGACCAGACTATATCCACAATGAAGAATCTCCGTTCGGCGATGGAAATACTATCGTTTTTACATGCTCCCAACAAGCTGCAATGAACGTTTCAGTTGCCTTCTTATTGCTATATATTTCATCCAAAACAGTATTTTTGGGTTTTCGTTGCCATGAATATACCCGACAGATATCAAAATCTAGCTGACGTGCTTATTGTATGCTTAAAAAATTGCGACATGGCAATAATGTCATGATTTGAGGGATAACATTATGAAAAGTTCTATTTGAGTATTACTCATCTACGTTGTGTTACTTGATCGGAGCAAAATTCTTGTATCAAGTGTGGGCAAACCTCTCAAATGTTACAAGTTCATATTATTTCTCTATAAGTCCAAGTTCATGCATTTCGACTCTCCTGGCATCTGTAAGCTTTCACCAAAGATTCGAAGGGTTCTGTTGGGCTCAAAGTTTCTTTTTCTGGTGAAAGGGACAATCATGTTTTTGTCGGGGTTTACCTTGAGGTTCTTCCACATGCACTACGTTTGTACGTCTGTGAGTGCTGATTGCATCCGATCCACACAAACCCCCATTCACTTCCTCTTCACTATTATGACGATATCGTCAGCCCTGAGCATATACTCATCCCCGATTAAGGTCTATTAGGAAGCTGTCTACCACGAGGTTCCACAACAGTGGGGATAGTACTCCCCCTTGAGGGCAGCCTCTCGTTGCTTCCACCTCGATCGTGCCCCTGAATAGGGAGGCTTGTACTACAACTCAGCATGGCAAATATGGTGACTGTAGTGACCAACTTACCGTGAGAATGAGAGTTACTAAAAAAATGAGGTTCTCTTTGTTATAAGAACGTAAAATTTTTGTGTAAAACGGTTGTTTTTGGTCCTAGTAAGTATGCAATTTAGTAGATTAGCGTCTGAAACAGTTTTATCAAAAATAAGGAGGCATTTTGTATAATTTTCAATTAGTTTTTGAAAATTCTCGATTTTCAGGATCCTCGAATTTTCTTCGGATTCGTGTTAATTAAGAAGACGAAACTACATAAGTCAAATGTTATTTTTTATTTTACCTCTACCCAGATATAGTTCATGGTCGTAGGGGGCAGTAGTTGTTTTCTCGTTTTCTCTTGGAGACTTTCCGACAAAAATTTCCATTGTGTAGGTTTCACAGAAGTCGAGTCGTCGACTGTTCATGAAATTGGAGCATTTGGTGTGAACTGTGATTACAAGAAAAAGGACCTGAACACAAAAACTTAGTTGGCAAAAATCGCGATAAACCTGCGATCTTATATTTTTGTAGTATATAAAATCTGCACTGTGCTTTGCTTCTGACTGTAGAAAAATAAACAGATGCCCCTGGTATCGTACATCTGTCAAAGATGACACAATCAGTGATGTTTCATTAGCACTGAAATCAAAAAAATTAGCATGGTTAGAATTGGATTGAATGGTTTTGGAAGATTAGGCAAACAGTTATTAAGGATAGCAATAAATAAGTGCAAACAGGTATAACAAATCAATAATCGGTTATATTTTTCGAACGTTTCATTTTCAGCAATGTGCAGCAGATGTTTCCAGAATTCTAATGATAAATGACCCCAATATGACGGCAGAGAGCATGGCGTATCTGCTGAAAAATGACTCTCTTTACGGAAAATTCCAACCGGAAGTAGTGGAAATGGGGTCATCTCTAATGGTGGATGGTAAAAAGTATTTTACACCACTGATAAATGTTTTAAATTATCCTCTCTTCAGGTCAAAGGATAGAGATTACGAGCGAGAATAAGGTGGAACAAATTCCTTGGAAAAAATGTAATGTGGAGTATGTTATCGATACAACCGGACAAAACGCCAATTGCAATAAAGCGTCTGTGAGTAAACCAGTACATTGACACTTTTTGTTTTCATGGATCTAAAAAACCTTGCCTATCTTAGTTCACCACACCTAACCATTTCCTGTTTTTCTGTGGTTATGATATTGGAATCCATTAGTAGGCAAAATGATTTCCACACAGCTGTGAACATTTAAAATTTGATCTAGGGCTAGTATTTCTGCGGCATAGTCAGTTGTTTCATGTAGACTAATGATAGACTAATATCCGAAATATTCATTCAATCTTCCGTTTCCCACGAAAGGCAAATATGAAAGGCGATAATGTTATAATAAAGACAAGTAGTGACTCGAATGAAACAAACAGGTATCTATCAATCGACGTTTGAAAACGGGGTCATTATGACTTTATCATCTCTTCATGATCCGATAACAATATGTGTACCGACGGAAACTAGGTAGAAAATATTCATTAATCCGTCAGCTAGAGGACGGATATTACTATATTTGACTTGGCTTTCCGGATTTTTGGTGTCGTATTAACTTTTGAGCTGTAGGAATATGCGGAAAAGCTACAGCACGACACCGGGTATTCGGTGCGCACTCCAAGTAAGCACCAGATGTCGGGATTGACATCTAGACAACTCACATCACACTTGCCTTTTAAACAAGGTACGTGGTCACCTATCCACCGATTCCGAAAAACTTGAGAAAAATTATCTCGCACTCAGGATTTGAACCTAGTGCAGTCTAGCCGTTCAACGGCCAAAATATAACCTGAGCGAGCACAAAGATGTTAAGAGTTTTTTCACTGCGATGTTCTGTTCATACATGAATAGAACCAGTGGCGTAGCTAACTTTCAGCAAGCCGCAAGCCCCCCCGCAGGAACCTGCTTGCGCCCCTACCCATACCCTCCTTTAAATGTGAGGCAAAAATTTCTGGTTTCCTTGCGCCCCTGTCAAGCTTGCGCCCCCCGCGCCGCGGGGGTTGCGGAGGTGTTAGCTACGCCACTGAATAGAACATGTATGCAACAGCAAATGTCCGCTGCACGTGGATGTTTTCAAGATGTTCCTGGGACATCGCAAAAGTCATTTTGCCTACCTTACACTCCTTTTTATAAAACATTTAAGAGATGTTTCTGGGACATCACAAAAGGTATTTCCAATACGAACTCAAACAATCACAAAGAAACAATCATAAAAATTAAACCTAAAATATTTTCTGCATATATAAAATGAATAATCTCTCAAACATGAAAATATCTTTCTTTCATGGCTCAGATCATACCTAACTCTCAAAAAGATACATGTTGAAGTTGACAATTGTCAGTCGCAGCAGTAGGTTCTTAATTGGGTCCTCTCATCTTTCTTCTATTCATTAACGATATGCTTAATCATATAAGCACAGATAGTATAGTTTTGTATGCAGATTATACAACGATCGCAGCGAATGCCGATAATCCAGAGGAACTTCAAGAAAAATTGAACAACTTGAGTCCAAAGTTTACAAATTAGTGTTAAAAAAATTCTCTAGTGGTGAATGTGAAGAAAACCGTTCTATTGCAGTTTTTTTCCAGTAGAAATAGGAAATTTGAGAAATTCCACGTTAGAGTAGGTGATGAAATAATTGATTCATCAGATAACCCCAAATTTCTAGGTACATATGGTAATATGACCTGGGAATCAGGTATAAACTATATACGTAAGAAATTTTACAGTGAGTCATGCAATCAGACAATTGAGGTCCAATTTCAACAAAGCTCAGCTTTAAAATGTTTACTTTGCCGTTGCATATTCCCATATCTCTTACAATATTGCCGTTTGGGGTGGCTCCACAAAACTCAACAAAATATTTGTCCACCAAAAAAAGGGTGTTGCGCCTAATCTATAAAATAAATTATAGAGAATCTTGTAGGTAACACTTCATCGGGAATAAAGTCATGTGCGTACCTGGTATATTTATATTTACAAATGCATTCTGTTGTTCAAGAAACAAATACAAAATCACAATCGAAATTGTGACTTTCATATAGTACTAGTACTCCATCTTATCAGGGAGCTGAATTTTATATTAACTCACCCGATGATCTAGACTGGGAAAATCTGTTTGAAACGAAGCTCAAGGAATTTTCAATTAAAGGTTGTTTTTACAGTGTTAAGGAATATTTCAATCAATGATATATACAGTGCGGCTTTTAATAGTCCCCCTCTTGTTAACGTCTAAACAGTATGACGTACACACTGTTGAAAAAACGTTTGGAGGGTATAACCGATAACACGCTTTGAAATAAAACACATTGTAATAATTGCTTTATAGATGGCGCGAGGGAGCAAATCAACTTAAATTTTTTTTAAATCATAGGTGGTCAAGTGTCACGGAATTCGAAAAAATGTTGATGAAGAGAATTGCATTATCTTTTCAACGATGTGACACATGACCTCCCATGCCATTTACATTTTTTTAGTTCATGTGCCTCCCGCGCCATCTATTGAGCAATCACAATTTGTTTTATTTCAAAAAGTATAGTATCGGTGAAAACCTCCAAACTATTTTTTTTTTCATGTCAATACGTCAAAAGTTAATAGAGGGGGTACTGTTAAAAGCAGCACTGTATATATACTTATATTTATTTTGTTTGTGGAACTGTTATATTTTTCTGTTTTTGTAGAAATGTTATATTTTTATATATAAGTATAGACTGTAAGTATGTATGTATTTGTTGCCTGACGTATCCTACATTTCATTAATCGTGAAGGCTTTACTAAATTTTTATTATTATTTATTATTTATATCACAAACATCCTAGCTTAAAATATAAAAACAACTCAACCTCAAAAATATATTCCTCATACAAGAAATAATTTCTCAAAGATTCTTGATGAATTAGCGTCCCAAATTTTTAATTTGTTTTAATTTTCGAAATAATACGTTTGATCAGCCGTCATCAAAAATCATCTTGTATCACGAAGGAAAGACAGTAGCTGAAAAGTAAACTAAAAATATATTCTACATTAAAAATAAATTATTTCTTCTGTTCTTCATTTCCTTTTGTTTTTCTTTTCTTTCCTTTATTTCGAAAGGCAGAACCATTCTTTTTTGTAGAACTCGAATTCTTTTTTTGTTAAACTTGATTTTCTACTCACAGCACTACAACCATTAGGTATACTGAGTGAATGTTTGACACCTTTTGTTAGTGGCGTTAGGCATATTGGGAATCGCGTTCAGTTTATTGATCTCTCTCAAAGATTTGCGTTCGGTCTAAATGGGATAATGGGAATCGGTTTATTAGGAGAGAATCGTCTGGAATACCGTGACGAAAAATTCAAAGACTTTTATGCATTAGGGTATGTAGTGGCTACACGACCATATCGGCAGCGGAAATACCATCTGTAGAATTTTTAATTATAGAAAGAGCGGCAAAACATAACGGTGCAAATCAATCGTAGGTTGAAATGCATCTGATAGCCCATTGACAGGATAAGTGGAGAGCAGGTACATATAGAACATGGACATACAAACTGATTCCGGAGATTGAAACCTGGAACAAAAAACCGTACGGGGAAGTCGATTACCACCTATCCCATCTCGGGACATGGCTGCTTCCGCAATTATCTCTTCACACGGAAAATAGTAAAACCGAAATTTGTCTTCAATGTGAGGACGTATATGACGCACGACATACACTATTCGAATGCCCTAAATGGGAAAACCATAGAAATGAGTTCAGCATTAGAATAGGAACAGGATGTCAATCTACAGGACCGCACCTGCATTGAAGAAATGCTATCGCGGATACCGGTGTCCTTTGAAGATCTTCTACTACTACAAAAAAAAGGCAAATCGAGCAGACGAAGTTATGGGGTAGTTTGCTAGGTATCCACGATATATGGGGAGAAATCCAGGTAGGATATCGGTCTAATCCTTGGCAGTCAATGATATATACAGTGCAGAGTAACGGCTATTTTGTTCTGCATATACAGGAGCTTCTGGGAGCACAGAACAGGGTAAAACTAGTCTAGATACTTGTTCACAAGGGAATCAATGGGAGTGAGATGGCAGATGACCTAGTATAAAAGCTCGGGCAGTAAGGACTTTAATTGTTACAGGAAACAGACAGCGATGTGGCCAACCGACAGGGTATCAAAGCACCTACTCTCTACTCTGTCTGAGCCGGAACATTATCAGGAAAGTTATAGAATTCCCGACTGGGTACTGCATCAATTGGAAGTACACCAAGTCTCCATACTCTGAAGGATCTGTGGTGAAAAGGATGAAGCAGCCTCTCAATTATATAGTTTGGATTCAAAGTTCTTAGCAGCATAACAGTAGATATCTTCGGATAAGATGGTGAAGAAGATACCATGCATCTTACAGGAGAATTTTTTATTGTGAAAATTGTTATTTTCGTCACTCTTACGAGCAACCCTCAGGAGTTTTCAAGAGACTTGTGCGAGCTAGGGAAGAGGTAGCCCTTACCTTCAACACAGTTTAATGCTAAAGTTCTTTTAGCATTATACTGTGCCTTTAACGTGTGATGCTATGCACGGCATCAGAAGATTTGGAATAGTTACAAGATATGCCTGCTTACTGGGAGCAGAACGGTTTCGGTTATATGTACAGTTCCGCTGAACAATAATAATGATAAAAAATCGTGCTGATTAAAGATTCCCTTTGATAGTGCGTTGATTGGTCATCGATAGACAGGATATTCTGTGGAGATTTTCTCAATGTTTTCAAGGTCGAATGTCCGGCCAACATATTTTTTCCACGAAGCTCATGGAGGCATTCAACGAGTTTGAACGTATTTCGTCGTTGTGAAGGCCGATGAAATTCTATAAGCAATGGTGTACAGTTTTTCAAATTGGAATGGACCATATTAACTCTTATCTCAACAAATGCTCCAAATGCGCACTTTCATGCAATGATATAAATTCTGCTGAAAACCTTCTAAATACGTTATAACCGGTTTATTTTCCAAAACACAGAAAAATGTTGAGGCGTACATTACCTCATTCTCACTTGGTTTGATATTGTAACGATTTCGAGACCGGCCCCGAGACCGGCCCTGATCTTATTAATTATGCACCCTCGTTCAACTACAGCTGCATATCTGCTGGCGTACGCATCGCCGAGAACAAGCTGGAATAATCGATTGTTCGATACTATTCGAAGAGCCATCTAGACGAAAAGTTCTATACTCCTGAATATTCGAGAATCGTGAAAGGAAACTGCTTGGGAGTATATAAGCCAGAGATAGCCACGGAGAGACAGTTACAGTTCCAGAGTTAGCGGATAGAGACTGACACCGTAGAAATAAATTAGTGAAGTAAATGTTTTAGTGAATAATCGTTGTAAATAGTGTTTCAAATAAATTAGGAAAATTAGTTAGTGCAGTTTTACTAAATTTGTTGTCAGAAGTCGGATGTTTAAAATAAATAAGTGTAAAGGTGTTCGTCGCGTTGAAAAACTGATAGACATTTATCGCGCCTAATAGACAGTTAGTGAGTGACCCGTTGAACATTTGAGTGCAAAGTGGACAGTTTTGCGCGTCGCGGGACAATAAACTGAAAACTTTTTGTGTGAAATAAATAATAGACTGATATTTCGGCAAAGACAATAAGAGACAAAATGTTTCCGAGAAGAGTTCACCTAGTTGACCTTAAAGTTAGTGAATTAAAGCAAGAGTTAGAGGAGCGTGAATTAGAAACAACTGGAAAGAAGGCCGTACTACAGAAGAGACTTTCAGATGGACTGATTGAAGAAGGAGAAGACCCCGAAACATTTTTGTTCGAAGTTTCTGGAGTCGATTTGAGTGCTATAATGAACAAACTCGAGGAAACCACGAATAGTTTGAAGGAGGAACTTCAACAAAATTCGGTGAGTCTGGAAGATAAATTTCTTCAAAATTCGAAAAATCTAGAAGAAAAGCTTCACGAAAATTCGAAAAATCTAGAAGAAAAGCTTGAAGAAAATTCGAAAAATTTAGAAGTGAAGCTTCTAGAAAACTCGGAGAATTTGAGAGAAGAGCTTCTAGAAAATTCGAGAAGCTTGAAAGAAGAAGTTTGCAGTGTGGCGAATCGGTTGGAAGAAAGAATGGGAACTGTCGAGACAGAAATGGAAAAATTGAAAGAAACAATAAGTGACCAAGTCAAAGACGACATGGTGGAAGAAATCAAAAAAATCAAGGAAACGTTCCACGATGAAATAAAAGACGGAATCGAGACAGAAATCGGCAGAATAAAAGAAAAATTCAGTGAATTGGAAAAGCGACTGGATTCTGCGCACACCCCAGGAATTTTCAACAGAAATTCAATGCCGGGTCTGAGTACCAACTTGGAGGAAGTTCAAAAAGACATCAAAGATTTCAAGGTCAGTTCGGAAACAGGAAAGCTCTCATTGAAACCGCCTCAATTCGACGGAAATACTCCATGGTCAAACTACCACCGACAATTCGAAGCTGCTGCCAAAGCAAATGGATGGAATGCTGGGGAAAAAGCTTTAGCATTGACACTGGCATTGCGTGGCGAAGCAACAAATATTTTACAAACGCTCACCGCCCAACAACAGGAAGACTATGAACAGCTGGTAAAACACTTGGAACTTCGCTATGGCCAAGCCCACCTTGAACACGTATATCACTCACAGCTGAAGAATCGATGCCAGAAATCAAGCGAGTCGTTGCAAGAATTTGAAGCAGATATTGCACGCTTGGTTCGTCTTGCGTACCCAGCTACACCGGAAAATGTAATGGAGCGACTAGCGGTCCAAGCATTTTTGGATGGAATTCGTGACCAGGAAACCCAGCAAGCCCTAACACTAGCTCGCCCCGCACATCTCGTGGATGCATTGGCACGCGCTCTGGAATTCGAAGCAGCAAAACAATCCTGCAAAAGCCAGAGTAGAGTACGGATGATTGAGGAAGATCCACAGCCACAGGAGCCCGCTAATATCGAAGCTGTGATGCGAAAATTGCTGAAGGAAGTTGTGCCTGAGAGAAGACTGATACGATGCCGAAATTGTAGAGAACTTGGGCACGTGCGTAGCAAATGTCCAACATTGAAAAAATCGAAATCAACGATGAAGGTCAAGAAGGAGCAATCGTCAGCCCGTATCCAACAAGCCCCAGTTAACAATGCATATGTCGCTGTACTTCAAAGACAAGACAAAGGTGTCTTTGTAGACGGTCTCATTAACAACGAGCCTCGCACCATGCTCCTTGATACGGGTGCGACTAGGACAATCCTTGGACCTACTTTTGCCAAAACACCGGCAAGAATTGAATCGTCGAATTGGAAGCTACGCACAGCAACTGGAGAGCCGGCAACTGTGTATGGTGAACTTCCAATTGAACTGACTTTGGGCAGCACTAAAGTGAAACACCGGGCTCTAGTAGCGGATATCGAGGACGAGGTAATAATTGGAATGGACATCATGAATTCCAGAGGATTCGAGCTGAATTTTAAAGACGGCGTCCTTCGTGTGAACGGAGAAGAGCTGATACTTCATGGGAGAAATGAAGAAATGGTTCGAGTTCTGCTGGCTGAAGACGTAAGCGTACCGGAGAGGGCTGAAACCATTTTAGAGGCTCGCCTGGATGGAGGTGCGAGCAGTGGAAATGTGGTGATGTTCGAGCCCAAGCTACATGATGAGAAAATTGGACGAGGAATTGCACTAGGAAAAACCTTGTTGCGTGCTGATAAATTTGTGCCAGTAAGGGTAATGAATGTCAATTATTACCCGGTGACCTTGAAGAAGGGAACGATTTTGGGGCACTGCTCGTCAATTTCCTCTGTAATCAGGAGTGTACGTGGCACTGTTAGCCAAGCCAGTAACATGCCAGCAGAATTGGAGAAGTTGGTTGCTATCTCGTCCAAGGACATGGGGCCAGCACAGAAGCCTAAACTGAGAGAACTAGTCAGGAAGTATCAGGATATCTTCGATACCGGAGTAGGCAGAGGCGGTAGAACAAAGGTGGTTCAGCACAAGATAGATACTGGAAATGCCCGACCAATCAGGCAATCAGCTAGAAGACTTCCTCTCGCCAAAAAGGAGGAGGCTGACAAAATAGTCTGCGACATGGAGAAAGACGGAGTCATCGAGCCATCCGACAGTCCCTGGTCCTCTCCAGTCGTGTTGGTGAAGAAGAAAGATGGATCAACACGGTTTTGCGTAGACTACCGTCAACTAAACAACGTGACGAAAAAGGACAGCTACCCTCTCCCAAGGATAGACGACACGCTAGACACGCTGGCTGGATCTACGATTTTCTCGACCTTAGATTTGAAGAGCGGATACTGGCAGGTAGAACTGGCCCAGGAAGATCGAGAAAAGACAGCTTTTACCATCGGCTCCGGATTATGGCAGTTTACAGTTATGCCATTCGGCCTCTGCAATGCTCCAGCCACGTTCGAAAGATTGATGGAGACGGTTTTGAAAGGACTATCATGGAAAACGTGTCTGGTGTATCTCGACGACATTATTGTGGTTGGCAGATCATTCGAGGACCATATAAAAAACTTGGAAGAGGTATTTCAGCGACTAAGAAGCTCCGGACTGAAACTGAGCCCCAAGAAATGTCATCTGTTTCAAAAAGAAGTACGTTATCTCGGCCACGTTGTCTCTGGGAAAGGAGTGGCAGTAGATGAGCAGAAGATCAAAGCTGTTAAGGAATGGCCCGTTCCGAAAGACATTCACCAGCTTCGAAGTTTTCTTGGCTTGTGCACTTACTATCGCCGATACGTGCTGGGATTTGCTAACATCGCAAAACCACTGACCAGGCTCACGGAAGGACAAACAAAGTTCCAGTGGTCAGATGACTGCCAAGATTCATTCAGGAAGTTGAAAGGAGCTTTGATCAACGCACCAATCCTGAGCTACCCCCTTCCAGACGGGAAATTTATCCTGGACACGGACGCCAGTAACGTGGGACTTGGAGCTGTCCTGTCTCAGATCCAAGAAGGACAAGAGAAGGTCATCGGTTACTTCAGCAAGACCCTCAGTAAACCGGAGCGGAATTACTGTGTCACCAGGCGGGAACTGTTGGCTGTTGTCAAGGGAGTTGAGCACTTCTACAAGTACGTGTATGGACGAAGATTCCTACTGAGAACTGACCATGCAGCTCTCAAATGGCTCCTACAGTTTAAGAATCCCTAGGGTCAAGTGGCACGCTGGATTGAGAGGCTCCAGGAATTCGACTTTGAGATCGAACATCGGGCGGGGACCAGCCATAAGAATGCGGATGCCCTATCGCGAAGACCATGTCCAGACGACTGTTCGCACTGTCGACGAACAGAGGAAAAGGAGTCGACACTCTGCAGAACCACGGCGATCGATGATAACTGGAATGACCACAAGATCCAGAAAGACCAAGAGAAAGATCCAGATCTTGGTTTAGTCATCGGCTGGAAGAAGAGCGATCGAAGACCGTCGTGGCAGGAAATAGCCAATTGTTCTCCAGTCGTTAAAACTTACTGGGCCCAATGGAACTCTTTCACCTTAGACAATGGAGTCTTGAAGCGTGTGTTGGAGTCGGAGGATGGCGGGGAAGAAAGACGTCAGGTAGTAGTTCCCAGGAGCAGAAGACAGGAAGTGCTCCGAGAAATCCATGATGGGGTCACCGGAGGACATCTGGGAGTGACGAAGACCCTCCAGAAAGTTAGGCAACGGTTCTACTGGGCCAATTGTCAAGCTGACGTCAAGGACTGGTGCAGAAAATGTGCTGTATGCGCTGCCAGTAATGGGCCTCGAACAAGACCTAAGGCCCCGATGCGCCAGTACAATGTGGGCAGCCCATTCGAAAGGATCGCCATTGACATCGCTGGCCCGTTCCCACAATCTGAACACGGGAACAAGTACATCCTTGTGGCGATGGATTACTTCAGCAAGTGGGCCGAAGCCTATGCCCTGCCCAACCAAGAAGCCATCACCGTTGCCGACGTCTTGGTGAAGGAGTGGATTTGTCGATTCGGTGTCCCGTTAGAACTGCATTCGGATCAAGGCAGGAATTTCGAGTCAAACCTGTTCCAGGAGATGTGTCAGATGCTGAACATCCGGAAAACGAGGACCACAGCTCTACATCCGCAGTCCGATGGAATGGTGGAGCGGATGAATAAGACGATAAACCGCCACCTGTCCAAGGTAGTCTCTGACCACCAGAAGGATTGGGACCAGTACCTCCATCTGTTCCTGATGGCGTATCGTTCCGCAGTTCATGAGTCAACCGGCCAAACCCCTGCAAGTGTTATTATGGGCCGAGAGCTGCGACTTCCATGTGACCTGAAGTTTGGGACGCCACCAAGGCAAGACACTGCGGGAGATGACTACGTCAGCAAACTGCGACAGAGAATGGACGACATCCATGAACGGGTCCGTTTGAACATCCAGAGTGCCAGCGACAGAATGAAGGAGACCTACGACATCAAGGCGGATGCTGGTGGATATCAAACAGGTGACCTTGTCTGGCTATACAACCCTTAACGTCGCCGTAGACTATCACCGAAACTTCGGAACTCGTGGGAAGGTCCATATAAGATCATGAAAAGGATAAACGACCTCGTCTACCGCATATATAAGCCACCACGAGGAAAACCTAGGGTAGTCCACTTCAATAGGTTGTCCCCTTACGCCGGAAACCACGAGCAAGTCCGCACCGTCAGATCACCGGAGGACGAAATGACGTTTCAGAGGTTCATGTCCCTGTACTCGAACGGACAGAAAGTTCAATATGGGGTAACCCGAGAGGAGTCACGAGATCTTTTCAAGGTGCCTGCCAATTACGCGTTAGCTCACTGTGTGGCAGAAGATCTCCAAATGTCCAGAGGCATTGCAGTGGTTTTCTCCAAGAAGTTCGGTCGAATCCAGGAACTGAGAGAACAGAACCCGGAAGTTGGAGGGGTGTTACAGCTGAGGAAAGGCCAGAGAAACATCTACTATCTGGTTACCAAGAAGCGTTCTCGTGATAAGCCGTCTTATGAAGATGTTTGGAAGAGCCTCACGAGATTGAGAGACACGATGCTGGACCAGAATATTGTAGACCTGGCAATCCCAAAATTGGCCTGTGGGCTTGATCGGCTGGACTGGAGAGTTATAAGAAGCATGTTGGAGACAATATTCAGATCCAGCGGCATCAACATTCTGGTGTGCTCCAACCATCTTCCTCGACCCAAAATGAAGACTGTGGAGTGCTACTTCCATCGAACGTCCAGGTGCAGACATGGAGAATCTTGCAGATATCTTCACACTCCAAGAATGACGTTTCGGGGCGAAACGTCTTTAAGAAGGGGGCAATGTAACGATTTCGAGACCGGCCCCGAGACCGGCCCTGATCTTATTAATTATGCACCCTCGTTCAACTACAGCTGCATATCTGCTGGCGTACGCATCGCCGAGAACAAGCTGGAATAATCGATTGTTCGATACTATTCGAAGAGCCATCTAGACGAAAAGTTCTATACTCCTGAATATTCGAGAATCGTGAAAGGAAACTGCTTGGGAGTATATAAGCCAGAGATAGCCACGGAGAGACAGTTACAGTTCCAGAGTTAGCGGATAGAGACTGACACCGTAGAAATAAATTAGTGAAGTAAATGTTTTAGTGAATAATCGTTGTAAATAGTGTTTCAAATAAATTAGGAAAATTAGTTAGTGCAGTTTTACTACAATATATTCTAAATTTTCCTTTATCTTTTTCACAAACTACCCAAGTTATTCAATTAACAATGTTTTTTTTTTATTTATAAATACATAATTACTTACTCATTCTTGAAATTATACTATAACTAGTACTATATCTCTTTTTCAGTTATTTCTAACAGAAGGTATCAAGCGAGTAATAGTTTCAGGATGTTCCAATGTGCCTATTTTCATAGTGGGAGTGAATCATGCATGCTTTGATTTGAGCATGAAAACTGTTTCGGCGTCCACCCCTTCGCTCAACTGTGTGATGCCTATACTAAAAATTCTACATGAAAATTTTGACTTACAGGTAAAATTAAAATTATATAACAATATACTCTCTCAGCTCAAGTGGGTTGAGTCCTCCGCGATTCACTGTTGCATTCAAATTAACAGTTTTGCTCCTGGTGGCTTGTGATGGAATTAAAACAAACTCTGCCTAGTACGTTGCTTTTCGAACTTCTTTTTCTATATATTCCAGCAATTCTTGCGTATTCACTGATATTGCAAAATTCAATCTAACTAGGTATTAATGGCCATTATTTTTTTTACATAGTCAAATAAGGGCGGTTATAACTTGATTCTGGGGGTGTTTTTCAAATTACTGACACATCCGTGATCAATTTTAGTACACACAAAACACAGAAAGAAAAATATTTTATTTCAATTAAAAAAGGGCAACTCATTCGCATGCAATGATTAACAAAATACTAACATTCTCTAATCTTTTGAGTCTTCTCAGTTCTGATTAGTTCTGAAAAACTTCTTTCTGCAGATGCTACACTCAATGAAAGAGTAAACAGTATTGACGAAGATGCATTAATGATTGTGTACATCATTTCATCGCACTGATTGAGGACTCCATTGTCTATGGTGAGGAAGTAGGATTTAACGTTCTTCGATTATATACTATTCTTCCAGCCCATGACTAAACCAAGATGTTCACATCTTGTTGTACTTCCAGTTATTATCTACTGCCGTTGATCTACAAATTGTCGACTTCCTCTCCCCTGCTCGTCGGCAATGTGTGCAATTATTTGGACATGGCCTCCGCGACAGGGCATCTTCATTCATATGGTCCTTGTTCGATGTTCGATCTCGAAGTAAAATTCTTGCATCTTCTCAAACCAGCGTGATCTTTGACCTTAGAGGTTTTTGTACCGTAGACGCCATTTGAGAGCTGTATAGTCATTCCTCAACAAAATCTTCTCCCATACACGCAAGTATTTGTAGAAATGCTGTACTCCATTGCAGTGCCGCAGTGGTCATGATGGTAGAGCGCTAGTCTATCAATCAGAGGGATGTGGGTTCGATTCCTAGCATGGTCACTGGTCTCGTGCTAGGAATCGCACGTTAAACGGTAAGACCTCATTAATCCTTAGCTCGCACAAGTTTCGACTTCTGAGGGCTGTCGTTCATAGGGGGATGACATCTGGTTAACGGAAAAAACAATTTTAAACAATTTTAAACAATTTTTTTAAACAATTGACAACAGCCAAAAGTTTCCGCCTGGTGGCACAATAATTGCGCTGCGGATTACTGAGGGGCTTACTGAAGTAATCGATGACTCGCCCTGGCCTTCCTGAATTTTCCGTTCGGAAGAGGGTAACTCAGCATTGTTCCGTTGATTAAAAGAGTTTTGGCAATCCTCGGACCACTGGAACTGGAAGAAAAATCGTAGCTATAGCATGTCTTTTAGAATAGGCCATTCCTTAACACCTTCGATCTTCTGCTCATCTACTGCTACTCCTGACAAATGGTATTTCTTGGTGCTCAGTTTACATCCGGAGTTTTTCAGTCGCAGAAATACCTACTTCTTCCAAATTTTTCAGGTGGTCATCGAATGGTCTGCCAAATACAATTATATCGTCGAGATATACTAGACAAGTTTTCCGCAAGTGTCTCTTCAGAACCGTTTCCATGAATCTTTCAAATGTGGCTGGAGCGTTTTGCAGAGCTGGAATGGCATAACTGTCCTAAGGCGACGATAAAAGCTTTATTTTCTTCTTGAGCCAGCTCTACCTGCTGGAATTCACTCTTTAAAGAAAATCGTAGAAACGTTCAGCTTGTCTGGTGTGTCTTCTGTCCTCTGGAGAGGGTAACTGTTCATCTCCATCACGTTGTTCAGTTGACGATAATCTACGCAAAAGAGCACTGATCGTTGATCCAAATTTTCTCACCAGCCCGACTCGAGGAGACCATGGAATGTCGGATAGTTCAATAAATCCTTCTTTCCCAATATCGATGACTATTTTGTGAAAAACATTTAACAGATTTTTTTTTTCACGGAAACTTCTACGTCCCTAGATTACCCTCGGGGTGGCTTATAGATTTGGTAGACAAGGTCGTTTATCCTCTTCACGATCTTGTACAGACCTTCTCACGAGTTCCTCAACTTCGGTGATCGTCAATGGCGACGTTTAGGGTTGTACAGCCAAACTAAAATACGTCTGCTTCATTCTGTTGCTCGAACTCTGAAACAGACTCGTTCATAGATGCCGTTCATTCTCTGCCGTTATTTGCTGAGTTAGTCCTCTCCCGCAGTGTCTTGTCCTAGTGGCGTCACAAAGTTCCTCCCGGCATATTATAATACTAATCGGGGTTTTGCCGGTTGACTTAGGTACTGCGGAACGATAGGCCATCAGGAATAAATGCAGGTACTGGTCCCAATTTTTCTGGTGGTCGGAGACTATCTTGGACAAGATTTATGGTCTTATTCATCGTCTTTTGTAAGTGCAGCATTCGGTACATTTCTTGGAACAGGTTCGACTCGAAGTTCCTGCCGTGGTCTGAATGCAGCTCTAACGGAATACCGATCTACTTCTTTACCAAGACGTCGGTTGCGCAGGGCATAGGCTTTAGCACACTTGCTGAAGTAATCCATTGCCACAAGGATGTACCTATTTCCTTAGTCAGATTGTGGAAACGAGACAGCGATGTGGAGGGCGATTCTTTTACATGGGCTACCTACGTTGAACTGACGCATCGGGGCATTAGGTCGTGTTCGAAGTCCATTGTTGGCAGCGCATACAGCACACTTTCTTCACCAGTCCTTAGCGTCGGCTTGACAATTGGCCCAGTAAAACCGTTGCCTCCCTTTTTGGAGGGTCTTGTAATTCCCAGAGGTCGTCTGGTGACCCCATTATGGGTTTCTCGGAGCATTTTCTCTCTTCTGCTCCTGGGTACTAC
Organism: Chrysolina americana; assembly: GCA_958502065.1. Classification (NCBI taxonomy): domain Eukaryota; kingdom Metazoa; phylum Arthropoda; class Insecta; order Coleoptera; family Chrysomelidae; genus Chrysolina; species Chrysolina americana. The sequence goes on from OY293411.1 coordinate 22,657,950, forward strand.
TGTCAGACGCCGTTTGTCCCCGCTTTCATCGTACTCGAATACACGCTTTAGGACCCTATTGCTCAAGGTAAGGTAGTTCCATTGGGACTAGTAGGATTTAACGGCAGGTGAATAATATTGCATACAACAACGATATTTGTTTTCTCTTTTTCCAGCCGATAATTAAACCAAGGTCTGGATCTCTTTCTTGGTCTTTCTGCATCTTGTTGCTGTTCTAGTTATCGTCCACTGCACTGTGTCGACACTGTCGACTCCTTCTCTTCTGCTCGTCGGCAATCTGAACAGTCATCTGGGCATGGTTTGCGCGATAGAGCGTCTGCAGTCGATGGTTATGAAATGTAGAAGCCTTTTGAGAGCATACATACACCCATACACGTAGTTGTAGAAATGCTCTACTCCTTTGACAACAGCCAAAAGCTCCCCGCCTGGTGACAAAATAATTACGCTCCGGTTTCCTGAGGGTCTTGCTGAAGTTACCAATGACCTCTCCTGTCCTTTTCTTGGATCTGACACAGGACAGCTCCAAGTCTCACATTGCTTGAGTCTGGTCCGTGAGCCTGGTCAGTGGTGTAGCGATGTTAGTAAACCCAGCAGGTATTGGCGATAGTTGGTGCACAAACCAAGAACTCTTTGAAGCTAGAGTGGAATTGAAGCTCTTTTTTTTCTATTGGAACGTTAAAATGAGTATTTTGTGAAAGTGTTTCATGATACAGTGTCTTATTAAGTATTTTATATTAGCGTCATTCAATATGGCCAGAAAAAAGGTTATTTTTTGAACCACTTCCAAATTAGTCGCAGGAGTATTCGCATTTGAGATTATAATACGATATTAATTTTTTTTTTAAATTCAACCAGTAATAACAGATTTGATAGGATCAAATGGACAGACATTTTCAAAATATCTGATTGTTACACAATCTTCACCTTTCTGAGTCACCTGAAATACCTACACAATTTTCAGTGAAAGCTGATGGACTAATCAAATATACATTTTAGGAAGCCCTGATTACAACTCTGGAGCCACTGAACAATAATGACAAAATTCTAGATGAAGGGTATGGAGCAACTAGCAACCGAAGCAGCAGATCATGCCTCAATAGCTTTTCTCCAATCGTGTCGACCTCAAGTCAAAAATTTGTAGATCGAATCATGCCTGAACTGGAGAGGAAAACGGAGTCAACGGCTATCAAAATACCTGTGCCTTGTGTTGGCGCCGTCATTGTTACCGCCAAGTTAGTACTTATATTTCAGTTTTACAGAAAAATTTCTTTTCATAGGTCGAATATTTCATTTCTCGGGTTCGTTTTCCGTACATCTTCAATTCAAGAGTCATCTGAATTATGAAAAATGGTGGATTATGGAACACCTCCATACCGATTTCATTTTCTTTGCCAATCATCAGCGAAGGCTATTTCGACCCGATTGAATCAAAAAATCCTTTCAGCCTAATCGGAAATCCCTGAGACAAACACTGAAGTATGAATTCAGCGCCATCTCTGGGTTCCCCCGATTGAATCGAAAAATAATTTCAACTTTGATAGTTAAAATGCATTGCAAAGTACTTCTTGTAGAAAACTTTACCAAGTATTAAACAGATATACTTCAACGGTGAGTAGGGGGCAGTAGGTGTTTTCTGTTCAATACTTGCCGACGACGATACCTATTGTATAGCTAGGAATCGCACGTTAAAAGGTAAGACCTCGTTAATTCTTAGCTCGCACAAGTTTCGACTTCTGAGGGCTGTCGTTCGTAGGAGGATGACAGCTGGTTAACGGAAAAAACAATTTTTTTTTGCTGAAGATTGGATTACGTAATCCTCCATTTTTCATAATTCGTCTAATGGTCTTCGGTGTTGCGGGGTTGGATCGGGTTGCGGGTGATCCTAGTTTTAACAAATATCGCAGGGTCGTAAGGAATTGGGTGTAGTATATTTATTTATTTTAATTTTGAAAATAATTTTGACATACAGTAGTAACAAGGTTTCAGAAATACCAATCCATAGATTTTGCGACTTGTTTATTTAGATGGTTCTCAGATTAGATTTTTGAATATTGTAAAATTCAGACGATAACCATTCGATTTTTTCTAAATAAACATCCTACATTTTTTTGTCCAAAATTAATATTGCCCTCCTTTTCCTTCTCAATGATGTGTATAAACTTAAAATCGGTTGCGGCATTGTCAAGTTACGAGTTATTTCCTTATTTTACGATCATTTCACGGTGACTTCTAAGGAATAGCTTCTTCATTTAATTCGATTGTTGAAATATCGATTGCCCACAGAAAAATCAAGGTTCTCCATAGACTACTCATGTGTTTTTGCGATATGTGCATTAAAAGGCTCCCCAAGTTTGAATTTAAAACAAAGATCAATAGTGAAATGAGTAGTTCCAAGACTATAGAATATGGTGTTCCACAGGGCACAGTACTGGGACCGATCCTATTCTCCATTTATATCAATGGATTATTTTCCTTACCAACAAAGGGGAAAATAATCAGCTTTGCAGATGATACTGCAATATTTTATAAAGGTGTAAATTGGGATGAAATCAGAACTAATGCAGAGTCAGATCTCAATATTATAAGAGACTGGTTTGATAGTAAACTGATATCTATCAATTTTAAGAAATCTTTCTTCTTGCCGTTCACCAACAGAAAATCAAGTTTGCCAAGTTTTTCATAAATTACTATTGGAAATAACATCAAGCTGGATTCTGTACCCTAAATGAAATATCTTGGAATCATATTAGCTAGTCATCTAAAATGGGATCTGCATATAGATTTTATATTGAGGAAATTGCGGCAACTCAAAAATATCCTAGATCTAAAGCAAAAAAAAATATTTATCACTGTCTAGTAAAGAGTCACATTACGTACGGTATCTTAGGATGGGGAGGGGTGGCGAAAACGTACCTTCATCCTCTTGAAATCATTCAAAAACGTTTCTTGAAACTTATGTTGAATATGGAATGGAGATATCCCAGCGACCTTCTTTAACAAGAATCGCAAGTCCTTGATATTAGACAGCTGTTCTACAAAAATATAAACATTCATCAATATTTGAACAGAAATAAATAAGTCGTACTCACCCATGACTATAATACTAGGCACAAAAATCAATTCTTTCACCCAACTGTATTTAAGACAATAGGATAAAAGAGTTTCAACTATCTAGGCCCCAAACTTTTCAATACTCTACCATTTACTGTCCAAATCGAAAAATCTACAAGACTATTCAAAAAAAAGCTGATTGACCATATGAAATGTGTCTCGCGGACGAATATACATAAATTGATTGTCTGAAATATAATCAACAATATTTCAATATATTTTTATTGGTGGTATTATAAACACAACTATACTAACATTTTACCTTCATAACCTCGTATAACATTTTTTTAAAAATTTCAATATTTTTAAAAACCCTATTTTCAATTCTCTACGAGTTTTACAAGTTTCAAAACTATATACAATTTTATTTAAACAATTTTCTATATATTTGTGTACAATGTTTCATATTTTACAACTCTTCTAGCAGTCTATTATGTGATTTTTATCAAATTTGTGACTTAGTGAGCCTTCAGTATTACAGTTTCTTTCATTATATGTAATCCAATGTAGAAATAGTATTTAAATTAGTCTCAAGAATGTATTTATTATTATCCTCACAAACAGGTGTAAGCCTCTGTGAGTTCTGTTGTTTATTTTGAACATATATTCATTGTATTTTTATTATTATTACAAAAATGGATTTTCAAAACTATATTCAAAATACTACTTTTAAAGGTTTTCCATGATTTGTTTAATGACATGTCAAAAATCGCTACAACCTTACGCACATAATATATATAATAATATATAAATTTTCTTAAATCCCCATCAGAAACCCTTGCTGTCTGGAAATATCGTTTGAATTATAGAAATTGACAAATAATACATATTTTATGTTGAGATGTTCATATGCTAATTATTACAAATAATGTTTGAGGTTAACGGAAAAAACAACTGTTGAACGAACTGAAGCAAATGAAAAACTTTATTTATAACAAGAAGTTGTTCGATATGTCTTTAATTATGATTAATGCAAGCTTCAATTCTTATTCTGAAATATTCCATCACGAAATGCATCCCTAACTCTTCCTTAGTGGTAGCAGGTGAGCGGTAAACCATAGAATTCACGTAACCCCTTAAAAAAAGTCCATATAGGGCAAATCATGACATCTCACTGGTCACTGAACTGGTTCACCACAATCTATCCATTTTTGAGGAAATAACGTTCAGGATTGTCCTGAATTCTCCATTTTAGTGTGCAGGTTTCCCACCCAAAAATGCAAGTCCTGTTTAATTATCTGTGCATGGAATACGCTGAAGTACGTGAGAAATCTCCAGGAGTTAATCGGAAAAGTACTCACGATATAAACCTGACAGCGAAGGCAGGAAGGTTCTACGCAGAAATATACATGCATTTCGGCCGATGGCCAGCCCTGCCGCATAATAATAATAATAATAATAACGTAGGGTGTTTCACCTTGGAGAAATCGAAAAAATACTGCTCCAAGGGAAATAGTCTAATAACTTCATCATGGAATATACCTCCCTTAACATTGAGGAACCACTCATGTTGAAAGTTAACAAAACCACTTCGAAAATTTGATTCATCACTTTACTACACGTTTTTGTATCCATTGATAAAATGTAACTCATTTTCCAGGAAACAGGTGTGTCTATCTACATACAAGTTTCACGGTTCACCCGATCATCAGTGCAGACCTATTTTTGACGCTCTATCTAGCTATCGAGGACGCCACAGCAACTGACGCGGGTGACTGATACTGATATGTGGCAGATCAACTCTGCCTTGTATGACGCTGCTCAGACTCTCTCTTAAATATAAGGATACCACCACTCCGACTGAGAGGCATGAGCGACGCATTCACAAGATGGAAGCTGAGATCAAGTAGGCGAGACAAGACGCGCCTCGTATCCAGTATGTGGTGGACTACATGGCGGCCAATACTCACTAACTCAAGGCGTGTTGTTTTACCATCAAATAGTCCTCGTCTTGATAGGATACGAGTGTAGCTGCAAAGAAGTCAATAGTCAGATGGGCGAAAAGCATAGCGGAAACCATGAAGTTCCGCGATAGAACTTCTCGCCTATTCCAAGAGCATCCATGTGTTGTGGATAACCCGCCTGTGGCTGATCGGGTAGAAACCTTCTGATAAAACATGTATGAGTCTTCGCAACCACTCAACGTAGATATTTCAGCCCTAGCGTAGTTCGAAGCTTTTTGTAGGTGGCTTCGTCAGCCTGAGCTCAATGAACTGCGCAATCTGATAGCTCCGGAAGAAATTCGACAGGCCTTCAAAGGCTCGAAGAACTTCGTTGCTACATGCCCAGATGGGTTAAATAACTATAGGTGGAAAAATTCCCAAGCACCCACCTCCATCTGGCAAGAGTTTTTGAACTGATGGCTAAACGGGGGCAACAGGTTCCGGATTGTTTTGTCGGGGGGCAAACTGTTCTTATTCCCAAGAGCGATCAGACCGATAACATACTTGAATGCGTGTTATGAGATGTCTCTCCGCATGTTATATGGGCCTTGGTGATCGTGATGGTAGAGCGCTCGCCTCTCAACCACAGGGGCGTGGTTTCGATTCCCAGCATGGTCACTGGTCTCGTGCATGGCATCATACGTTAAAAGGTGAGAACTACGTCTTCCCTAGCTCGCATAACTCTTTCTAAGACTTCTGCGACTACTCCTTGTAGTTGACCTGGTGTTTGAATGGGTATATGAGTAAAGAGGGTAACAGAAAGGGGTCGATGGGAATCTTGAATACTTTCTGTTCGAAGTTTGCCGACAATCCTATAGTATAGGAAATTAGCGAAAGGCTGGATTATTCATAAACAATTTGCATTTCAGGAATTCAATGTGAAGTTGTAATTTATTCTTCATTCAATCAATAAAAATGTACGAAGGAGTAGAAGGGCCACTATTGTACAAATTTTTATTTTCGTTCACTCCGAGATACTAAGTCAGAATTCTGACTTAGTAACTCAGATTTAGCTAACTCCGAGATACTAAGTCAGAATTCTAACTTAGTAAGTATCTCGGAATTAGCTAATTCTGAGATACTAATAATTTTTTCAGACTTGGAAAGGAGGCACCCTACGAACTTGTGAAACATCGTATCAACGATGCATCCCAGGGCTATTTGAAAGGATTGGTTAGATATACAGAAGAAGAATTGGTTAGCACTGATATTATTGGAGATAAACATTCCTGCATTATTGATGCTAAAGCTGGTGTAGGACTCTCAAAATGTTTCGTGAAAATTTTTGCGTGGTATGATAGTGAATCAGGATTCGCTAATCGCATTTATGATTTAGCTAATTATATTGGCTCTAGAGAGAATTGTTCTAATTGAAAATAAAGTAAAAACGCTATGGATGGTTTTTATATTTTTTTGAAGTTGAAAATCATGTTGTGAAGGCAAATTATTGAATACTTCCTACATTGTTTTTTATATTTTTCTCAACAAAAATAATCTTAGGTAGCGAACAATTGCTTTGTATTTGCTTCACTTTATTGCTCCCAAGAAAAATTTTAATAGAGGGATTATAACTTTTAACGTAAATTGAATGATAACAATTAATACATAAAAATTGATGAAACAATCAATAGAAAGAGTAGCAATAATCTGTGGAATATAGGTAAGTGAATAAATTATTAGGCTTAGTTTTAATTTAATTTAACACGCATTACTTAGATGCCGGTAAGATTTTTGAAAAATATTTTGACATATTTGAGTATTTAAAATATCTGATATAATACGATATCAACCATATGAGCAGATTATGAAATAAAATTCCATCTAAAATAAAACTAAAAACATTAGATATCTTCGTAATTTCTAAATATATAAAGATTCCACACTTTCGAAGTAATTCAAACCGATTTGTCTCTCATCCTTCTCACGGAATACATCAGATAAGATGGTAGAAAATTATTTCGGAATCGAGGTATTGAAATGTACGAAGCCCTGGAAGGGACACCTGAAATTAAAAACATATTTTTCTTCAAAATTCTGAGTTATAACTCGGAATTTTAAACTTCCGAGTTACAACTCGGAATTTACAATTCAAAATATATCTTCTTTCTTTATATTTATTTTGTTGTTCGATAGGTATCGTCTGTAACATACCCAAAGCTGGCCCTCTCAAAGCTACTATAAGGGCCGTAGCTTTTTCTTCTTGACCGTTTCATCCATTTGCCACTGCTGCAGCTTCAAATTGTCGGCGATACATGAACCAAGAGGACTGTCCATCAAAAGTCGGTGGTTTTACGGAAATTCCTGATGTGGCAACCCTGTCTCGACGATCTTGCTTCTTGAGGAGCGCTATCTGATTTTCGAGTCCTTTCACCTCCTCTCGCACTGTATCCACTTTCTTACTAAGCTCATCGTCGATTTTCTTGACGTCTTCCTCTATTTTTCCTTTCAGCTCCTCTATTTGTACTTCGGTTTTCTGTAGAACATGTTGAAAGAACTTGTCTTGATATTCTAGAACTCTGTGAAGGTCTGTTTTTCTTTGTTTTTCTATTCGTTCTAATTCATTCTTTTGTCGTTAGAGAATTTTCTGGAGTTCTTCTTCTCGTTCTTGTTTTTCATCTTCTCGCTCTTTTCTGTTCTTTGAGAATTTTTTTGGAGTGCTTTTTCCCGTTCTTGTTTTTCTTTTTCTCGTTCTTGTTTTTCATCTAACCGTCGCATTTCCTCTTCTCATTTTTCATCTTCTCGTTCTTTCTTTTCCTCCTGGCGCCGCTTTTCCTCTTCTTGTTTTTTCCTCTTGGCGCCGTTTTTCCTCTGCTTGTTTTTCCTCCTGGCACCTTCTTTCCAAATCCGCAAACTGATTTTTGATGAATTTCACAATGTCCTCCATTGTATCGTACGATGTACTCCTCGTCACAGTTTATAGCTAAAATTCTTTTAGCTATAAACTGTGTCCTCGTACTCACCATAAATTGTTTATAAATAGGTTGTTTCTGTTTTTCACTAATATCCCGCTTCGGACACCACTGTTATGATTTTTTGCTAAATAATAGGCCAAGCAACATACACCACTTCTCTGAGTAATAAACCACTTAGATCTATAGAACAATATAACTAGCTAAATATTCCCAAACACTTCTATACTTCTTCAAAAACTGCTTATTATCACTTCTTCCTAATCTTCCTAATCTTCATCCCAGTGATATCTCTCTCTTATATAGGTACATTTGTGCCGACTGGACCTTTCGCGAAATTTCCTAGAATACTCGGGACAGAAGGCCGTCCAAATAATCACTTCTTAGAACTGCTCGATTACCTAAATACCTGCGGCGCTTCGTCAACACATTTGTATGCGATTTGTTTTTATTGATCTCTCAGCGGTGTAGATAGGGGAATTTTCATCAATCTCGTAACAATATCTTCATAGATACCTATACTAGGATAGAAGAACACGAATTAACTAAGTCATATGGTATATGACGATGCATCTGAATAGTTATTTTATTATACAGATTATACTCAACATCAAGAAGTGTATACCGGGTGTTCCAGGGCTTTTAGGCCAGCAGATATTTCAGTAATAAGTAGAAGAAAAAAATTCAAAAAAATATTTGTGGTATACGACCATAAGATCTTTCATGCACCAGCGCAAAATGCACCCCCTGCCAAACAACCCCCGAGAAACCACCCCTAGTTTTTCAAATTGCATCCTCACGTTTGTTGTTGTTCAACTTACAGTCCCTTTCATGTCTCATTTAATGATTTATCATAGTAGCTTGAATGGCATGTGGAAGTATGGCAAATAAAAAGACAAATGGAATATTGATTTATAATACATTACACTACAGAAATGGTTCGAAATGTTTTGCCATGATTGCTTCAAGTCGTCGAATCAGCGCTCGAGTACAGAAAGCTCTAATAATTTCAGAAGTAACGGTATTACAAGCCTCTGAAGTTTTCTGGGTTGAATTTTCAATTCTTATCGGTTGAGTTTCGAAGACATCTAATGCCAAATATCCCTATAGAAAAAAGTTTAATGGCGTGAGATCTGGAGAACGTGCAGGCAAATGAAGACAGGTCCTCTATTGCTAATCCAACGGTCTTGATAGCTATTATTGAGGAAAATAGTAACTTTCTATTGGTTATCTTGGTACCATCTTGTTGCCACCAAGTAACATTTGTTGTATTTCCTGGATAGGAATATCTTCTTGTAGTGAAGGAGTACAATTTAGATATCGATGGCCTGTCAAAATGTCTTGGAAAGAATGAGGGTCGATGAGACTTCCATTATATAAACCACACCACACGTTCGAAACCCACATCGTTTGGAAATTGGTTTCTCTTATCTACTAAGGATTGTGCCATGACCAGTAGTGCATGTTATGTCGGTTAACACTCCCCTTATTATGGAAGCGGGATTTGTCACTCCACAAGATTTGATTGAGGAAGTTGGGATTGTCATGGACTAAAACTTGAATGTGAGTAAAATGCCAGTCGAATTTTGAAATCTGTAGGTCTGAAAACTTGGTGTAAATGTATTTTTAGATGAAGATACCTGTACTGTTTGAGAATTCTTTGCACAGAAGACTTACTGATTTATATCTCCACCACCAATGCACGAACCGAAATATGATGATGTGCTTCGGCGTAGGTCAAAATGTTTATACAATTTTCCTCAGTTCTCACATGAGTGGGATGTACTTGAGTTTTTTTTTCCTGGAAATTATAATTTCTATAAAATAAAAATTTGTGCGACCTGATTGTCGACGATAAGGAAAGTATTGCTCGTACATCCTTTCTTCGGTACGTGTATTTTTTTCTCATATCAACGTATCCGTTAGGAGTAAAGGTATCATGACTGATAGCAATTTGTGATCCAGATACGTATATAGGACTAAAACAAAGCACAAAAAGATATTTTCTTTAGTACTTATCTACTTTTTCTTGTCTCTACAACGTCGAACAATTATTTCAGTCGAATCAATAGAACCCACAAACGCATTCAATTATCTGGACTAACTTATTTTTATAACTACAGATTATGATATATCGTTGAATGAGAAATGAAGAGGGTTGTAATTTCAACAACAACAAATATGGGGGTGCAATTGAAAAAAAAAAATTAGGGTTGGTTTCTCGGGGGTTGTTTGCGAGGAGTTGGATTTTGAAATGGTTTATGGAAGAGCTTATGGTCTCCTACGACATATTAGTTTTGAATTTGTTTTGTTTGCGAATAACTGGAATATCTGCTGGCCTCAAAGCTCTGGGACACCCGGTATATAGCAAAGTTCGAAGCAGTTGAGAGTGGAAAAGTACATTTCCGTATGAGTTAGTATCAATATTTTTTCTACAAGCGCATTAAAAAATATTATGAAGCGCTCTTGAACAAATTTGTGTGCAAAAAAAATTCACTTGACATTACATAAGCGTGCGGAAAAATTACACTTCTAAAACTAAATTGAGTTCGGATATAGGGTGAATAACGCACAAACAAATTATTTTTTTTTTACAAAGAGAGTCAGGTAGAAAATTGAAAGAATTTGCCTGAATAAGACCTTAACCTTTGAAAACATTTCAAAAAATTATACGGTGCACTGCGTATCCGGATAGACCAAAGCACACTCGTAACACATACGGGCAGTTTGTTAAAAAGCAGAACAAAATTAAACTTGTCGTAGGCAATAATAGACGCGGATCATCCACAATTTTTGTATACAAACTATAGTAAATGTTCGAACTGGTTGCTTCCAACTCCCAAACATTTATGAATTCATTTTAAGAATCCAAAATGTGGCAGTCTGATTTTCTTGCGGGGAAAGAAATTCTTTTGTCGTTAGCGGCGCAGCATAGACAATATTTTTTGTACGACCCCAAACAAAAATGCCTGATGAAGTGATATCGGGCGAACGAGGAGGCCTTTGATAGGATCCATTATTCGCTATCCAACGATCTTCAAAATGATTGTCTAATGTCTAATAAGTTATTTACAGATGCTATATTATGATGTGATTGAGGTGTGGCTCCGTCGTGTTGAAACCACAGCTGATTACATGTCAAATCTAATGGGTGTGAATAATTTTCTAACATTTCGAAATATCACTGACCTAAAATGCATATGTAGATTTTTTTTATATCACCCTATGATCTCCTATAAGCATTAAAAATTTTATCATATAAATGTACCTCAAGCACACCTTAATTTTTTATTGCTGCAAAAACATTGAAACTCCAGTAGCGTGAGTTATGGCGGTTGAAGATCCCATTCATAAATTTTGCCTCATCCGTCCAAATAAATTTTTCTAAAAAATGTCTTTCTGAATTTTCGTTAAAAACAAATCGTAAAAATTATTCCTTCTTTGATTGTCACCTGCTCTTAAATGCTGAACAAACAATAATGAATACGGATGGTACTTATGTTCTCTAGAATCCTCTGAATACTCATCACAGGTAAGGGTAAAGGCGGACAAGATGACGTAGTCGCTAAGAAGACGAATAGCGAATTTCAGCTATATAAAGCAAGATGGGGACACGACGTCAACAATGGTCATTGTGTACTCGACAAACCACTGATATTTAAATGGATATATACATTTTCGTGCAATCTGACGCAAAATGATGTTTTGTCACTACAGCATTTGACAATTCTGAAATATGACAGTGTATTTTGGATCAGCAAATAATTCCAAATTCACAACACAAATTTATTTAATGTCTACATAGTATTTATACTTACACCTAAATATGTAAATCGAAAAACTGCGAGTAAAACTAAATGTAACGTAAAAATTACCTGAAATGGACTTAGGACAGTGTGCTTCCGAAATGCATCACATATTAACATTGATTTTACTGTTTGTATTATTACTGATATTTATTACCTGAAGATGAAGCAACTAAATCTATTGTTCCTGAATAATCATTAATTACATTAGACAAAAACGAATTAATTTCTTTGAATATTAATATTTTTGGATTAACTACATTTGAACCAGATGCTACAGTACATACCAGTAATTGCCTCGAAAATTATTATGGATGGAATCCTCTACATGTCCTTTCGCTACACAGTGGTGGGGACTTCCATCCACCATGGCGTTTAAGAACTGATACATATCCTGTATTAGCAAGCATAGTAGCAGAACTTCTGAAACAGTGGCCAGTGGACTGTGTATATGTATATGCCTCACTATTTGGTATGCACTCCAACAACCTTTCCATTTTCATATTTCATTAATAGACGACGAATATCAAAGTATGTTTTGGTCGAAGAGTAGCATATTTAGTCAGTAAATTCTCATATAACCTCGATTAGTAATGGTAAAAACGCGCTTTCGGTCAGGAACGGATACTATTGTGACGATTTCTCCTCAAGCCGGTTCTGACGGAGCTCGTAAACAGCACAGAAAACAGCGCTATTTATAGCCGATGATGTCACCATTAACTTCGCCGCTGGCGATTGACACAAGATCATTCGAGAAGCGACATCTAGACGACAGCAGAAATTCGAGAAAGAACTGGAGCCATTTCACCACGCTATATGAAAGGAAACTCCACGGCGAGACGACAGTTTTTTGGAATCAGCCGGAGTGCGATATTTGAATAATAGAGTAAAGATAAATTAAAATAGTGACTTGTGATATAAATTATTGATTAAGACGTGTGTAAATAAATTATAAAAATTAGTTAGTGCAGGTTTACTACATTGGTGTACAGAAGTGGATGTGAAGATAAAAATAAGTGCTTTGCAGAGGACAATTGAACTTCTTTTGCGCGAAACAGACCTGTGATCGGGACGAAAGTGATTTGTTGCGCGGTGAACTTTAGATTGGCGGACAATCTCTGTGTTGTTAACAAGGGGCAAATGGAAGGAATTAAAAATAAATGCAAATTAAACAAAGTAAATGCATTGCATTTATTGAAAGGGAATTCGCGAGCTCCGTAGCGTCTGTTATACTCTGCCTGAAGGGCTGAGTATTTTATTCGAAATAATTCAAATGTTGAAAATAAAAAGACTCCACGAGTGCGAAATGCAGAGAAACACTGAAATTTCGCTTCGATGTCGAGAATGGGGGTTGGTGAAATTGTTAAAAAAATAGATTGATTTTGAGGTGCCTCGGCCAGCTCCGGGTTCGACCGCATTCTCGCCGCCCAGAGTCTCTCCATTTTACAAAGAGCAATCTGTAATATGATAGGGGAATATCAACAAATAATTTCTATCAACTAGCCTACTCCTAGCAAGAGCCCTAGAGTCCCTAATCGAACTTACCAAGTAGCTGAAAGAGAATTCAGATTAGTAGATAGCTAAACAAAATCTGATAAAATAAAATAATATGTTTTAACGCGCCTAACCAGGGAGTTTACCCGTGTCTCTTCCGGGAGAGAAGTTGCGCTTTACCGCCCCGTCTCACCTTATAACGGAAGACTCACCCCAGTGATCCGGTAGGCATCACCTGGCATGGATTCCGGGACCACGCAATCCAATCCAGGCAATACGGAGCCGCTGCTTCCACCGGCGGTGGAGGCCAGGCTAAGCTGAAAGAGAAAGTGAAATTAGTAAATATAAAAATTGCAAAAATTACGAATTCTTTCGTAGTGGGCTCGCACTGAGTCCCAAAGTTCAACACTTTGTTTTTAGTTCTGAAAAGAACTAAAGTGTCCAGCAATCATGCGATCAAACGAATTCTTTTTGGAGGGATGTTTGGTTTTCTTGATATCCCTCCAAGAAACACAAGTTAGCAGAAAAATGTTGGCCGAAGATCTTCTTTCTTGAGCCTGCACACCTTCTGGAATAATAAGGACGCTACAAAAACTCATTGATTTTGGCACCTACTATATTTGGACACCAGAGTGTTGGAATCAATTACTATAAAGGCAACTTTATGCAAACTGAGTTGAAAGTGCATAAATTATTAGCCAATCTAACTTGACGTGACTAACATAACGTAGGCAGAATAACCATACCTATACATGAACTGTTTTGGGGCTCGGCATTTGCGAAATTGAAAGCTAAACGACGCAGGTGCTAAAATCAGTTAGCTTTTGTAGAGTAATTTAGTAACGGCGTGCTATAGGGCCGCGTATATATTCAGATTTTATGATGACGTGCGACTCGGAGTTTTTGCTGGCGTTAAGTATATTTCGTAAAATCGCAGACCGGACACCGTAAGTGAGATCAAGTGAGACAGAACCTTAGTAATCTAAGGACAGAACTACTTGAGACAGAATGTCGCTCAGCCGACCCCTCTCTCCACACTTCATGCGACAGCAAAAAATAAAATCTCAACCCGAAACATCAAAGGCACCGAATGAAAGTGAATTTACTGTTTACTTGTCTACGGTGTCAGTGGCAAGTTGCATTAGTTGCATCGCACGCGTAATAATTGTGACGTATGTGGTTGATTATTTAACGTCTGTGGTAGGGTCGTCTTGTGGAATAGTGTGGAATTTTCTATTGAATATGTTTCAGTGTATGATACAGATTTAAATCATGTCTAGAGAGACAAATGTAGGAAAGTTGAAAATGGTTAGGACAAACTAGTGTGAACGGGATTTTATAAAAGCTGTATTCATACAAATAAAACGAATTCGTTCATGCTTCCTTAATTTAAAAAAATTATTGTTCAGTATTAAATATAATTGCATTTATTATTTGTTCATTAGATTTACAGAAACTAGCTGCTTTTATTTATTTATATTTAACTCATATTTTGCAAGGCTTCTACAGATGAACACTTATACATAACACATAACGTACACATAACTTGTCAAAAAGTGAATAAACAAGATATGAATATTTACAAAACGACAGAATGACAAGATGCAATGAATATTAACCATGGATTTTTTTTATTTGATCAGTAATATTGTTATAAAATCTCGTGGACAATATTTAAGATTTCCACTTAAGAATACTAATCAAATAAATATGTGCAAATAATATTAATATTTTGTAATAATATGTGCTTATTTATGATTGACTATTCTTTACAAAAGCAAAAAAAAATTTATATCTTATACGAATTTATTTATTTCCTGTCAAATGTAAATTATTATAATTTTCCTAATGGATTGAAAAATCAATATATTGTATACATCAAAAATAAAAATAGAATCAATCCTGGCAAATGAACAAAAAATAACGTAAATAATTGACAAATAATTGATGTGTTTTGATATGAAATGACTTCATTAGAATTGCTCAAAACACACTTATTGGAGCAAAAATTTTGTACAAACTTTCGCAGACCCCCCTTTATGCCGGGAGGTATTCCAAACTCCCCAGAGCCCCTGGCAGGTCAGCACAGCGACATAAACACTTCCTTAAAAAAGGCCTCGCAAAAATGTTTCGCTCCAGGCCTCGCATTCGCTAAGGACGGCTCTGCAAACAAGAAAGACCAAGGAAGCAATAAGCACATTCTGAACATACAAACGATTTCTTCTGAAACTTGACAACATTATAAAGTATTCAGATGTGGAGAAATGCATTCATGTGCATAAACTTGGTAACAAAAAGGTTAAATATATATTATAAAGGGTGTCAAACATCGAAAAGAACATTTGAAAATGAAAAACTCAATTTGAGAACTGGTGCTCTTCTCCAGCAACCTAGCTCAACTATTGATAAAGGGTTGAAAATAAATCCATTTTTCCTTTTGAAATATATGAACATAAGTTTACTACTCAAACTATTGGCGGTGTCGGCTAGTGCTATTTACAGCAACACATATAGAATGCAGTAAAGTGCGTTGGTGGATAATTTATATACTCTTCATGTCTGGAATAGCCTAGGTACCATAGAGCACTTGATAGAGCACTTGCTATAAGAGCGCAAGTACCAACCATTGAAAATAGTGATAGGTGTACAATAATTGTAAAGTATTTCAAAATGGTTCTTAGATAGAGATGTCATAGTTTTCAATTCTTCATCGGTAAAACTTACCACTTCGTATTTTCACAACTAGTTTTTCTTAGTGCTTAAAGAAGTTTGTATATTTCAGCACCCTGTAGATTCTATGGCTTATTAATTAATTCGAGTCCTGTTAGAAGGTGCCTTAGGAAGCGACCATTCTCATCCAAATGTGCTCTACAACTTGTGGTTCCGGACGGAACAAAAATATTTCGTACAATAAAAATATGTACTCTAGCTGTCAATGGTAATCTCACTATGTTTTCAGGAGCATTAGATATTGAGCAAGTTTAGGTAGCGGTTTGTTTCAAATAATTAATTCTCAGCCAATCTGGATCATATCCCAGTCAACCAGTGAAGTTACAGTAAGTGGTAGGGAATTCAATTTAAAGTCTCTGTATGGATCAACAAAGCGATTTTACAGATAAGTACCAGCGATTTCGCTTTGCGGACAATGATATGCAATAAATATTAACCTTGTGATTTCGCAAAATACCATTCAAAAGCAGTTAAAAACAATGCGATCTAGAGAAGTCCTTACGACTTTCACAATGTTACCACCATGCCACATATTTTTGACTGTTTTATATTAACGTTCATTTCGTGATATTTATTGAATTTTCAATAATATATTACTCGAGAAGTTCCATGGATTATGATCGGGCGACTTTTTTGAGACACTAGCGGCAGAGGATATCAACTGGCAACGGCCGGCCCATGGCAGACATTTTCACTTTGTCATTTGATTTTGATGTTGATAAACACAAGTAGCTTGTAGCGCTATTGTTTGTAATGTAAGTGAAACTTTTTGACTTCGTTTCGTAAAATAAGTAAACAAAATTATAACATATTCGATGAAAAATTAAGCGATTCATCTTTTTCCACCCCCACTTCATAATTTTGAAAAAGCTCCATTTTCTGATTTTTGATGCTGTGTTCTCTAAATAATTATATTTTTCTGAAATCGTTCAAGAATGCCCACTTTCTCGGAGCAACTTCAGGCCTCAAAATACGCTAATCTAGTATTTTAGTCCGTTGCTAACTTTCCCGGACCGTTTTCGGCACTAAACTGTACGGGAAAACACTTTCCCGTATCTTAAACGATCCGGAAAAATTTTTGACGGCTTGTATACATTTTAGACAGTAAATGAATGCACGCAAACAATAAGTATAATTCCTTAATTTATGATAATGCTGATTGCGATTTCAGAAAAAATAGTATGTGTACCTCGTAGTAAAAGCACATTCCCAGACTTCAATGCTTGTTGGCCTCGGCTTATCGCCTCGGCTAACAATTTACATTGTCGTCCGGGAATGTATTGCTTTTACTACTAGATACACAATATACTATTTTCACTCATATATTCTATTTGAGAAGAAGTAAAATTATTGAAGATTATGTATAGAGTGCGGTGTGGTGGGGATGGCTTTACAGGCAGTGCCTTTAGGATAACGCGCATTGAATGTATTCCCCAAGCTCTGCCTTAAAATAGCGCAGTAAGTTATCCTCAACTTTTCATATCAGGTTTGTGGAGGCTGCATGCAATCAAGAAAGTTTTTTTTTAGTTGCGTCGATTTCTGTGATGAGCCACCATTGAAAATTTTGTTTGTTTTCGTTATATATAAGTATATATTTTTTTGAAGACTATGTTATTATTTTGTTGTTTTATGTTATTCTTATATTAGTTAGTGTTAATAAATATGTTGAAAATTATATCAAATTGCTTACCATTTATTCATTCCAGATAAATTCCCAAACCTACATTCATTTCATCAATTTCGTAAATATAAAAGGAATGCTTTCAAAAGTTCAATGCAGTAATTACAAATGTGTACATTCATTTAATTTCCGTGAGAGGTGCATTCAAATTCCATTTGAATATTCATAATCTTTCAAAAAACCGCTGTTTTGTGAATTCGCTTTGAGGCTGTCTATAGAAACTTAAAAATGTACCCTTCGCGACGTCTTGGGTAGTTACTGGCGATGAGCGTGTTTGCGGATATTAAGCACTCGCAAATAATTACTAGTGCCTCTATTTTGTATCCACATTGCGAAATCACAGATCCCAGCAGTACAATTATTTATAACATTTCAATACTCAGATTCATAAGAAACCATTTAGGAATTATAAATTATGAAACGGGTAAATGGTTTCATATGAATCTGAGTGAAATTTTATGAATTTTACATTAAAATTACGCATATGCATTAAATTGTGCATTATGAATCCGATAAATCCGCCTTTACAGTGAAGAAATCGCTGCTATGTCGCTCTGTTACATCCCTGATACATTATTAGGCATCTTTGCTACGTCTCAGAACTACATCGCAAAGACGTCTCGGAATTACATCGCAGAGACGTCGCCAGCATGCATCATGAGTGTGACAAAAGTGAGTTGCTGGGACGTCTGTGCGACGTAACGATGCAAGTCGCAGGTCACGAAGTGACATCGCAGCAATATCTCAGAGATGTATCTACAGGGTGGCCCATTAGTGTGAGGAAGTGCAATATCTCGTCTGTCATGAAGATTATGAAAAAAAAATTCAGAAAAAAGTTATATGGTTTTCTTTGTACCTCATTATAAAAACATTTTGAAATATACAGAGTGTTTCTTCAAAGCGGGGCAACATAAAGCATCAATTTTTTAAATGGATTACCCTGTAATTTTTTTAACCGTTGAAATGAGCAAAATGTTTTACATATGGAAGTTTTTTCTTTTTTTCGAAAATTTTGCGGCGTTGTCAAGTTATTGCAGAAAGAAAGAAAATCTTCGAAAAAATAGACCACCACAAATGCCATCATAAAAACTTTATGAATAGAATTTAGGCAGAAATATTTGAGACATGCAACAGCAAGAGTGAGATAAAATGTTGGTATGGACTAAAAGTTACATTTCTCTAACAGGTGATTTTATACAGGGCCATTTACTTGACAAACTTCAAATATCAAAAACTTGATTTTTTCAAATGAAACACCCAGTATGTTATTCTACCATTTTGAAGAACCACTTTATTCCTACAATTTTTGTTGATATGACATAGCCCCTAAAATTGACAGATTTTGTGAAATTTTGCAATGTCATTTTATTTCTACTAAAACTACGTGTTTATTACTTTAATATTTACAACATTCAAGAACTAACAGTTTTTCATAGGTTATGCT
This sequence comes from Chrysolina americana, assembly GCA_958502065.1. NCBI lineage: Eukaryota > Metazoa > Arthropoda > Insecta > Coleoptera > Chrysomelidae > Chrysolina > Chrysolina americana. The sequence continues at coordinate 22,677,068 of OY293411.1, forward strand.
CCGTACAAAACGCTCACTTAATCGCAGACAAGTATCTACAGTGTAAAAATAATACTAACCGGTTGCGTTATGCGCTTCTCAGTAAGGCTAGTGGTGGTTCTTGTGTGCGCCAAGCACAATGAAACTGTTTGAATTTCTCCACCGAAGAATTGACCGATATGAATTTTGTACTGGGGGCAAGTGATAAAAACTGTTTATTAGCGACCAGAATTTATAATGAACGATATCCAGATAGGCGACAACCCAGAAAAGAAGCGTTTGAAAATTTGCTTTTTTGATTTACTCGAACAGGAAATGTCGCATATGAAAAAATAGAAAGAACCAAAACTGCATTAACTGAAAAAACTGAAATAACAGTCCTCTTGAAACTTACAGAAGATCCTCATATCTCGCATAGAGAAATATCCAAACAAACTGACATAAGCCGGACTGTCATACAAAGAATTTTGAAGTAGAATAAGTTTCATCCGTACCGTATTCAGTTACACCAAGAGTTATTACATGATGATTTTGAGAAAAGAGTAACATTTTGTGAATGGGCTCAGCAACAGTTGCTACAAGACAGAGATTTTTTTAATTATGTTTTATTTTCCGATGAAGCAACATTTCATAAAAATGGGTTTGTAAATAGACATAATTTTCATTATTATTCAACAGATAACCCCCATTGCTTTCGAACCACCAGTCAGACAAAGTGGTCCCTAAATGTTTGGGAAGGCATAATTGGAAATTTCATCGTTGGCCATATTTCTTTGAGGGAAGAGTTAATGGTTTGATTTATCTTGATTTTTTTAGAATCAAACGAAGAATGTGGTATTTACACGAAGGAGCACCTGTTCACCACACTGTGTTCCTGTTAATAATTATTTAGACTCTGAATTTCCCAGAAGATGGATTGGTAGAGGAAGCCCTTTTAAGTGGCCACCTCGCTCACCAGATTTGACAAAAATGGATTTTTTTATGTGGGGCTACGTTAAAGATCAAGTTTATAGAACACCCATATCTACAAAGGAGGATATGAAAAATAGAATTAAGCACGTATTCCAAAATAATCCAGTCAACATGTTGGAGCGAGTTAATGAAGAATTTGAAAAACGAATACATTATTGTTTGGAAGTTGCCGGTGGTCCCTTTGAGCAGTTGTTACAAATTTCTAATATTTTTTTATTATCATTTCAATTATTTTCTCTAATTTGAAAAATAAAAAAAAACCGTTAACCAGCTGTCGCCCACCAAGGAACGGCAGCCCGTAGAAGTCGAAACTCGTGCGAGCCAAGGATTACTGAGGTCTTACTTTTTAACGTGCGATTCCTAGCACTTTCTCATGCCATCAGACAAAAAATTCTGCAGTGGCTAGGCTTTGAACCCACACGACCGGCAGCCAGAATGATTAAAAAGCGATGCTTCTAACCACTCGGCTACCTAGTCCTAAATACTTCAACGAAAACATGTTATCCAGACTGTTCCCAACCGATTATCAGTTTTGAGTTTGACATTACAATTATGTTAAATTCCAGTAACAGTAACTAAGTATCAAAATCCTAGCTGGCCTACATCAATAGAAAGATAATTTTTGATACATTGAAAATTAAATTGTAAATTTCTCAAAAAGTGCCGGTTTCAGGGACTATATCATTTTATCCAAATTTGTAGGGATGAAATCATTCCAAAAAATGGTGACATAACATACTGGGTGTTTCATTTAAAAAAATCAAGTTTTTGATATTCGAAGTTTGTCAAGTTAATCGCTCTGTATAAAATCTCCTGTTTGAGAAATGTAACTTTTAGTCCATACCGACATTTCATCTCACTCTTGGTTTTGCATGTCCCAAATAATTCTGCTTAAATTCTATCCATAAAGTTTTTATGATGGCATTTGTGGTGATCTGTTTTTCCGAACATTTTCTTTCTTTCAGCAATAACTTTTTCGAAAAAAGGAAATACCTCCTTATGTAAAACATGTTGCTCAGTTTAACGGTAACGATAATTTTCTGGTTAATTACGAGACAAGCACTTGCAATTGTGTCTTCTTTGAAGAACGTTGCACAAATGTCTGTCAGCTGTAGTTCAATGTCTGTCGTGGTATTAGCCAGGGAAATAGTTCGAATGTTTACAGATTTCTCTTCCCGGAGACTGTGCTGCTTGGGAGTGTTTTGTCTTGTTCCGTACGGATGGCGCTTCGATCAACTTGGTTGTAGATCGTGGTGTTATCCGTGGAGAAATATTAGTTGAACAGTAATAAACCTCGAAACATGCATTTCTGCAGGTGGTCATTCCCAGCCAGATGAAGGATAATTTTCTGTTCAATTACGAGACAAGAACTTCCAATTGGGTCTTCTTTGAAGAACGTTGCACAAATGTCTGTCAGTTGTAGTTCAATGTCCGTCGTGGTATTAGCCAGGGAAGTAGTTGTTTTCTGACAGATGTTTGCCTTTATTTTCCATTTTGTAGAAACGCTTAGAGAGAAGGGTACCCCTGTATTCTTTCAACAATATATGGTCATGATGGTAGAGCGCTTGTCTCTTAACCTAAGGGTCATGGGTTCAATTCCCAGTATGGTCATCGGTCTCGTGCATGGCATCACACGTTAAAAGGTAAGGGCTGCGTCTTCCCTAGCTCGGACAAGCCTTTCGAAGACTTTTGAGGGTTGTACTCTTAAGAGTGTGCAGCTGGTTGACGGAAATAAAAATTTAACAAAAACAAAAATTTGGAAAAAATGTTTTTTTACGATCTTATAATAATGGATATAACTATATTTTGTAACTAACGTTCATGCATATGAGTGCATTCGTCCACTTCTGATCAAATTCAAACCCTGTCCATTTTCAGAAGTAATTCATACATTTTCACTACTTATCAGCAAGTTTCACCTTTATCTTGAACGGATATAACTTTCCGGTTTTTTTAATTATCAGCAGTATGCTTAGCGAAACCTCTGTAATCAAGTGACCAGCGTTCTATATTTCAGATCACGTTATTAACTATACAGAGTAATTCATTCTTACTGATTTGAGTATTTCGATTCCAAACTTTATTTATTATTTCCTCCACCTCACTACTTGTAATTAGTTAAATTAACTAATAAGTTTTGGTAAGTAAGTATACTGTACATTTGAGTATAACTGACGTTTGATTTGATAAAATTTCTGCATTACAAATGAATTGTAATAAAATAAATCATGATTTTTTATGGAAGACACCATAACAATGCATTTTGGATTATTCAACTTTGCCGCCCTCTAGCGGCTGTCCCAATCATACGATACTCCTATAACTTCTCAAAATTGTTTAGTGCCTTGAACCATACAAAATATCAAAAAATTATTAAAAGCCATTTTCATAGGTTTTTGTGCCCTGTCCTTTCAGTAAGGCCGGAGTCTCATACATCCGTTTATCCGACGGTACGATGATACGAAAGTGTTCATATTGGTCGAAATTCAAATTTTATCCGTCCATATTTGAATTTCAACCAATAGAAACACTCTCGCATCATCGTACTGTAACAATTTCGAGACCGGCCCTGATCATCCAATTACACTCCACACTCAAACTAAACAAGTTCTCTTCTGACAAACACATGACTCATCCGTGGAAGAGACGCGAACGCCCTAACCGAACATTCTAGGAACCTCTAAGAAGTCGCCGAAGAGACTGGAAAGATCGAAAACTGTAAATGCTACTATATATAGCCGCTGTATAGCAGATGGCGGAACAGTCAGAATTCAGAGTTAGTTACAGTTCCAGAGTTCGCAGATAGAGACTGACACCGTAGAAATAAATGTTGTAGTGAATAATTGTTGTAAATAGTGTTTTAAATAAATTAGGAAAATTAGTTAGTGCAGTTTTACTACATTGTTGTCAGAAGTCGGATGTTTAAAATAAATAAGTGTTAAAGTGATCGCCCTTTAAAAACTGATAGACAGTTAGTAACCCGTTGAACATTTGAGTGTTTGCAAAGTGGACAGTTTTGCGCGTCGCGGGACTGAAAACCTTTTGTGTGAAATAAATAATAGACTAATATTTCGGTTAAAAACAATTAAAGACAAAATGTTTCCGAGGAGAGTTCACCTGGTTGACCTTAAAGTTAGTGAATTGAAGCAAGAGTTAGAGCAGCGGGAGTTAGAAACAACTGGAAAGAAGGCCGTACTCCAGAAAAGACTTGCAGATGGACTCATTGAAGAAGGAGAAGACCCCGAAACATTTTTGTTCGAAGTTTCTGGAGTCGATTTGAGTGCTATAATGAACAAACTCGAGGAATCCACGAATAGTTTGAAGGAGGAACTTCAACAAAATTCGGTGAGTCTGGAAGATAAATTTCTTCAAAATTCAAAGAGTCTGGAGGAAAAGCTTCTAGAAAATTCTGTCATCCTGAAAGAAGAACTTCTAGAAAATTCGAATTGTCTAAAAGAGGAACTTCAAGAAAATGTGAAGAGCCTGGAAGAAAAACTTCACGAAAATTCGAAAACTCTAGAAGAGAAACTTCACGAAAATTCGAAAAATTTAGAAGTGAAGCTTCTAGAAAACTCGGAGAATTTGAGAGAAGAGCTTCTAGTAAATTCGAGAAGCTTGAAAGAAGAAGTTTGCAGTGTGGCGAATCGGTTGGAAGAAAGAATGGGAACTGTTGAAACAGAGATGGAGAAAATCAAAGATGAAATGGAAGAAGAAATGAAAAAAATTAAGGAAACGCTCCACGATGAGATAAAATGCGGAATCGAGACAAATCGGCAGAATAAAGGAAACAATCGGTAAGCTGAAAAAGCAAATGGATTCTGCTCACACCTCAGAAACTTACAGCAAAAACTCAATGCCTGGACACGAGTATGAACTTGGAGGAAGTTCAGGAGGACATCAAAAATTTCAAGGTCAGTGCTGAACCTGGAAAGCTCTCATTAAAACTGCCTTAGTTTGACGGAAATACTCCATGGGCAAACTATCGACGACAATTCGAAGCTGCTGCGAAGGCTAATGGATGGAATGCTGGAGAAAAAGCTTTAGCATTGACACTGGCATTGCGTGGCGAAGCAACAAATATTTTACAAACGCTCACCGCCCAACAACAGGAAGACTATGAACAGCTGGTAAAACACTTGGAACTTCGTTATGGCCAAGCCCACCTTGAACACGTATATCACTCACAGCTGAAGAACCGATGCCAGAAATCAAGCGAATCGTTGCAAGAATTTGAAGCAGATATTGCACGCTTGGTTCGTCTTGCGTACCCAGCTACACCGGAAAATGTAATGGAGCGACTAGCGGTCCAGGCATTTTTGGATGGACTTCGTGACCAGGAAACCCGGCAAGCCCTAACCCAGACAGCACAGAGACGCCCTAAAGATATCTTTAAGACATCTACAAAAAACATTCGGGACATCTCAACGACGTTCAGTAACTTTGTTATTGCATCTTCAAGACGTCTTTGAGACGCCCGTTGTTACAAATCAGGACATCTTCAAGACATCCGTTTCATGTTCAATTCAAGTCCACAATGGACCAAAATCGAACCAATTCTGGACATCTTAAAGACGACTTTCTCATGTCCATTATTATAGTTGAACCAGTAAATTAATTTACGATGCAGAATAACTCAGTCATCTCTACAATTCAATATAACAATCCAATGTTATGTAATGGTAGAACGATCAAAAGTTATCGATCAATCAAACAGTTACTACATGTTCATCTTCAGCTAAGTTTAAATTATGGAGATGGGTCACCACATGTTCAAAATAAATTTGAATTTATTTTGATAAAAACACATGTTTTTGTGTCCGCAAAACCCCTAGTGGGAACATGTGGTGACTCATTTATATTTATATTCAATTTTCTATACAACAATTTTTCCTCTTCATAATTTAAGCCTATATAGGTTCGAAACATGTACTACCGTTCTACCAATACATAACATTGGATTGATATATTTAATTGGGGAGATGACTTTGAGTTTTCTTGCATTGTTAATCTATACCACTCCATTTCGAGACACAATGGACTTCTAACACATGTTAATATATTAATAAAGGCCATTAGCGACTACTAAACTGTTTACTGGGTGTAATAAATCCAAGAAAAATAACTATATGTTTTTATTAATTATTATAATTTATAGTTTCTTTTTATTTTGCGCACATAACTACCCTCCGTAGCCAAAGTTGAATTGAACAATTATACAATTTTCATAGTTAGGAACAACAAATGAAAATAAAGAATCGTGAAAATAATTATTTTGGTTTTTCAAATTTCATAAATTGAGGGTTTATAAAAATCTGATGTAAATAAATAAGTGACTATAATAATAAAAATGGATTTCATTGACATTCATCAGCAAGTACAACATAAAGGAAATATACAGCATGCTAAGAAAGTATAAACCCATTTCAAGTTCAAATAACGTCAACCCATTATTTGGGATATAATTGTGATGAAATAAATTGGCCTCAAAATATTTTCTAGGCAGGATGAAAGATCACGTGAATTTTTTTGGTATATAATGAAGCACGTACCACAAGGTCAAGATTTTTTATAAACATGCTTTTGATGGGCAAAATGAAGAGCTGCGGCTGGCCAAGTTAGTAAGCTTAGTTTTTTCAACCTTCAATGCCTTTGCATCAGTATCAGTAGAACATTCGCCATCAACTTCGTATGGTTTTTGTCTCTTGGTCCGCATATAATATTTTTGGAGACTAGCCATAGTTATTCAGTAATATACCGGGTGGCTACGGAAGTATTGCCTACGGAATATCTCAGTTATTGTATGAAGTAGGTTTGTGAAATTTGGAGCGTCGATATAATGACATAAGAGCTAGAATTTGAGCATATTGACATGTCGAAGTTAACTTCCGGTCTGACCGGAAGTAACATCAACTTTCTTATTTTAAATGGAAACCCAATTTTTTTTTCTTTTCGCTTTATTCAGCATTCAATTCCCTTTCTAATGACATACCACAAGTTGGTATCTAACCAGAAACTAGATCAGAAAAAAATTATTATTGAAATTCACCGAGTAGGCCGTGAAAGCAAAATGAAAGCCAAAAATTGAAAAGTTGGCTATGGAAACCATACGTCACTTGATAACAGTTGCTACAACTGTGAAATTTTATTTTCATTCGTCGGCGTTATAAAAAGCCGCCAAAAAAAATATTGGAAAAATTGGGAAAAAAACAATACTCTGTAGGTCCATAACTTAAATAGGAACATACAACTTTTTCTTGCCTGTACTATTCAGCATAACCATTCCTTTCTAATGATATAATAGAAAGTAATTTTTTGAAATGAAATACCAAAAAATCCAATTATTATTATTCAAATAACAAAAAAACAGATTTATCGAAAAAAAAAAATTCAAATTCAAATTAAATTTAAATTAAATTAAATTCAAATTAAAGATAAAATAAATTCAAAACAAATGTTCGAAATGCATTCCCGCAGCGTCAATACATTTATTGACTCTGGTGATATTTTCATGTAAAACGTTTCTCAACATTTGGGGCGTGATATCTTGGAAAGCTCTACGAATTTTTACTTCTAGCTCATGTAGAGTTGTAGGCTGTGTGGAATACACCCTATTTTTAAGATGCCCCCATAGAAAAAAGTCGCACGGAGTAAGATCAGGTGACCTTGGTGGCCACCTGACTGGACCATGGGTTGTTATAAGTCTCTCTTGAAAGCGATTTTGAAGATAATTTCTCGCTATTCTTGAATTAGGCGGAGGGGCGCCATCTTGCTGGAAGTACATTCTCACAGTTATTTCCGCTGGTAGGTTGTTAATGAATTCCGAAATTTCATTCGTTAAAAAATTAAAGTATCTCTCTCCGGTTAGTTGGCCTTGAAAAAGAATGGGGCCAACAATATGAGTTCCAACTATTCCTGCCCAAACATTCATACCAAATCTCTCCTGGAAGCCACCTTGTCGAAACCGGTGCTCGTTTTCTATCGCCCAGTACCTGAAACAAAAGACCGTTCACACTTTTAGCACTTTACACTTCGACTATCGACAATAATCCAAATATAGTACAGTACCTACCTTGTATTATTCCTGTTAAATAATCCATTGTTGGTAAATCTTGACTCGTCCGTAAACAAGATATAATAGTTAAATAGGTGATTCTCAGCATTTTGTCGAAGAAACCAATTACAATATTCCAGGCGCCTTTCACCGTCATTTTCATACAAATGTTGATGCAACTGATACTTGAAGGATTTAAATCGATGTTTTTTCAAAATTTTCCTAGCAGAGTCCTTACTTATAGCTAATTCGGCGCCAATCTGCCTTGAGGAAATTGTGCTATCATATTGTACTAAAGCTAATACATTAATTTCAGTTTCCTCATTAATAACAAATGCTTCATGGTCTTCGTGAACATCAGGCTCAGTTCTTAATTTTTCTTCAAGCCACTGGAAATACCTTCTTGACGGTTGCTGCCTCCCTGGATATCGCTCTAAATACAATCGTTCAGCGGCATAAGAATTTTTTAAACATTCACCATAAATGAGAAGCATGTCAATTTGTTCGTTTCGCATTTTTTGAATATTCCACTAACTGATTTCGATTTCCAAACCCTTTTAAAATGGCAGAATCAAAAACACTTCGAACGTCAAAATAATATGGATAGCAGCGTTCGTGAGAGCTCTCGTTTCTTTTTTGTTTCATTCCAAAATACATCTTAATCAGCCTACTTGTAAATATTTTGGTTCGAATGATTATTGCAATGGAATGATTATTCTGAATAGCACAAACATCGTCCATATTAGAATATCTATGGACGATGGCACAGATCAAGTACGTTTATGTTCCTATTTAACCTAGAACCTACAGGATATAATTTATCATTCCACATTATTTTTAATGTTATTTTTGCGTATGGCGATAATCTGTTTTGTTATTTGAAGAATAATAATTGGATTTTTTGGTATTTCATTTCAAAAAATTACTTTCTATTATATCATTAGAAAGGAATGGTTATGCTGAATAGTACAGGCAAGAAAAAGTTGTATGTTCCTATTTAAGTTATGGACCTACAGAGTATTGTTTTTTTCCCAATTTTTCCAATATTTTTTTTGTCGGCTTTTTATAATGCCGACGAATGAAAATAAAATATCACAGTAGTAGCAACTGTTATCAAGTGACGTATGGTTTCCATAGCCAACTTTTCAATTTTTGGCTTTCATTTTGCTTCCACGGCCTACTCGGTGAATTTCAATAATAAATTTTTTCTGATCTAGTTTCTGGTTAGATACCAACTTGTGATATGTCATTAGAAAGGGAATTGAATGCTGAATAAAGCGAAAAGAAAAAAAATAGGGTTTCCATTTAAAATAAGAAAGTTGATGTTACTTCCGGTCAGACCGGAAGTTAACTTCGACATGTCAATATGCTCAAATTCTAGCTCTTATGTCATTATATCGACGCTCCAAATTTCACAAACCTACTTCATACAATAACTGAGATATTCCGTAGGCAATACTTCCGTAGCCACCCGGTATAGTTGACTTACCTTGATATATTTTGTATTTCTTAAACGTCCGTATAATTCAAACACAGCCCACAGCAACAAAAGTATTAGAAATAACACCACGACGAAACAAGAACACAAAATGGCGGTTGGCAATGGAAAGGACAATTCATTTTCGAGATCGATCGTTCTTCGGAGCGTACACGTTCGCGAAAGAAAAGTGAGAAGGAAATACATTATTCACATGTCTCCAAATGAAATAGATGTTCGCGAAAATGTACGATTCGAGACCGATTGATCCCGAAAATTCCCGCTTGTCGATTCACACGATATCGGGTTAATTTAGTACTTTCTCGTTCATTATTCATTGAGCTGAAGCAATCGATCCCAGCATAATGATTGACTGGAAAGTGACATTTTTGTGGAATTCCACCAAATGCAATAATATTTATTTCAAACAGTTATAGTAATAAGTAATAGACAAACATTTAAGATGAAAAAACTTCAAAAGTCATCTCGAATATATTTTAATCATAGATCTTTGAAATATTATTATAATAGCAAAAATATACAAAGTTCAATGTTTGAGTCGATTTAATACATAAAAACATTTTTTTGTACCTAGTAAACAATCAACATGAGTAATTTTCTTTAATCAATGCCACTGGTTTCTGAAAAAAATTCAATATGATGTATGTATGACGACTCAGAGACGTTCATTACAGGATGTCTCTGAGATGTACGTAAACAGCTGTCTCTAAGATGTCCATTTTATGCCTCTGGACGTTCAGGCATATAATGGACCTAAAATGGACGACTTTAAGACGTCGAGTGCTGTGTGGGAACACTAGCTCGCCCCGCACATCTCGTGGATGCATTGGCATGCGCTCTGGAATTCGAAGCAGCAAAGCAATCCTGCAAAAGCCAGAGTGGAGTCCGGATGATCGAGGAAGACCGAAAGGAGCCTACTAATATGAAGCTGTGATGCGAAAAGTGCTGAAGGAAGTTGTGCCTGAAAGAAGACTGATACGATGCCAAAATTGTAGAGAACTTGGGCACGTGCGTAGCAAATGTCCAACATTGAAAAAATCGACATCAACGATGAAGGTCAAGAAGGAGCAATCGTCAGCCCGTATCCAATAAGCCCCAGTTAACAATGCATATGTCGCTGTCCTTCAACGACAGAACAAAGGTGTATTCATGGACGATCTCATTAACAACGAGCCTCGCACCATGCTGCTAGATACAGGTGCGTCAAGAACAATTCTCGGACCTACTTTTGCCAAAACACCGGCAAGAATTGAACCGTCAAACTGGAAATTACGCACAGCAACAGGGGATCCAGCCACTGTATATGGCGAGTTAACGATCGACTTGGTTTTAGGCAGCACGAAACTAAGACACCGAGCACTGGTCGCGGACATCGAGGACGATGCAATCATTGGAATGGACATAATGAATTCCAGAGGGTTCGAGCTGAACTTCAAAGACGGCGTCCTACGTGTCAACGGAGAAGAGCTGGTACTTCACGGGAGAAGCGAAGAAATGATCCGGGTTGTGTTGGCTGAAGACATGAGCATTCCCGAGAAAGCTGAAACCATTCTGGAGCCTCGTATGGTTGGCGGAGTGAGCAACGGGAGCGTGGTGATGTCCGAGCCCGAGCTCCATGATGAAAAAATCGGACGAGGAATTGCCCTTTGGGAAGACCTTACTGCGCGCCGATAAACTTATACCAGTAAGGGTCATGAACGTCAATTACCATTCAGTGACGTTGAAGAAAGAAACAACTTTGGGCCACTGCTCGCCAATTTCATCTGTGATCAGGAATGTACGCGATACCATTAACCAAGCCAACAATCTACCCGCAGAATTAGAAAAGCTAGTTGCCATATCATCGAGAGGCATAAAACCGGCACAGCAGCCCAGATTAAGAGGTTAAGTGAGGAGATACCAAGACGTCTTTGACACCGGACAGGGAAAAGGGGGTAGAACGAAGGTAGTCCAGCACAGAATTGATACTGGAGATGTCCGACCAATCCGTCAATCAGCGAGGAGACTCCCTCTTGCCAAGAAGGAAGAGGCAGACAAAATAGTCAGTGATATGGGGAAAGAAGGAGTAATTGAACCATCTGACAGCCCCTGGTCATCTCCAGTTGTACTAGTAAAGAAGAAAGACGGATCGACAAGATTCTGCGTAGATTACCGACAACTGAATAACGTGACAAAGAAAGACAGCTACCCACTACCTAGAATAGATGACACCTTGGACATGCTCGCCGGCTCTTCAATCTTCTCGACCTTAGACCTGAAGAGCAGATATTGGCAGGTAGAACTGGCTCCAGGAGATCGAGAGAAGACAGCTTTCACCATAGGCTCAGGGCTGTGGCAATTTACCGTTATGCCATTCAGACTTTGTACGCTCCAGCCACTTTTGAGAGATTAATGGAGACGGTGTTGAAGGGACTCTCCTGGAAGACTTGCTTGGTATACCTCGATGACATCATCGTAGTCGGCAGATCATTCGAAGACCACGTGAAAAATCTGGAGGAGGTATTTCTGCGTCAGAAAGAAGTCCACTATCTTGGCCACATTGTCTCTGGGGAAGGAGTAGCAGTAGATGACCAGAAGATTAAAGCTGTTAGAGACTGGCCCATCCCCAACGATATCCATCAGCTTCGGAGTTTTCTTGGCCTATGTACCTACTATCGTCGGTACGTGCTAGGGTTTGCTAACATCGTCAAACCATTGACCAGGCTCAAAGTTCCAGTGGTCCGAGGAATGCCAAGATTCGTTCAGGAAGCTGAAAGGGGCATTAATCAACGCTCCAATTCTAAGTTATCCTCTTCCGAACGGAAAATTTATTCTGGATACGGACGCCAGCAACGTGGGACTTGGAGCTGTCCTGTCTCAGATCCAGGATGGACAGGAAAAAGTCATCGGGTACTTCAGCAAGACCCTCAGTAAACCGGAGCGAAATTACTGTGTCACCCGACGGGAGCTGCTAGCTGTGGTCAAAGGAGTAGAGCACTTTTACAAGTCTGTGTATGGCAGGAGATTCCTGCTGAGAACTGACCACGCCGCCCTCAAATGGCTCCTACAGTTTAAGAATCCCGAGGGTCAAGTGGCACGCTGGATTGAGAGGCTCCAGGAGTTCGACTTAGAGATCGAACATCTGGCGGGGACCAGCCATAAGAATGCGGATGCCCTATCGCGAAGACCATGTCCAGACGACTGTTCGCACTGCCGACGAGCAGAGGAGAAAGAGGCGACAGTTTGTAGAACAACGGCGGTCGATGATTACTGGAATGACAGCAAGCTCCAGAAAGACCAAGAGAAAGATCCAGATCTTGGCTTAGTTATCGGCTGGAAGAGGAGTAACCGAAGACCGACATGGCAGGAAGTAGCAGGATATTCGCCAGCTATCAAGTCCTACTGGGCTCAATGGAACTCCCTTACTCTGGACAACGGAGTTCTGAAGCATGTGTTGGAGTCCGAGGATGGTGGAGAAGAAAGACGTCAGACAGTTGTACCCAGAAGCAGAAGACCGGAAGTGCTTCGAGAAATTCATGATGGGGTCGCCGGAGGACATCTGGGAGTAACGAAGGCTCTCCAGAAAGTGAGGCAACGGTTTTACTGGGCCAATTGTCAAGCAGACGTTCAAGACTGGTGCAGAAAATGCGCTGTATGCGCCGCAAGTAATGGACCTCAAACGCGACCTAAGGCACCAATGCGTCAGTACAACGTTGGCAGCCCATTTGAAAGAATCGCCATCGATATTGCTGGACCGTTTCCACAATCTGACCACGGGAACAAATACATCCTCGTGGCAATGGACTACTTCAGCAAGTGGGCTGAAGCCTATGCCCTGCCCAACCAGGAAGCCATAACCGTTGCCGACGTCCTGCTAAAGGAGTGGATTTGTCGATTTGGTGTCCCACTTGAACTGCATTCAGACCAGACAGAAATTTCGAGTGTAACTTGTTCCAGGAATTGTGTCGAATGCTGAACATCCGGAAGATGCGAACTACGGCTCTACATCCGCAGTCTGATGTAATGGTGGAGCGGATGAACAGGACAATGAACCGCCACTTATCCAAGGTAGTCTCTGACCACCAAAGAGACTGGGACCAGTATCTCCATTTGTTCCTGATGGCCTATCGTTCTGCAGTACACGAGTCGACCGGCCAAACCCCTGCTAGTATTATTATGGGCCGAGAGCTGCGACTACCATGTGACCTGAAGTTTGGGACGCCACCAGGACAAGACACTGCGGGAGAGGACTATGTCAGCAAACTTCGGCAGAGAATGGAAGACATCCACGAAAGAGTCCGTTTGAACATCCAGAGTGCCAGCGACCGAATGAAGGAGACCTATGACATCAAGGCCGATGCCGGAGGATTTAAGGTTGGTGACCTGGTTTGGCTGTACAACCCCAAACGTCGTCGAGGCCTATCACTAAAGTTGCGGAACTCATGGGAAGGCCCTTATGAGATCTTGAAGAGGATAAATGACGTGGTCTACCGAATTAAAAAACCACCTAGAGGAAAACCCAGAGTCGTCCATTTCAATAGGTTGGCCCCTTACGCTGGAAACCACGACCAAGTCCGCACCCTCAGACCACCGGAGGATGCGATGACGTTCCAGAAATTCATGTCCTTGTACTCAAACGGACAGAAAGTTCGACATGGAGTGACTCTAGAAGAACCACGAGACCTTTTTAAGGTGCCTGCGGATTACGCGCTAGCCCACTGTGTAGCAGAAGACCTTCAAATGTCCAGAGGCATCGCTGTGGTGTTCTCCAAGAAGTACGGTCGTCTCCATGAACTACGGCAACAAAACCCGGAAGTTGGAGGGGTGCTACAGTTGCAGAAAGGCCAGAGAAGCATCTTCTATCTAGTCACCAAGAAGCAGTCTCGAGACAAACCGTCCTATGAAGACGTATAGAACAGCCTTGAGAAATTAAGGGACATAATGGTGGAGCAGAATCTCGTGGACCTGGCAATCTCAAAATTGTCCTGCGGGCTCGACGGACTGGACTGGAGAGTCATAAGGAGCATGTTGGAGACGATATTCCAATAAACCGGCGTCAAGATCTTGGTATGCTGTAATCATCGTCCACAACCAAACCTGAAGACCGTAGAGTGCTACTTCCATCAAACAGCAAGGTGCAGATATGGAGAATCATGCAAATATCTCCATACTCCAAAAATGACATTTCGGGACGAAAAGTCTTTAAGAAGGGGGCAATGTAACAATTTCGAGACCGGCCTCGAGACCGGCCCTGATCATCCAATTACACTCCACACTCGAAATCTAAACTAGTTCTCTTCTGACAAACACATGACTCATCCGTGGAAGAGGCGCGAACGCCCTAACCGAACATTCTAGGAACCTCTAAGAAGTCGCCGAACAGACTGGAAAGATCGAAAACTGTAAATGCTACTGTATATAGCCGCTGTATGATGGTGGAACAGTCAGAATTCAGAGTTAGTTAGAGTTCCAGAGTTCGCAGATAGAGACTGACACCGTAGAAATAAATGTTTTAGTGAATAATTGTTGTAAATAGTGTTTTAAATAAATTAGGAAAATTATTTAGTGCAGTTTTACTACAGTAACGTCAGATAAACGGATGCATGAGACTCCGTCCTAAGTTATAATTTTTTCTACGTTCATGTCTGTAAACGTCAAAAATCGCACTGTCAACATTCCTTGTAAATGACATTTAACAATAACATGCATGAGATCTCATAACATACACGTGCGTTTTGAGAAGAAAACTTAAACTTCTTGGTTTAACCCTTTCAAGCTTTGTGGTATCACGATGATACCACTTTTCTAAAATACATTGAGGATGCAGCGGAGTGGATTCAACGCGATACCCCATATTCTGTAGCTGTACGGTGGTGACACATCTTGAAAAAAAATTGCGACATGGCGATTCTGGCGCTTAGGAGGTCACAATGCTCTGCCGTTTCACCGTAAGGTGTAAGTGATTTGATAGTTTTGAAAACCTGTTTTCGGACGAAAAAATGAGCGGTAAGAAGGGTTGCTTAGTGTGGATTCATGCAGCACCAATTAACAATTATCAAGTAGCAATTATCAATCAACATTTATCAATTAGCAAGTATTGAAAATGCTGCATTCATGCACCCAAATCAAGATGCATAGAAACCCGGGTGTGATCTCTTATACCTGTGATACCGACATACAAAAGTGTTGATGTACGGCCTACTTGATTCATGTTATTTTTATTGCGGTACCGTTTCACTTCTTTAGCACAGATGGCGGCAAAATTACAGATTAATGTTGTCATTGACGATTGACGGTTGGACAAGCGACAAGTGTCATGTCAACATTCAAAAACAATCAAATGACAAATCAAGGCACCGTGGAATGTTGGAAACTCGGCTATTTCGACTTCTGCGCCATCCATCGACGTATGAAGCCAACGGTATCAATGCAATTACAGTATCAACAACTTTGGTAGAAACAAAATCGAATTTGAGATCGCACCAGGGTTTCTATACATCTTGACCCAAATTAACAATTACCAAGGAACAAGTGAGCATGCGCACAAAGCAGATCCGTGCCATTGAGTTAACCTCACTTTGTCGTGGAAACTGTTTAAACATTCAGATTCTATTCGTTTTCCGAATGTTTGTAATCAATTTTGTGCATTCACGATGGTCATTGAAATGGAAGCTACTCAAGCATTTTTTTTGTTGATTTTCGATGCTTTTCGTCATTATACTGACCAATCCGTGATGGTCGTGTGGTAGAGCGCTCGGCTTACACGCATAAGGTCGTGGGTTCAAAGCCCAGCACTGGGACTCTGATGGTTAGAAATGTTTCATAGCATCGAAATGTGTCGAGAATGTGACGTCATATTCGAACATTAGAAATGGGAAGCATAGTACCGATATTTCGAATATGACGTCACATTTCGATTCTATAAAACATTTCTAATCATCGGAGTCCGGGGGCAGCACGGCCATCGGTCCCGGATCTTTTCCTTGCTCGTACAAGCTCCTAGGAGTGGGTTTCCTCTTTCTGGAAACCTGGAAGATTCGTTAAAAAAAACACGATCATCTGCGTACTAGTTGCGCACTAGAAGAAAATCTCGTTCAATTAGAGTAGAAAGATAATAGTTGGTCAACTTCTACTCTACTTGTTACTTGATCATTGTAATACAAGGAGTTCAACTTGTAATTGGTAATTGTTAATTGATAATTGTTAATTGGTGCTGCATGAATCCACACTAGTAGATAATGAATTATATTTATTAAATTTGTTTTTTATCCATATTTTCTTTATGTACGAGTAATTCTTCAGACTATTGTAGTGGTTTCAAACGACACCACTAAGCAGCGAACACCGGAATATTCGGATAACGATGAGTTCGAGAATTTAATTTTCGAAGAAATTCCATCCGGGACCGAGTCGGAAGTATATGAGGAATATGACGACGGAGAAAACAACGAACATGACGGTGCTCAAAATTGCAAAGTGCAACCGTTGGTAATGTTGAGTAGGCTGCCGCAATGAGCCTGGACATCGATAATAATTTAGTTCAGGATCAGGATAATGGTGGATGATGATTTTAGTGACGAAGACCGTATCCCAGCAATTTCCATAGGGCTATTCAAATTCGAGTCTATGCATTGGGATCTCGATAACGGTACACAATAGAGATGGTTAAATGGGAACAAAGTTGCGTATTTCAGAGGTCAATTACGTGAAACAGAAAAATCTGATATTTAGTTCTGGAGTTATACGGGAAAAATAAAAAAAATCTTTCTTGTTTTGCCTATACTTATGTTTTTATTTTGAGAATTCTTAATACTTTCAGAACTTTCTCATAGAAACGTTTTGTAGACCATCCAAATAAGGGAATAAAAAATGTTTACAAAATTGGACAACTTTTCATTTTCAAATACTCATCTGTATTTTTTATTGCATTTTTTCAAATGACAAGTCATGTTTCATATTGACGTACTTAATATTTTCATCTGATGTGTAGTTCAGAATTAAACTAATACCAGAACTACTATTTCAACATTCTTTTATTTCCATAACATCTGTAATTGAAAAATATGAGTACTTATAAGAAATATTTCCGAAACTCTCTGCAGTTCAGATGAAAATATTATGCCAATATGGAACATGACTCTTAGAAGTTGAAAAAAATTAAATAAGAAATGCAGGTGACTATTTGAAAATTAAAAG
The DNA here is from genome assembly GCA_958502065.1 of Chrysolina americana. Taxonomy (NCBI): domain Eukaryota; kingdom Metazoa; phylum Arthropoda; class Insecta; order Coleoptera; family Chrysomelidae; genus Chrysolina; species Chrysolina americana. The sequence goes on from OY293411.1 coordinate 22,694,743, forward strand.
TTGAGGTTGGCCTGTCCTGTACGATACTTTGGTATCGTTTTTATTCGCTCATTTGGATAGTCTACAAAAATTCCCAATGACAAAGTGCAAAATATTTCAAGAAATCTTTACAAATTAGAGATATATAGGCAAAAGAAACATTTTATTTTACCTTCCATCATAACTTCAGAAGCTAGATCAGGGTTTTACTTCTAAGTATTTATCAACAAAATAAAATGTTTGATGACAGTTACTATTGTGTTGTGTTCTACTATGTGATATCTTTTTTATATGACTTACCATATATGTACACACTGTACCACAAATGGGTAATAAATTATTATTATTAATAATACAATATGCCATAAACTTTCCAGGGGATGAAAGGGAATAAGAGAAGAAATGGCGCTTATATTGCAAGATACCATCAAAAAAGTCACATGAATATTCACAAAATATTTAATTCTGTTCAAAAAAACGTGGAGACCTAATCGTTCATCAAGTATTATACCGTTTTTATCAATCTTTTGATGTTGCCTGTAGAAACCCAATCAACAAAAATATTATAGTTGAATATTTTCTAAATTATTCGAAATTCAAACTTATTGAGTTCAAAAAAACACTTTCCAAGTCACATAAAAATATACAGGCCCTTCCAGTTGATGATAATACTTCAAAAATGACATCGTAGAAACAATAAAATTAGCAACATTGTAAATAACAAAATTGAAAGCCCAATATTACATTATTCAAGTGTGTAATAATTGGTTGGTTTTTATTGCTAATGGTAATGAGAAAATTAAAGGGATGTTTAAATAAGAAATAACCTTGAAAAAACAACAGGTTTCACATCAGTTATAGTGGGAGAGTTCATTGTTTGGATGGATGACTGGCATACTTTTGGAAGGAACATTTTCATTATGAATTCTTGACTTTGCTTGGGATCTCACCTCAAAAGAGCCTCGTTATTCCTAGCTCGCACAAGTCTTCCGAGGGGCACAGCCAGGGAACAGAACAAAAAAGCAAGCAGCCAAGCAGCAAGTTAAGTCAGCTAACAATAAATAAATAATTTTTTTTGAAGAACTTGTGCAATAATTTAATGAAACTATGTGGACAGCTGAAGGTTTAAAAGACTCTGTCAAATCACCGAAAATATTCTGACATACCTCATATATTTACTTTTGAGAATAAAAATCGCACCATGTTCTTACACGCTGAAAAAAAAATATGACGGGCATTTGAAAAGCTACACTAATCACTATTCCTGAACTTTCAAATTCTGTATACAATCTGATACAACTTCTAGTTCTGACATATTTTCAACACTAGTATTCACATGACTTTTTTCTGCAACACATTCCAATGATTTTGCTTTCTTCAACTGTCTGAACTCTTCAATTGCGCTGTCTAACTCATCCACAACACTCTTGACAACAGCAGCTGCTTCGTTATCATTATTTTCTGATCTTGTTCTATGACGTTCCTTTGGGTATTCATATGGTTTGTATCTTGCACGAGAAGATACTGGTCTAACTCGAAATCCAATTGAAACATTGCTCACATACCTTGTATTTATTGTCAACATGTTTAGATATTTGTTTTGCAAATCTCCCAGGTACTCATCTTTTGAAGTTGCTGTACTAGCTAACATACCTAGCTCATTCAGGGCCCTGTCTAGTTCATTCAACTGAGGTCTGGAAACCTGTAAGTAAAAATAATTGAAAATATTGATTTTTTAAATTTTTTTTACTTGAATAATTTTTTCTTGCCAACATATTCCACCTATTAGATAAAATGAAAATTCATCTGTTATTCAATCGCGTTAAAAATAGAATTATTATTACAAAAACCAAATCATGGTGACAAAATTCTGAATGAAAATTTTCAACTTTTACCCTTTACATCGTCAAACAGCGATTATGTACCCAAAATGAGGAAGGATATCAGTAATCACTAATTACCTACCTCTACATCAACATCTTCGCACTGCATTTTGGATGGCTGTTATTGTTGATTGTTGCGTTTTTTAACAAAATATTGACAATATGCAATATGTATGTTTATAAATTGAAGTGACATGGAGCATTGCAAATTCTGCAATGCAACATAGACATAATTGTAGGTTGTAGGTCTATGCCTCTATACCGGTAAGGGAATAAATTGTCATTTATGACATTTTTATCATTGTGTTTGTGTCATATGTCAATTTATTCCACCAAACCGGTACCTGAATGGAGTCGAATAAAACGCAGCTTGTAATTTTATGAATTCTGTGCACATTTCGACATTTCTGTGGGTCTGTGGCACTAGCTGCATTTTACTTAACCCATAGAGGACTTCGGATAAGGATTCAGTCATGCCACCACACAACTTTTGGCTTTAAAACTACTGACACGTTTTTCGATAATTTTTCTCGGGTTACCACTGCCCTAAGAGTTAACCCGGTGACGGGTGAGTGATACCACAGATTATAGAAACTTACAGATAAGAAGCTCCGCCCATTTCCTTTGATGTTTGAAATGCCGCCTCATTGACCTCGGACCTTTAAATTTTGCAGAGTGCAGAGAATTTTGGAGAGTGCACTGGTTTGAAGGCAAAGGGCATAAATTTTTAAATTCTCAAGATCAGAATTCATTCTTCCACATAAAATTATATGTCCTGCGTTCAGAACTGCTTCTCCCTCGGTGATACATCGGGAATTGTCTAAAGTTTTCAAGTGATCAAAAAAATCCATCAAACCAAGCTTCATCTAAAAAATAACCTTAAATTGCAGAAGCATTCAAAACTAATCCGAGTTAAAATACCTTCAAACCACCTTACTGAAACTATCTTTCAAGTCTTCTAATAGACAATCACTTTTCAGTTGGAGAAATCACCAATTTTCACAAATTGTTTAAAAATAGGTAAACAGACCGCCAAAACGCCATATAAACACGTGTAAACCACAGACCTCATAAAAGAAGTAGATGTAGCATGCTAAAATTCTGATGGAACCTATGTAATAATAATAATAATACTCCCTCATAAACACTCGTTGAGTGTACCCAAAGGCATAGCCTGTGCGGGTAGAGGACGGCTATTATTATTATTAGCCGTGGCGCTCTGGGGCGACTTACTGATGTTTTAGGTGATGTATTCACTTTTTCAGTTGCAGGAAAACCCAGAAAACCTACAGCACCACCTCGGATGGTCGGTGTGCAACTCCAAGCTAGCACTAGACGAGATTGGCATCTAGACAACTCACAATACACTTGCTTTTCAACAAGGCATGCGGCCTCCTATCGATCCGATATAAAGTAGTTGAGAAAAATTCTCACCTACATCGGATTCGAAACGACTATCGGTATGCTGGAGTTTCGAACGGCCTGTGCATTAGACCGCTGATCCACCGACCACCTATGTTGGTACTACTAAAAGTCAGGGTCGGTGTCGTATCATTATGCCAAACTCTATTCGAATTTCGGATCATTGTTAATATTCTTCTGTTGTTTATAAATGTTCATGTCCATTGTCCAGCCAGCGATTCTTAAATAAGGTAAATAATTATAGGCAACTCTAGAATTCAGTTTTGATATGCTTTTCAAAGCTTCAAAGCTTTTGTAAATTTCAAAATAGTTTGTTTCTTCTCAATAGTAACTGCTTGTAAAAAGTGCATACTCTTAATTCACAAAGATATCAAGGGAAAATTTTGGTTTACACGTTGCTGCACAAACACTCAGCTCGAGTGTAGCTGATGCACTATCATATTCCTATCTGATGTTCTTCATTTGGAAGAATTTCAGAATGTTCAACCAACAGTTGAGTTCATCAAAATTTTCGATGGATTATTTGATATTCTAAATTCCCGAAATATTCATGCTCGTGGAATGAAAATACTAATAATAATAAAGGAAAACTGATGTGATCAATGGAAACCTTTTATTACCAAAGCAATTGATTATCTGTGCAACTGTGAAAATGTTTTGTTGCTTCGCCGGAATGATGGGCGTCTGACAAATTTAAAATCTCAATTAGAAGTAGTCGAAATTTTGATCACAAGATTTCAGACAATAAAGCAAGTTGAATAAACGCCTTTGTATATACAATTCTATTTATTTGGGGTATATTAGTATATTACTGGTATACTTTCTTCCAATTCCAATTTTTTATGTTAGTCCGTGAAAATATATAGATTTAGGAAAGCCGTCCTTGTATTTTGGGTAACACTAGTGATTTGAAGTGGGTGGCTGTCAATCCACGAAAGTAGTTTACATCTCGCTTTGTTTCATTCGTTAGAAGAATACAGCCGATTATAAATCAGTGGTGCCAACGTAAAGCGGAATCAACATAGCGGCCATGGATGGGGGGCTATTTTGATATCATTGGAAGAGCGGTCATGTTATATCTACTTCTTTCATGAGGTCTGTGGTGTAAACTCAAAAAACTTTGTCCGTGATTCGTAGTTGAAAGTCTTCCTTTATTTGGCGCTGCGATCTTATTTTCTTTCGCCAATTATGACTGGAATGCTCTTATGCCAAGTTCATATGACAGCCTTACGTATTTGAGCTTATGGCACACTATTTTCCAATTGGTGGATGAATGACACAGAACAACATGTTCTTAGTCAGCAGCCAATTAGCAAACAATACGACGTAATCGTGAGCTATTATGTGTACCTAGCGTTAGTTCCTTTGCGCACCTATTTAAAGTGATTACTCTAGGAGAAGAAGAAAGGAGGCACATGTAATGCCCGTGGCTCACGGTCAAATAGTTTGATCAAACTACTCCGAAGTGACGTAATTTATATCGTGTGCATCCCCCCGCAATTACAGCATAGGGCTGGAGTCGTCCTGGGCTTGGGGCATACCCGTGACCAATGCGCTCCCGCGCATTTCATGCATTTTATTTCTCTATTGCAGTTGGACTGGGTGTGTCCCCAGGCCTGGCATCGGTAACACTGATGAGTGGCGTTCGGATTGTTCTTTTTGATTTCCCACTTAACAATAACATCCGAGGGTTACTGCTCGGATGTTATTGTTGAGGAAACTCACTCTGTGACTTTCTTGTTGGTGTTTAAGGCCCTTGAGCACGAAAGCATGCCGTTTCTCCCCCGGTAACATGTATGTGTGGAACTCGACGTCTGAAGCTTTCAGGGTGTTCTTCAGACTGGCATGATCTTCTGCCGTGTTCACATAAACCAGGGTAGACTTGGTGGTGAACTTGTACATAAGCTTACCCCTTTATGTTTTGGTTGAGGGTCGCTTTGCACTCCTCGTCCAGTCTCTATGATGATTGGAGGGCACTTCCTCTCCCTGTTTGCAGCTGTCGGGGGTTTTGCTGACGTCGAGCTGTTGTCACTTGATTGCAGCCCCGAGCTTTGCTAGTACCTGCGGAAATTCCTCCTGGATCGGGGCGTCGATCTCCATCTCGGTTGGTCTTAGGGAGGGGTTGAGTTCATATTGACTGCCCTGCTCCCCCTCTCCCTCTTTTTGGGATGGTATTTTCTTCCCCAATGTCTCCGGACCATAATTCCAGGGTTCCTCTTTTGTCGTTGTGAGGGGTCTATCCTTATCTAGATGACTCTCCTGTCTTTCCAGGTCATCAGCCGATAGAGCGTCCCGGAAGGTGTTTTGGTACGTTTTGAGTTATTTCCCCATCTCTGTTCTAAATTTCTCTATCGGGCTGATATACATATCCTCATTACCACTCCCGGAAGTCTCGTATTCCTCTGATGTCTCGCTCTTGCTATCCCCCGCCTCTTCCTGCGTCCCTATCACTTCAGGGTATTTTTCTATTGTTGGTTTTTCGAAATCTTGATGTTTGATGTCCTTCAACGTTGTCTTCCGGGCAGTTTTTGGGTTTTCTATCTGGGGGGGTAATTTCGGATTCCTTCTCATAATCCGATCTGAAATGATATGGGCGAGGGGTGTATCACCGACACTACTTCCCTAGTAACCTTTTAATAGAGCCGCTTGTCGATGTCTCAGGTGCTGGCCGTTTCTGCGACTGCGTGGCTACTATTTTCGGTATCGCTCCGGTATTTCTTGGGGTAGATATCGGGATTTTTGTGGGGGAGGTGTTTCCCTGCTCATTGGGGGCTGTTGGTTCCCGGGGAGTGAGTTCTTTCTCACCCCTCTGGCTGCTTAACATCTTCGGTATATCCTTATCCCTTTGACCAATGGGGAATCTGGATGGGGCTAGTCCTTAGTCCAGCACAGTCTCGAGATTTTCCCGCGAGAATAGATCCCGTCTCCTGCCACCTGTCTGGACGCAGTGACGCACTACGGCTCACTCAGTTGACGATAAAAACGGTGTATATACAAAAACTTTAAAACTTTTTATTCGGATTCCTCAATCAATCAGAGGTGTGCTCTGGTCGGCTAGCCAGAGCATACCCCTCTATCTATTTTTAAAACAGAAACAAAATTGTGTAAAATATGTAGGCACAAAAGAGTATAATGAATTTATATTCTCTACACAGCTATTTTAAAAAACACGAACCTTTGTGTAACATTTTTATATAATATTGTGCATTCTGAAGTTGAGTTTTGTACACAGAACAATAAAATAAAACAAACTTATATGTAAAATACTAACACATTATTGTGTATTTTCAATCCAGAAACTCTACAGAGCTATGTAACAAATCACAAATGTCAATCAATTTTCTTGCACAATGTTGTGTATTTTTGACCTAAAAATTTTGTAACACTTATACACAAAGGTGTTGTTTTCGAATTTGAACAATATATTGTGCAAACAATGGATTCAAAGAAATATATACAATGTGGGTATATTATTACAACAAATTAGGATAAACAATAGTTTCCGAGATTTCTACACAAAATTGTTTCTGTAACCATTTCAAACACAATTTGTTAAAAGTTTTGAACAATTGTGGGAAAAAACTCCACACATTTTTTTCCGTGTATTATTTTTAATTTTCTGTTGTTTTTTTCTCTTTGTGAGAGACAGCATTTTATTTTATTTTGTTCTAGAATAACATATATTTTATCGTGGAAAAATAGGGCTACTGATGAAATACCCACAAAAATTAAAAGTAACGCAACATATAATATATATTCTAGTACCACATTGGTGTTGTGGAAACCTGCCATATATTCATTTGAAACAATTTACCTGATTTTGGTACATTTGCAGCCTGCTTTGGCTAGCCAAGCAGAACACACTTATTAGGATACACTAAGGAATCCAAACAATTAATTTTAAAGTTTTTATTCATATCGTGTTTATATATCGTTTTTATTACAAACTGAGCAGGAGAAGGAATATATCAATCTCGAGCTCTTGGGAGTCTCTTCTGGACTGAATTAGGTCCTCCCAGATTTCCCTATTGGCCAACGGGATAAGGTAAATCCCGGTGATGTTAAGCAGCCTGGGGGGTGAGACAGAACTCATCCCCCAGGAATCAAATTTCCCCAAGGACCAGAAAAAGAGGAAATCACCTCTCTCACAAAAATCCCGACTTCTAAGAAAAACCGGAACGATTCCGAAAACAACATCCACGCAGGCGCAAAAACGACCAGCGCCTGAGACATCTTCGAGTGGTTCAAAAGTGTAAAAAAGGTCACTAGAGAAGTAAAGTCGGCAGAAAGCACCCCTCGCCCCTATCTCTTCAGGTCTGATTACGAGAAGGAAGCCGTTATCACCCCCCCCAGATAAAATACCCAAAAACTGCCCGGAAGAAACCAGCTTCCAGGACAGAAGAAGGGTGTTTAGTAAAATTTTAAGTGCTACAGGAGGAGAGAATTCTGGGACCGAAGCCCCAAGGAGAGTATTATCGAAGGTCTCCGCTGTCAGCTACGACAACGAAGGAAATCTAACGTTGAAGGACGTCAACCTGGGGCAAGAGGCCAAAAAGTCCGTGGCATATTGAAACAACCGGAAGTGACAGGAAAACAGGAAGAGGAGGATGATAGACAGAGCGCGACGTCAGAGGAATACCAGACTTCCGGGAGTGGAAATGATGACATGGAAATCAGCCCGGTAGAGAAATTTAGAACTGAGATGGGAAAATAATTCAAACTCTACCAAAACACCCTACAAGACGCTCTGTCGGCTGATGACCTGGAAAGACAGGAGAGTCATCCAGACAAGGATAAATCTCCCACCACCACAGAAGAGAAGTATGATATTGAGACAAGCGAGAACGAAATACCAACTCAAAATGAGGGAGAGAAGGAGCAGGGCACTGAAAATCAGGAACTCAACTTGCAAAGATCGGAGCGGAAATTAAGCAGCAACAGCTACTCGATAAACAACAGAGAGAGCTCAGAAAGAAGCAGAACGAAGAGAAAGTGCTAGCTAAGAAGAGACTCCTGGAGAGGAGAATATCAATAACCCCACCGTCAACTCCGCCGATGCCGTCGACGTCACAGATGCCGAGATCGTCAGGAACCCTTCCCGGAAAAACCCACCACCAGCGACAGAACCAGTAAGCCTACAGAATAGGGATGAATACTTACAATTTACCCAAATAAAAGACCAAATTGAAGCCCTGGAAGACCATTCTGTAACACTACAAGGCAGATCCCGGAAGAACTCATAGAATATCCCTGGACACGAAACTCAGAGAGGTCACGGAGCATAACTGGGAGAAATTTGGAGAGGAGATAAGGGAGCAAAAGACTCGAGGGAAGGTTGCGGTTCCTGAAAGCACCTAGGAAACCACAGGGTGAAACCGAAGAGAAATGGGAAGATGAAGGGTACATTAGACCAAGGAAAACCAGGAAGGAAGACCACGCAAGCTTGAAGAACACACTGAAGGCTTCAGACGTGGAATTTCATACATACACGCTGCCGGGGGAGAAGAGGCCTTCATGCTGAAGGGCTTGGACCACTGCCCCAAGCCGGAAGAAATCGAGAGGGACCTGGAGTCGCAGGGTCTAATAACAATTGGCATCACCGAGATCCATAACACTGAGAGGAAACAATAACAGCCGTGCAGTCGACGGGGTTATTGATAAATGGGAAATGAAAAGGAACAACAGAAAGGCCACTCAGTGTTATCGATGCCAGGCCTGGGGGCACACCCAGTCCAACTGTAATCGCACAGTAATGTGCATGAAATGCGCAGGAGCGCACTGGTCGAGGGTATGCCCCAAGCCTACGACGACTCCAGCCCTCTGCTGCAATTGCGGAGGGTTGCACACATCATGGTCGCAGGAGTGCGAAGTCTACCAAAGGCAAGTGACAACTCAGGAAGAAAGGCGACGAAAACAACAACCAAAGCCTAAATACAAACCGGCCCCTCCAGTCCAGGAAAATGTCTGGGAGAGACGCAGGCGAGAGAGAGAGAGAGAGAGATGAACAACGGCGGAAATCAAAGAGGAGGGGTAAGTCACAGAGTTCCTTCCCAATCCGAACCCCATAATCCAAATATATTCCAAGGGCCAAGCACAATAAAGCACAATAAATGCTGTAGGTGGCTTTATGGAAAGGCATCAGGCAATTAAGGAGCTCATAAACACCGAAGGCTTGCTTAGAGCCATGGATGATATTATTGAGAGCTTGAGGGGTGCCCGGAGTAGCGGCGATAAATTCCTGGACTGGAGACTCATGGAAAAAATAAAAAAAGAGCTCTCGCTCATCCCGGAGGAACAGTTCGGCTTCAGAAAAGGTCATTCAGCGACCTCTTAATTGGCCAGGATTGTTCACGAGGTGAGAGAAGGCTTCAATCGAAATCTTGGCACAGTAATGTTCCTGCTGGATATCCAGAAGGTATTCGATACCGTCTGGATAGAAGGTCTAGTCATGAAGATGTTACGAGCAGGCTTACCTGATCATATGGTAAGAATCATGGACTCATACCTGGTCGACAGCACTTTCAAGATTAGGGTAAATGACACAAGCTCCACAAAGAAGAAGAGCAGGTGTACCACAGGGTTCGAGCCTGTCGCCAATGTTGTACTTGCTGTATACACACAACTTTCCGATGTTCGCTAACACGAGCACGGCCATATATGCGGACGACACGGCAATCTACGCCCACTCGCACTCCTGCAATGCGGCTGCAGTGCGGTTAAAGATACACTTATAGCGAAAGGTCGTACAGTACCTGGCGAGAAACAAGATTGCGCTCAATCCGGCAAAAACAGAGATCATGATCTTCACTAAGAAACGTAAACCGGTAATTGCGGAGATCACCGGAGGATTCAGAGCTCTGGGAAACCGGATAGACTGCTCGGAGTCTGTGCGGTACCTTGGAGTACAACTGGACGAAAGATTAACACTTGGTAAGCATGTCAGCTTGGCAATTCAACGAACTGCGGCAGCAGTAAGGAGGACATATCCGTTAATAGCCAGGAATTCCAAGCTGTCCATGGAGAACAAGGTGTTGATCTACAAGCAGTAGGTCATCAGACCAACGATGACCTACGCCTGCTCAGTGTTTTGAGAAATATCGTCAAGACTCCACAAGTATAAAAATTGTAACCCGATGATGTGCGATCATGAAAAACACACGAGATGTAGAAGATTCTATGGAGAATCACGTGGTGATAACCGTTTCTCTATCACCCATACAGATTCAGAGTAAATGATTTTATTTCATTCAGAAATATCGTCAAGATACCACAAGTATAAAAATTGTAACCCGATTATGTGCGATCATGAAAATCACACAAGATGAAGAAGATTCTATGGAGAATTACGTAGTGATAACCGCTTTTTTGTCACGCATACAGATTTAGAGTAAATGATTTTATTTCATTGAGAAATATCTTCAAGGCACCACAAGTAGAAAAGTTGTAACCCGATGATGTGCGATTATGAAAATTACACGAGATGTAGAAGATTCTATGGAGAATCACGTGGTGATAACCGTTTCACTGTCACCCATACATATTCAGAATAAATGATTTTATTTTATTCAGAAATATCGTCAAGACACCACAAGAATAAAAATGGTAACACGATTGTGTGCGATCATGAAAATCACACAAGATGTAGAACATTCTGTGGAGAATCACTTGGTGAGAACCGTTTCTCTGTCACCCATACAGATTCAGAGTAAATGAATTTATTTAATTGACAATTATCGTAAAGACACTACAAGTATAAAAATTGTAACCCGATGATGTGCGATTATAAAAATCACACAAGATGTAGAAGATTCCATGGAGAATCACGTGGTGATAACCGCTTTTCTGTTACCCATACAGACTTAGAGTAAATGATTTTATTTCATTGAGAAATATCTTCAAGGCACCACAAGTAGAAAAATTGTAACTCGATAATGTGCGATGATGAAAATTACACGAGATGTAGAAGATTCTATGGAGAATTACGTGGTGATAACCGTTTCTCTGTCACCCATACAGATTCAGGATAAATGATTTTATTTAATTGACAATTATCATAAAGACAGCACAAGTATAAAAATTGTAACCCGATGATGTGCGATTATGAAAATCACACAAAATGTAGAACATTCTATGGAGAATCACGTGGTGAGAACTGTTTCTCTGTCACCCATACAGATTCAGAGTAAATGATTTTATTTAATTGACAATTACCATAATGACAGCACAAGTATAAAAATTGTAACCCGATGATGTGCGATTATGAAAATCACACAAAATGTAGAAGATTCCATGGAGAATCACGTGATGATAACCGTTTCTCTGTCACCCATACATATTCGGAATAAATGATTTTATTTTATTCAGAAATATCGTCAAGACACCACAAGAATAAAAATGGTAACCCGATTGTGTGCGATCATGAAAATCACACAAGATGTAGAACATTCTATGGAGAATCACTTGCTGAGAACCGTTTCTCTGTCACTCATACAGATTCAGAGTAAATGAATTTATTTAATTGACAATTATCGTAAAGACACCACAAGTATGAAAATTGTAACCCGATGATGTGCGATTATAAAAATCACACAAGATGTAGAAGATTCTATGGAGAATCACGTGGTGATAACCGTTTCTCTGTCACCCATACAGATTTAGGATAAATGATTTTATTTCATTCAGAAATATCGTCAAGACACCACAAGAATAAAAATGGTAACCCGATGATGTGCGATTATGAAAATTACACGAGATGTAGAAGATTCTATGGAAAATCACGTGGTGATAACCGCTTTTCTGTCACCCATACAGATTCAGAGTAAATGATTTTATTTAATTATGAAATATCGTCAAGACACCACAAGAATAAAAATGGTAACCCGATTGTGTGCGATCATGAAAATCACACAAGATGTAGAACATTCTTTGGAAAATCACTTGGTGAGAACCGTTTCTCTGTCACCCATACATATTCAGAGTAAATGATTTTATTTTATTGACAATTATCGTAAAGACACCACGAGTATAAAAATTGTAACCCGATGATGTGCGATTATGAAAATCACACAAGATGTAGAAGATTCTATGAAGAATCACGTGGTGATAACCGCTTTTCTGTCACTCATACAGACTTAGAGTAAATAATTTTATTTCATTGAGAAATATCTTCAAGGCACCACAAGTAGAAAAGTTGTAACTCGATAATGTGCGATTATGGAAATTACACGAGATGTAGAAGATTCTATGGAGAATCACGTAGTGATAACCGTTTCTCTGTCACTCATACAGATTCAGAGTAAATGAATTTATTTAATTGACAATTATCGTAAAGACACCACAAGTATAAAACCCGATGATGTGCGATTATAAAAATCACACAAGATGTAGAAGATTCTATGGAGAATCACGTGGTCATAACCGTTTCTCTGTCACCCGTACAGATTCAGAGTAAATGATTTTATTTCATTCAGAAATATCGTCAAGACACCACAAGTATATAAAAATTGTAACCCGATTATGTGCGATCATGAAAATCATACAAAATGAAGAAGATTCTATGGAGAATCACGTGGTGATAACCGCTTTTCTGTTACCCATACAGACTTAGAGTAAATGATTTTATTTCATTGAGAAATATCTTCAAGGCACCACAAGTAGAAAAATTGTAACTCGATAATGTGCGATGATGAAAATTACACGAGATGTAGAAGATTCTATGGAGAATTACGTGGTGATAACCGTTTCTCTGTCACCCATACAGATTCAGGATAAATGATTTTATTTAATTGACAATTATCGTAAAGACACCACAAGTATAAAACCCGATGATGTGCGATTATAAAAATCACACAAGATGTAGAAGATTCTATGGAGAATCACGTGGTCATAACCGTTTCTCTGTCACCCGTACAGATTCAGAGTAAATGATTTTATTTCATTCAGAAATATCGTCAAGACACCACAAGTATATAAAAATTGTAACCCGATTATGTGCGATCATGAAAATCATACAAAATGAAGAAGATTCTATGGAGAATCACGTGGTGATAACCGCTTTTCTGTTACCCATACAGACTTAGAGTAAATGATTTTATTTCATTGAGAAATATCTTCAAGGCACCACAAGTAGAAAAATTGTAACTCGATAATGTGCGATGATGAAAATTACACGAGATGTAGAAGATTCTATGGAGAATTACGTGGTGATAACCGTTTCTCTGTCACCCGTACAGATTCAGGATAAATGATTTTATTTAATTGACAATTATCATAAAGACAGCACAAGTATAAAAATTGTAACCCGATGATGTGCGATTATGAAAATCACACAAAATGTAGAACATTCTATGGAGAATCACTCGGTGAGAACTGTTTCTCTGTCACCCATACAGATTCAGAGTAAATGATTTTATTTAATTGACAATTATCATAATGACAGCACAAGTATAAAAATTGTAACCCGATGATGTGCGATTATGAAAATCACACAAAATGTAGAAGATTCCATGGAGAATCACGTGATGATAACCGTTTCTCTGTCACCCATACAGATTCAGAATAAATTATTTTATTTCATTCAGAAATATGGTCAAGACACCACAAGAATAAAAATGGTAACCCGATGATGTGCGATCATGAAAATCACACAAGATGGAAAATTCCCTGATGAGTTCAAGTTAACTAAAGTGATACCTATATTTAAAAAAGGAGACAAAAATACTATTGATAACTACCGACCAATATCGATAATACCAATTTTCGGTAAATTTTTTGAAATCATTCTGAAAGGTCGTTTAATTTCTTTCTTTTCTATAAAGAAAACTCTACATGAAGACCAGTTCGGTTTCAGACAGGGCTGTTCCACTGTTCAAGCAATACAAAGACTTGTGACTGATATAGTCGAGGGTTTTGAGGCTGGTCAACATACGGTTGTGTCTATGTGTGACTTGAGCAAGGCCTTCGACTGTGTTCCTCACACAGTACGTACTATTTGACTAAATCCAATTTTATGGTATACGCGGTACTGCATGGAAATTATTCGAATCATACTTGAATGGCAGGAAACAATCTGTCCTCATTGACACCAGCTATTCTGAAATTGAGAACATTCATTTGGGGTACCTCAATAAGGTTCTATCCTTGGCCCACTTTTATTTATTGTCTATATCAATGACATATTCCATTACATGTGTCCAACTAAATGTATTAGTTATGCAGATGATTGCTCTCGTTATGCTTCCGACAAGAAACTAGATTACTTGGAAAAAACTTCAAAAGATTTTTCAGGAAAGGCCGAAACATGGTTCATTGCTAATTGCTTGAAACTCAATAAAGACAAAACACAAAATATTGTTTTCTCAACCAACAATACGATTGCCAACAGTTCAGAAGTTAAACTACGTGGAATTGTTATGGATGACAAATTAAAATGGTCAGCGCATATTGCGCACATAAGTAAAAAATTAAACTCAACTATCTTCATTCTACGGAATCTGAGCAAATTTGCTAACCTGACAGTTTTGAAAACAGCATACTTTGGCTGTCGCCCCATATTTAAAAAACTTGAAATACTCACTTTATCGTGTATTTACATTCTCAATTGTTTGCTGGATATTCATAGGAATAAAAAAAACTTCAAAGAAATAATACATTTCACAATTATACCACAAGAAATTGTAATTTTATTCGACCAACCAGATATCCTTCAATGACTTCTGAACGCAATACCATAGACGTGAAGTTATATAATAAATTGCCAGTGCATATTAAAGAATTACCTACTCATAAGTTCAAGACACTAATTCGAAAATTTTTGCTGTCGCACTGCTTCTACTCGGCGGGGGAGTATTTGGAGGCGGATATGAGTTTATGGGATACTTCAACTCTATAATGAAAAATGTCCAACACATGTTATGCCATGGGGGACCAGTCTTCACCACTTTAATTTTGAATAATAAAAAATTGTAAAAAAATGTAAGAAAAGAAATGTAACTGTTATATTGATTTTTTTGTGCGTATATTTTAATTTCAACTGACTTTCCACAAATGGATTTACTGTGATGTGGCTGAATAAATAAATATTGAAGACTCTATGTAGAAACACGTGGTGATAACCGTTTTTCTATCACTCATACAGATTCAGAATAATTGATTTTATTCCATTCAGAAATATTGTCAAAATACCACAAGTAAAAAAATGGTAACCCGATGATGTGCGATCATGAAAATCACACAAGATGTAGAACATTCTAAGGAAAATCACGTGGTGTAAACCGTTTCTCTGTCACCCATACAGATTCAAAGTGAATGCTTTTATTTCATTGACAATTATCGTCAAGACACCACAAGTATAAAAATGGTAACTCTATGGAGAAGCACGTGGTGATAACCGTTTCGTTGTCACCCATACAGATTCAGAATAAATGATTTTAGTTCAATCAGAAATAACGTCAAGACACCAAAAGTATAAAAATTGTAACCCGATGATGTGCGATCATGAAAATCACACGAGATGTAGAACATTTTATGAAAAATCACGTGGTGAGAACCGTTTCTCTGTCACTCATACAGATTCAGAGTAAATGATTTCATTTCATTGAGAAATATCGTCAAGACACCACAAGAATAAAAATGGTAACCCGTTTATGTGCGATCATGAAAATTACATGAGATGTAGAAGATTCTATGAAGAATCACGTGGTGATACCGTTTCTCTGTCACCCATACAGATTCAGAATACATGATTTTATTTCATTCAGAAATATCGTCAAGACACCATAAGTATAAAAATGGTAACCCGATGATGTGCGATTAGGAAAATCACACAAGATGTAGAAGATTCTATGGAGAAGCACGTGGTAATAACCGTTTCGTTGTCACCCATACAGATTCAGAATAAATGATTTTAGTTCAATCAGAAATAACGTTGTAACTCGATGACGTACGATCATGAAAACTACACGAGATGTAGTTGTATGGAGAATCACGTGGTGAGAACCGTTTCTCTGTCACCCATACAGATTCAGAGTAAATTATTTTATTTCATTGACAATTATCGTCAAGACACCACAAGTATAAAAATTGTAACCCGATGATGTGCGAATATGAAAATCACACAAGATGTAGAAGATTCTATGGAGAATCACGTGGTAATATCCGTTTCTCTGTCACCCATACAGATTCAGAATGAATGATTTTATTTCATTCAGAAATATCGTCAAGACGCCACAAGTAAAATAAATTCATTTACTCTGAATCTGTATGGGTGACAGGGAAACACTTTACACCACATGATTCTCCATAGAATCTTCTACATCTCGTGCCATTTTCATGATCGCACATCATCGGGTTACAACTTTTTTACATTTGGTGCCTTGAAGATATTCTTACTTGTGATGTCTTGAAGATACTTCTGAATGAAATAAAATCATTTACTCTGAATCTGTATGAATGAAATACAATGAATCTGTATGAGTGACAGAGAAACGATTATCAGCACGTGATTCTCAATAAAATCTTCTACATCTCGTGGGATTTTCATGATCGCACATCATCGGGTTACCATTTATATACTTGTGGTGACTTGACGATATTTCTCAATGAAATAAAATCATTTTCTCTAAATCTGTATGAGTGACAGAGAAACGGTTATCACCACATGATTCTCCATAGAATCTTCTTCTTCTCATGTAATTTTCATTATCTCACATCATCGAGTTACAACTTTTTTACTTGTGGTGTTTTGAAGATATTTCTCAATGAAATAAAATAATTTACTCTAAATCTGTATGGGTGACAGAGAAACGGTTATCACCACGTGATTTTCCATAGAATCTTCTACATCTTTTGTGATTTTCATGATCGTACATCATCGGGTTACAACTTTTTTACTTGTGGTGTCTTGAAGATAGATATTCCTCAATGAAATAAAATCATCTAGTCTGAATCTGTATGGGTGACAGAGAAGCAGTTATTACCACGTGATTCTCCATAGAATCTTCTACATCTCGTGTGATTTTCATGATCGCACATCATCGGGTTACCATTTATATATTTGTGGTTTCTTGACGATATTTCTCAATGAAATAAAATCATTTACCCTGAAATTGTACAGACAATTTTCCATATATGAACATTAAACACATTTATAACATAGCAGGGTATGTTTTAGGGTTGCCTGGAAGAGCAGCCCAAGCCCAGCCCTCTTAGATTGAACTCCGCCCTTTTCTTCTAATAATAAAAATTAACGTATATAACGTTTCTGTAAATGTTCCATTTTGAAGAAATAAAGACGATTATTATTATTATTATTCATCTGAAACAATTCACGTGATTTTGGCACATTCAGTACATGAACCTTCTAATAACATTATTTTCATAAGTCAGACTTTATATGAAAATTCTGAAATAAATCAGAGATCATCTTTATGGTTTCAATACTAATCAGAAAAAAATCTTTCAAAATGTGAATTTTAGGGCATGGAAAACCGAGATCTTGACAGTTTTCCCGTTTCTAAGAAATTGCGATTCCACATTGTGATGAAGAAAACCAGACCATCACATTAATTTGCGTTTTTATCGCTACAAATTGTGTCTTTTCTCCTAGTTCTCCAAATAAGCCGAGAAATTGATAATTAGTAATAAATAAATATAATAATAAATGAGTCGGTTGTCGAATTGATTACAGTGCGGTGGCCGGTTTTCGATTTTCTCACCACGACTCGGAGAATTAAGACGGCTGTGGCTGGGCCAAATCCATCCACTTATAATCACCTCCATGGAAAATACGACGATAACAAACCATCACCTCCAGTTTATTTCAAGGGCTATGACGTAAACTTTATACGGAAACACGCCTACAATTTCATCACGTTAATGATTTCAACATCCCCTATTAGAGCAGGGATCACTGAACTCCTTGACGGAATGTGCTTCTCGGCCGAAACGTTCGGTCATTGGAATACATTGAAGAGCTTTCACACTAGTGTTAAGTAAACATCATGGGCCCTACGGGTCCAATAACTAATGGACGTATGTCAGTTGTGATCGAAAAATACTTGTACTTATTCACTGTGTTAGCGCTATCGCTTCGTAATACGGTAGTAGCATAGCGACACCTACTGCGTTTAAAATGTATAATGTATTCAATTAGAAACTACAGTCGGGCGACATCTACATTTTGAAATGTGTACGTGAAACTCCGGGAAAACAAACATTTTGCCATAAGATCTCGTGTTGATAAATTGTTGATTATTTTTTTGTTGTTCTATATTTGGTTCGATCTTTTTGATTTAATGCAGAAAGCATAGCTTTGATATGACTGGTAAGTCAAAAAATGCTGTTCAGTGCCGCAGTCCAAGAATTATTTATCTGTGAATGTGTCCATGCACTCTTTTCCCAGAAATCAAGTGCCAGAAATTAGCTAAAGCACGGGGAATTAGACTGAAATATATGTGTGTTTGCAGCGAATACTTTACTTTGGAAGATTTCATACCTGGTAGGTGGTAGGATATATTTTGTTTATAAATAATTGGCGTGAATCTATCTATACAAGAAGCAAAACATTTGAACGATTGATGAAAGGGGTCATTCCATCTCAAAAACATTCAGAAACTTGTTCATCAATGCAACGAAATGTTAACCGATCTGAGAGAAAATGGTAACAGGATTTTCTAACTGGAATTGTTTAATGATTTCAATACATTTCAAGGTTAGTCGCTGTTGATGGTGCAGAAGTTACAGGATCTGGAGATGTTTTATCAGTTCAGTGCTTTTCATTGGATGTAGCCAGTTCACTTCAGTCTCCGAACAGATACAGCAGTAGGACAGTAGCACGGAACCACTTTCTATTAAATTAGATGAATTTACAGACAAATCTGTTTGGAGACCATTTCGTTTATAGAATCTCAGTGCTAATATTCAATCAGACAATAATATGATGTGTTTTACTGGTGTCGACAGAAATATTGTGAAAACTCTAGAAAAATGTTGTGAAAATATTCGCAATGCAGAAGATATTCCAGATAATCTCCTAGCAACACTCACACTCACAAGCAACATTCAGAAGTCTTCGAGAGATTTGTGCGACCTAGGGAAGACCTATCCCTCCCTTCTTGAACGTTTGGTGCTGACACAGTCTTTAGTGATCTTAGTAATATTGTTAACGGTCTTGCGTCATTATTTGAAAGTGTTTACTCAGAGAGCTAGAACCAATATAGGTATTTTAATTCAATCCCTAATCTATATAATGTGTAACAACTATAATAAGATTTGTAAATACTGTGACAAATAAGTATAAACAAAATTAATGAACTTCTTAGAGTAACCAAGGTTTGTCTATAAAACTCATTTATATTGTTACCTAAAACTGTCTGCACATTATTGTAACTATCTGCATGACTTGTCCTTCAAATGGTTCTACTGTTGGACAATAAAGCTATTATTATTATTTGATATAAGATAATGAAAACGTGGTCTGTAAAACGAATTATTTCATATATTGGTACAGTAACATTTATTTTAAATATGTGATAAATGAAATAAAAATGAATTCCGAAAAATAGTTCATTTTATTCAAAAATAAATCAAGATGAGTGGATGTACTGTGTTGTCACAATAAAAAGGGAGAAAATACTGAGCTGACCAGAATTTAATATTTCGTTGATTTCAGACTTGTGCTGCGAATATCGATATCATATTGCAAAAACGATATCTATAAACTAAAACCTTCTTGCCACCATATTCAAAATTCAAATCCATCCCCTTTTGGGGGTGGTTTATACTTGTAATTTTTCGAAAGACTTTGCTAACCGGCGGTTTCCAGAGGATTGCCCATAATATACTTTTTATGCCACCATAAAAAAAAATCGAATCAACCTCTTCTAAAGGGTAGTTTGTACTTGCGATTTTTCGGAATACTTTGCTCACCGCCTGACATCAGTACAGCTCAACTCATTTAGTTCTTTATGACTGCAATAGGTATATGTTTACAGAATCCCCCTTTGTAACTTCGTTACTTGTGTATCTGGAGATCCCAATTCAATTTTTATTTCATGGCGGAACTTTGCAGACAAAGTCCAAAAGCTCGTCGCTCATCGATATTCTCTACCTCACATATGAATAGATAAAACATGATTAGCATTGAATACTGCATCCCTTCGACCACAGGCCTACTTTTCCGGTTGAAAACTAATCCTCCGCCACAAGTATTTTAAAGGAAACAATGTTGAGACGAAAATTAAAATCTTAAATATTCAGAAAAATATCACAAAACATCTAAAATTCGTCAACTGTCCCCGGTGTTTTGGAACGCCACCTGGTGCCCCATTGGCGACCGCGAATAGTGTTAATATTTACTCTCATTCAAATTTGAATGAATTGCCGAAGATATCGCAAATGTTTTCATTTACGAAGGCATTGCCACGTCTTGCATAATATGTACTCATCTAGGTTGTGTTACTTGATCGGAGATTATTCCGCAGAAGTATGAACACCAAATTCCGTCAATAAATTGCTACTTATAGTAGGGGAGCCCACGATGCTAAATGTGGATTAACTCGAGACTCGAGCGTCATAGATACCTATTGGATTGCAAAGCTTATAGATAAGAAGAAAAAAATGTTATGTAATGTATACCTTTTCATCGGTGGGTGGAAGTTGCATGAACATACTCGAGCGCGTCAGATATTGATTGCATCGGTTGACCCTAAAGGCCATCCTTGCAACTCCATATACCTAAGTGCTCAACATTTCACTTATTTTGTTTTTGAGCTCTTCGAGCTAAAAAATATGATTTTTGTGTCATTATGAGCTCTCCGAGCTCAAAAGTCTGATAGAAGTTTATACAATTTATTTAATTTTCAAACCGCAACAACTTTTGAATAAATTAACCGATTTTGACGCGGTTGGTAGCATTCGACGCAGTTTTTTAAGCTCCATGGAGAATCTTTGTGTTTGACTTGATCGAACTAGAAATTTCAGAGTAGTTCTGAAAAAACACTTTTTCGGTATTCTTTCGACAACGATAACTCACGAACCAATCAACCGATTCTGACCGAACTGGCAGCGATCGACATGGTTTTTTGATATTAAGAGCTGATTAATTTTTGAAATCGATCAATAAAGCCGTTTAAAAGTTATTCCAAAAAAAAAAACAAATAAAAAAAATCGTAGTTTTTTTGAGATTTCTTAAAATCTACCGGTACGAATCAGTTCAAATTATATTCAAAATATAAGTTTGGCCAAGTTAAATATATAGAGAGAGAGTGACAGAGAAATAGTAACGCGGAGAGGGGAATATAGGCATTACGCAGCTGCATGCATTAGACTTAATCGACGAATTTTTGTTATTTTGGCTTGTGGAAATCGTCAGATTATATATTTTTCATTATCCTTGAATTATTTGCTTCAAATAAAGAAATAATAGCCACGCTCGGGAATGTCGGGATGACGTTTTTTTTACAACTTTGTAGCCCTCCCCTTTCTTTAAGTCACTCTCAAATTGTCCGATTAGTAGAATATACATTTTTTAGCATGTAATTAACTCACCCTACCTTAATCTGACGCGCTCGAGAATTTCTGATGATCATTTTTTTTTACTCATCTGATCCTTTATCCTGGACGCGCAGCCTTATTTATGAGGTTCATATTTGGTGAAGGTACTCAACCGGGTACAAGGTATCACCCTATATATTAATCTGCCGCGCTTCAGTAAATACCGAAATCCCCGCTTGGGCTCCCCTGCTTTTCGCGATTTGTAAATTTTTTGCGAATTCGCATAAGTATGAACAAGGCTTAAAGACATCTTACTAATTAATATCCCAGTGAAATGTCAAAATGATGGTTTAGTTTTACATTGTCAGGACGAAAGTAGAATTTACAATAAACGGTAATTATATCACTGATAAGAGCAATGTGCGATCTCGTTAGTCGATGGATTCAAACACAGTTGGGTATAGTAATAAATTGGACAACTGAAAATTTTTGCCAGAAAACAAGGGATGGATACCTTCTGTGTCAAATATTGAGGAGCTACGGAATCATAAGTGAAGAACAACTGAATATGATTTCCCAATCAGAAATGCGACCAATCTGTATCGAAAATTTCCAAAACCATATAACAAAGTGGCTGAAAAATATTGATATATACCTAGGAGATGAAGAAGTGAGCGAAATTGTTGACTGCAATGGCATCACTTCATTATGTGTGTTTTACAAAGTGTTTTTGGAGTTGCACGATAAAAACAATCTAACTTTCGTTACTCAACAACGTCTGAATGAAAAACTACGACCAGCAAGCAATTCGTTCATAGTTAGAGAGGTGAAAGCACATCTTGACAATATTCCTACCATGAAAAACAAATATACTATTCCTTTGGATGACTGCTATGATGTTATTCATTGGCACCAAGATCGACTGGAAACTCTGATTAATAAATGCAAATCAGCCAGAGAAGAATACAATAGCCTGAGTAGAATAAGAGATCGACGGTTGTCCAGTAATTCTGCAGACCCCAGCATCCCGCAATTAGCATATCAAGAGAAATCGAAACCAAAAGATAAAGCTCTCGATTCAGATAAATCAATTGACTTATCTTACGACCAATTGATAGCGGAACAGAATAGATGCAACGAGATGAAAAAGTTTGAACCAAATCCCTTGGAATCGAAGAAAATATTGAAGAAATATAACGCAAAATTTCAGAAACAAGCCGAAAACGTAGTGTTTAAGAAACAGTTGCACAAGACAATTTTGAATGATTTTTGGAATAGAATCCAGAGCAAAGAGACCAAAAACACAAATAGGGACTTGACTAAGAAATTACTGAAACAATCTTTATACGAAAAACAGATGCTCAGAAAACTCGCTGAAATCAAACACCAAAAAGAAGCGATGATGAACAACAAACAAGCCATAACTGACGCAATAATGAAAGAAAAAGAAATGGCGTTTTTTGATATATTTTTGCAAAAGGACAAAAATCTCAATAAAAAAGAATTAGAATATTACATGGAAAGGGAAAAATCTTATAAGTTACACACCATAATCTACAATGAGAAACTGCGACTGAAATCTGAAAGGTGCAATGAAATGTGCAGGGATATAGTAAAAGATATTTGTAACGTAGCTTTGAAAGAATCCGAATACAAACAACTATTTGGGGAAGAACCTATGAAAAGTGTGAGAGATTCCTGGAAAAAAATGTTCGCCACAGGAAAACCGTTGGAAGACTTTGTGACACCAATTGAAGACATAGTTAAGTCGACTGAAGATTTAACTGAGGAAATGGAAACAATTGTGCACAATGAAATAGAAAGGCAAGATAAACTTGATGAAATGGATTTTGAAAGTTATAAAAATTTTAAAACACCCTGGGAACTCGAACACGTCAAAGTTGAGGAGAGCATGCTTCAAGATATGTCACGCGGGCAAAATATCTTGGGATATATTGTACACGTTTTACTGGAAACGAAATATCCAGTACCAGCATTGCGTACTCCTCCAAATTTACCGAAAGTTAAAGTAGCAGCTTGTGTAAATGGCATAGCAGATATTTCCTGCCTGTATCTTCTTCAGAAACTTCTGAAACACAAACAAATTGCTGTCATCGAGATGCAAGACGCAATAAATTTTTGTGTGAATGCGTTCAAAGAGGAAATGAAACCCGACGATGAAGACGAGACAGCAAATGAAGGTGATCAGAAAAAAAAAGATATACCCAAAAAAACCCTCAAATTAAAAAAAGGTGCCAAAATTGGATCGGAATACTTCGGAAAAAAACTAGAGCTAATGCAAGAAACGACTGAAAGGGCTGATAAGAAAATACAGACGCCTAAAAAATACCCATGCGAAGAAATCCAGCTTACGACAAAAGCAGAACTGGGAGCAGTTGCTGAAGAAGAACTGTCTGCTGGACGTCCTCTGACGGATTATCTTTTGACTCATATGTTTATAGAATTTTTGAATTCTACTCCGGATATGAGAGGTGAGTCAGTACCGTAAAATAAATGAGTACCGGTTATCCATACAAATTCCGATTTTTATTGTATACATAACAAATTGGAGATATCGTGATGGTGTATGAAGCCGTATTTTTTCACAATCCAATAAAACATTCATCACTACCGCTATTGACGAAAGATAAGCTATTTTTCATATGGCTCTTTTCAAGACAGATTACTAGATCTACTGGTAAGTAGTGGCGTATTTACGGGGGGGGGCAGGGGGCTTGGCCCCTCCCATCAGCCTCACAAAGATTAATTTCTGTATCGCATTGACTTACTCTGATTAACTATCAGGCGTATTCGCGAAATTCGTAGGCAACGGCAACCCCGAACTCTCTTGCGCTCTCCCACTCACCCTGGCAAACATATCTTCGAAACACGATTGGGCAGGTATTGATTATTATTGATGATTTGGAATTTAACACTAAAACTACATAACTCTTCATTTTAGAACCGTCTCAATGGGTTAGCAGTCCTGAGTGTCCATCGCCAACAAGAAATTAATATAGAAAGAGTTCTGGATATTCTTGCCAGACAAAAAAATAGGCGCGTACAAATACTTCTATGAAAATGTTTAGTGTTGAAGTATTATAAATGATTTATAAATAAAGTTAATTTTTTATATTCCATCTATCGCCCCCCCCCCATACGAGTTCTGTAAATACGCCACTGTTACTTACTATTATTCAACAATTATTATTCAGTCAGACATTTTCTGCAGAGATTGAAGTACTCCTGCAGCTTCACGAGGATAAACCAATGCTTGGGGTCATTAGTCAAATAAGGGCAAGTATCTCGGAATGAGAGATAGTGCGCTATAAACTTATACAAACCCTCATTTGGGCACCCTAAAACCTCAAAACCTACTTATCATAAGGTGTCCGCGACTACAGATATTCCAAGGTCAAAGTTCAAAAAATCGATTGTTCACACATTTATGCAAATATCTCGTTTGTTGAAGATTAAATTCTCTACAACTTTTGTTTAAACATTTTTTTTATATCTTGAACCTGTTTTGTGAACGATCTTTAAAACTTGCCCAAAATAACTACAAAATATGATAAACTTCGTAACTCGAATAATGATCCAAAAGTCTCTTGACATTCCCTGTCAGTCATCCCCTCATTAGTGTCTGTCTGACCTGCGACGTAACAAGCGTGGCTCTCACAACATCTCCCTCTTCCGTACCTGGTTTGGCATACAGAGGGATTCTGAATCTGAATCTGAGTGTGATTTTGACAGCCCTGGATTGTGGCTGGCGGCTAATTGGTTGTTCAGAGAGACTGATTGGTTGTTCAGTTTCAGGAGCAGCAACATGCCCAGTTTGGGTCTCTGTTGGTATTGGAAGTGAATGCCTACATGCAGTTGTGGTGAAACGGTAAGGTGACAAGTGGAATCGATTCCTACGAACTATACTTCCCCCACCAGTCTTCACCCAATAGGACCTAGGTTCTCCTGCAAATTCCACAACAGTACCAGAGCACATACGATCACGTATCCAGACACTGTCGCCCATAGAAAATGGCTGATGGTCCCTGACAGCATGCTTATTATCGTAGTTTTTCTTGTATCTCTCTCTGTATACTTCTTCTCTTTTCCTTAGATTGGTAAAGTCTGGCTTCTGTTCCAATACGTGTGGAAGGGTTGGAAGATTGTCTCGTAATTTTCGAACAAACAGAAGTTGGGCCGGACTGACGCCATTTGCGATTGGTGTATTCCGATAGCTCAGTAGTGCCAAATAAGAATCTTCAGTATTCTTGTTAAGGATGGCTTTAGCTACTTTGACTGCTGCCTCTGCAGATCCATTTCATTGGTGGTGATGGGCACTGCTTGTTGTAAGACGAAAATTATACCCTTGAGCAAATTTCTTGAACTCAGCATTTTCAACGGTGCGCGAACCGGAAGTGACTTGAGTTCCACTGTCAGATCTCAGTTCAGAAGGAATTCCATGACGACTGAAGACTGATTTACACTTATCAATAATTTCACCAGTAGTCAGAGATTTCAGGGTAGCAATTTCAAAGTATCGAGAGTAACAGTCGATGATTGTTACAAACCAAGTGTCTTTCAGTTTGAAAAGGTCAATATCAGCTTTTTCCCATGGGAATTCAGTCGCAATCAAGGGTTTGTGGTGTTTAGGTTTATGCTCAGTGCAAGTGGGACAATCACTCACAAATTTTTCAATTTGTCGTTACATTCCTGGCCACCAAATACTATTGTTTGCTCGCAGCCTGCATTTTACTATGCCTAGATGACCAACATGGACACGCTCCAACATCTCTGAGTGAAGAGCTGAAGGTATAATTATTTGTGAACCTTTCATCAAAATGTTGTCCACAATTGATATCTCGTCGTTTGCATAGAATGGAATGAGTTCTTCTGGCACTTTTGAGTGATTGGGCCATCCTTCAATACAGTAACGAAGAAGCAGTTGGAAAGATGGATCAGCTGTTTTTTCCGTAGCTATTCTGTGAATAATTCGATCAGCAATGTCGATGCTTGTAACAACTTGGTTGATATATGCCTCAATGTCGTCTTCAAGGTCATATTTCTCAATAACTGGTACTGGGGATCTTGAGAGACAGTCAGCCGTTAACAGACGCTTCCCTGGTGTATAAACGATTTGATACGAGTAACGCAGTAAGCGCAAGCGAATCCTCTGAAGATGGGGAGTCAAATCATTCAAATCCTTGGTCTTCCAAATGCTTAGAAGGGGTTTATGATCGGTTTCAATATTTATCTCTTTGCCAATGATGAACTCTTTCAATTTGTCACAGCTCCATGCGATTGCTAGTACTTCCCGCTCAATATTGGAATAGTTGCGTTCGGCATCGGTGAGCAATCGGTCTCCCGATCTCATTATCAGATTTCTGCAACAGGACTCCACCGAGTCCATAGGAAGAAGAATCAGCAGAAATCATTGTACTGCGTTGTTGATCGTAATATGCCAGTGTAGGAGGGGACGTGAGAAGGTTTTTAATTTTCTCAAATGCCCTTTGCTGCTTTTCGCCCAAATACCATGCATTTTTTGAGCTCAAAGTTTCACTAATGGGTTTCATGATGTCGCTCTTGTTAGGAATATATTTCCCCACGAAGTTCACCATACCCAAAAACCTTTGGACTTCGGTGACATCTTTGGGAGGTTGCATCTCGGTAATAGCTTTGACTTTAGCTTCGTCAATCTTAATCCTTTCTGCAGACAAAACGTGACCCAAAAATACTACGGATTTTTTAGAGAAAGCAGTTATTTTTATTGAGTGTGAAACCTGCTTTTTCCAGACGAGTTAAAACTTCTTCAAGTCTTTCGTCATGCTCATTTTGAGTCTTGCCCCAAACGACAACATCGTCTATATGCACTGCCACGATATCTTATCCTTGAAGAGCGTCATTCACCTTTTTCTGAAATAGTTCTGGTGCGGATCGGATGCCGAATGGTAATTTGGCAAACTTGAATCGCCCGAATGGAGTGAGGAAAGTAGTGAGGTCCTGAGAATCAGTACTCAAATTCATCTGCCAGAAACCATGGTTCATATTCAGTTTTGAGAAAATGGTAGCTCGCAAATACAAGCTATGGTGGTGTCAACTGCGTGAATAGGATAAAAGTGGCGTTTAACATTTTCATTAAGTTTGGACAGATCCACACAAATGCGGATATCCCCGGATTCCTTTTTTGGCACCACAATCATGGGAGCGCACCATTCAGTTGCATGTTCCACTGGTAAAATCACCCCGAGTTGCACCATCCGCTGGAGTTCCGCTTTGGTTTTCTCCCAAAGGGGAAGTGGAACTTTCCGAGGGGTATAAATTGCAAAGGGTTCTGCATTCTCCATTAGTTCGATTTTGTAGTTCCCAGGAAGCGAACCAAGCCCTTGGAAGAGTGCTGGGTGTTTGGCATACCAGTCACAAGCTGGAGTCACGGAGACAGCATTTATTCTCGCCAGCACTCCCAATTATTCGATAGCGGGCTTGCCAAGAAGTGGATTTCCCGGGTTTCCCGAAACATAGAAGACCTCTGTGCAACTTGTATCCTTGTATGAGAGTAATGCTGTTACAGTTCCTTTTATAGGCAGGATGGACCCATCAGGTCCCCTCAATATTTTATCCGTTGGGTTCACTTTTATTTTTCTCTTCAATTTTATGTCCGACGGCAATACAGACACATCTGCCCCAGTATCTATCTTGAAAGCGATGGTTTCCTCATCATTGAATCCTAATGTTATCGTCCAAGGGCTATTTGACTCTGCACTATGTATATTCACACATCCAATTAATAGATTTGGGTCGAGTTCATAAAGGCATCCATCTTGATTCAAACTTTCTTCTTCGGGTGAACAACCTTCATTTTGGATGTCAACATGATATTCGTAGTCAACTTCTAGCTCGTTGACTTGTTTGTGGGGACACATCCGAGCAAAATGCTCGATTTCATGGCATTTGTCGCACTTTTTGTCACGGGCTGGGCAGATACCTCTCCTATGCGACGGCACATACCCACACCAACCGAATGCCTGCCTAGCCATTTCAGGTTTTCGGAAGGTTTGAGGGTTGAAATTGTTAGGAGTTCGATAAATTGGGGTTGGTTTTGGTTTAGTCCCATTGTTACCACGTCTGACCTCTTCGATAGCTGAGTTAGCGGTAGTAGTATTGAGCTCAGCTTTCTGTTTCGCTAGCTCCTCTGAATTGCGTATCATGCTCACTGCGGTTTCCAATTTAAGATCGGATTCTAATTGTAAACGATCACTCAAAATCTGATCTTTCATTCCTATAATGATGACCATCAATAGCATTTCATCGTAAATCGGTGAAAAAATCTTCAATATTTTCAATAGGTTGTTGTTTCCTCCTTTAAAAACTTTGCCCGTTCGTAAATAACATTTTTCTTCGGATTAAAATACCCATCAAATTTTTCAAGAACTTTGGCATAGTTCAATTTATCACCGTCACTTAGCTTGAATGATTAAAAAATCTGCTCACTTTTACCACCCATACAATAGATGAGTATGTCAATTTGCTCATTCTCTGATGCTTTTTTGAGCTTACTGACTGATCTGTACCTCTCGAACCTCTTTTTCCAAGAATCCCAATACGCTGGGACGAACGAGAAGGTCTCTGGTTCCCGCACACTTATTTTATCACTCATTGTTTTTGTTCAATACTATCCTTTGAGGTACTAGATATCCTGTTTAACATTAACAATGTCACAAACTCTTGGGCTGAATGCTGTGTCACTTTCTTTACCCAAATTTCAGTTCTTTTTACTACTGCGCCATGTTTTGTGAACGATCTTTATTAAAACTTGCCCAAAATAACTACAAAATATGATAAACTTCGTAACTCCAATAATAATCCAAAAGTCTCTTGACATTCCCTGTCATTCGTCCCCTTATTAGTGTCTGTCTGACCTGCGACGTAACAAGCCTGGCTCTCACAACAGAACCATTTTCGAGATAAAGGGCAGAGCGCTCGTAATGTTCAACTTTTTAGAGTATCATTCGAGGTCAACCTGTAGTCCAGATCAAAAACACGCCGTATGAAGTTTATACATTATTGATAAATACATGATTCTAAATAATTTGCATTTTTTATTAACTATTAATACCAATTCAGTATCTATTCATTTAATATCAATTATATTATAAAGTTATTAAGGGGAATACTTTAATTATTTTTTTAATCTAATCTTATTTTTTATGCTAATTACTGCCTGAGTAAATAAAAAGAAAATAATTGAATTCTTAATTAATATTTTAATTGAAAAATACCATTTTATACTTTTATAAAAGTTGAAATTTGAAAAATTGAATAATAAGAACTACAAGTTCTAATTTCAATTTTCTTCTTCTTCTTCATCATCGTCTTCTAGTCGCTGTAAAATTTCAAATTCCTCTGTGTTCTCATCTTCAACGACATTTGTCTCCAGTTCATCCAGGATTTCGGGGTCAAAAGTACCGTCTTCACTGATATCACTCTGATATGATGAAGCATTAAGACAAGCTTGCCCATAACACTGGCCGCAAGCTAAAGAGCAGTGCAACCATGCTCTCCTGCACCCACATCGCGAACCGCAACCTTTCTTGCAGTTGCAGAATATTCTGTTAAGCAATTCCTCCGGAGCTGGAATTCAACACGCATTATCCGACTTCAATTCTGGGGTTATAAATCATGCCCTTACCAAGTCTGAACTTGATAATAAACACGGTTGAAATGTTGGTGAGCACTCGTTGGTGGAAGATTTGATAACTGTACAGGTTTATTCAGTTTTGTGAACTTGATGAACTATGCATAGCGAAGATCGATACAGTCCTCTGATTTTGGGGCATTATAGACTGCCAACAAGGTTCGGACTCCATTCTCAAATAATGATTGAACAGGGCAGTTTTCTTCTTCAAATGCTGCAACAATTTGATCCAAATTGAGAAGTTTTGTCGAGTGTTTTTATAAAAGCTTTTTTTTCCTTTTCTAAAGAGCGCAAAAGTCGTGTCACAGCCACTTATTGCGTGAGAAAGAATATGTGTTTTTTAGAACGAGGATATTTATCAAAAGTTTTGTTGAGTATATTTCAGTTTTTACATTTTCTTTGTCAACTTTTTTAAAGAAAATTTCTTGTTGATGAGATAGGGTACGCTCAATTAAAAAAGTAAATCTATATCTTCTCCTATTATAACAGCAGTTTTTTGACATTTAGGTACATTCATAGCTGTTTTAATAATAAGAACATCCGCATCATCTCTGGCCTTTTTTATTGTGATATTAACAGCTTGTAATTTTTCAATGAGCATATTAATTAGCTTTTTTTTATTATTTCGATTTTATATAAATTTTTCTTAGGTAATATGTACCTAGTTACAACCACGGTTTCGCCTGAAACTTTGTATGTTTTTTAAAAGGCAGCAGTTCTTCTCAGCTTCTCCATTGCTTTTATGTTTTTATTTATAGTCTGAATATCCATCAAATAGATACAACAACAATTTCTGAACAATAATGCCTTTGTAAATAATTCACGTATTTATTTAAAATAATAGAAAATCTGTCTTCTCTACTCCATACAACGCGATGCAGAAGATATCCACCATGAACGTTACATTATTTTCATCAACATCAAAATTGATGTGTGTCATATTGTAATATAATAACGATTTTGTTGTTTTTCTCATGCCATCATTATCTATACGGCGTGAATTTAATCGGAACTACAGGTTGACCTCGAATAATACTGTTAGGAGATTGATAAAAAAAATCCCCAAGCTACGCCGCTGAGTGCTGAACCATAAAAACGTAACTCATTTGCATACCAAATGAGCCGACGTCGCAAGCGTTTAAATTTCCTCGATGATTAGTTCCTGAAAGTGTGTACTTAGATGTTTTTCTGTATTGAGTATTCTCGAAATCATCCCGAAAAGTCTGGCCTAGACGAATTGAGTATATTGGGCGACACATTTCACTCGGAAAGGCGAAGTTTTATGAAGAAGTGATGAGGAAGTTAGGAAGTTTTTGAAGAATTTAATAAGTGTTTGGAATATTTAGCTAGTTAAAGAGATCTGAGTGTTTTACTAGTCAGTGAAGTAACAGTGGTATCGGAAGCGGGATATTAGTGAAAAAAAAAACATAAACTATTTATAAACTTTATCTACAGGGCCTCTGAGCACGATTCCACAAAGCTCACCCCAGCCAGCATTATCTTCGGGAGAGAAATTCGTTTACCTACCCTGTGACTTGGTGTTCGAATCACCAAGTGCTGACGAAAAAGAGGTGCAGGATTATGCGGACGAACTGCGAGATGGCTTGAATGAGATCCACGAGTTTGCAAGAAAAAGATTGAAGATAACTAGGGATAGAATGAAGGCTTGATACGATCTTAAGGCCAATACTGGTGGATTTGAAGAAAGTTATCGAGTATAGCTGTACAACCCTCATCGTAAGAAAGGAGTGTCTCCCAAATTAACACCATCTTGGGGAGGACCCTATACGATATTAAAGAGAATAAACGACGTGGTCTATAGGATTCAACGCAACCCGAGAGCGAAAATGAAGGTCGTTCACCTCGAAAGACTTAAACGTTATAAAGGAGACAACGACACATAGTTTTATAGGGACGATCGAAATTGAGAGGGGGATAATTACAAGATTGATAAAAAATCCTCTAGCTGTTCTTCAATTCAAGTTGGACCACACGTTATATGCAAAAATTCTCGATAGTATGAAGTCAAAGTCGACATTGAAAGTACATATGCTTCCAACGAAGTCTCAAAGGTTATGGGTTCTTTTCTCACTGTACTATTAACTGCTAACTGAGACTCTTAACTGAACATTGAAAGGACGAGGATATACAGAACCGGAATTAAATTATGGGAATATTGGTCCAGTCGACCAGTACAAAATATACCAGATACATGCGATGGATAATCAAGTATATTTGACTGAACCACTGTACACCAGGGTAGTCCAGTTGTATACTTCATTATCCATTGTGTCTATCTGTTATATGTATTTTGCATTGGTCGACTGGACCGATATTCCGATAATTTTATTCCAGTTCTGTATATCTCGAAATATACCTACATTTTGGACAGGACCATAGTGTGTGCAAAAAACAATTATTTGTCAGGATGGTGCATTGCAGATATTGCATTTAAGTTGCCAAAGTTTAAAATTTCTGAACAGTGTACAGGGAAGAGCAAAAATAGAAAATTTTATCACGAGAAAACTATCCTTATTTTTATAATTATTTAAAAAGTGCATTGGCCATTTATCGAGACAATTGATAATTGCTGTCACTGTAATTAGTTTCGGCTATTATGATGATAGAGGAACACAATTCGGAAAATAATGTTCTGAGAATTGAAAACTCACCAACAATAAAAATTTGGAATATTTTGAAAGTTGAGTAAATAAAAAATTCGATTCGATGCGATATTTTAATTACTCTATACATGTTCGGTTGGAATTTTGTGTAACATTATCCGTTTATTCGAAAAAGTATCTTAATGGAAAATTTTACGTCGGCAGAAGCAGTCTCTATAATATAAACCGGTGAATTTAGAGCGTTTAGTGCAATGGAGGCATTTGATCAGCATCACGAAATCAATAAAACAAATAATAATACTTACTACACAAATAATATTAACACTCCTATAGACGTTCATTTTGATAACCAAGTTATGAAGACTATTAAAGGTTAGAATAGAATAGAGTAGGAACAATATGTTTATTTAGGAAACAATCGAAGTTCTCTGAAATATATTAATTGTGGTGTACCACAAGGTTCTATTCTTGGCCCGGTTTTATTTTAAATCTACATAATATCTTTATCAAAATTGACTCTTGATGGGGAACTATCGTTGTTTGCTGATGACACCACGATCATTAATTTTTCCAATAATTATAATGAAATAACAAATAAAATTAAAAATGATATCGGTAAAATATTCATTTGGTTATAAAAACATAAAATGACGCTCAATTTTAAGAAATCTTCATTTATGAATATTTCAAAAAGGCGATGGATATTCCAACTTTTTATCACTAACTATATAATTTTTAGGCTTATATATAGATGAAAGACTATCATGGAATAAACATATTGATAAAATCAGAAATAAAATAGCCCCACTAATCGGCATTCTTTTCACAATTAGAAATTACATACCTTTGAAATTTCTTACAAACATTTATTTCGCTCTGATTTATTCAAATCTGCAATACCTTGTTTCTATATGGGATACTACTGCAAGTAATAGTTTTTTAAATCTTTTAAAGAAGTTACATAATATAACAATTAAAACCAACTATCAATTTATACAAACCAAATGGTTTGCTTGACCTGAACTCTATTTATAAGCTGGAAATTTTGTTGTTTTATTCACTAAACTGGGAAAAAATTTAAAACCCCGAATTGAGTCTTTACTGAAGTGAACAGTATTCACAATCATAATACCAGACAAACTAAATGATTTGGAAAAAATATGTCTATCAGAATGGCAAAGTAAATCATGATTCTGTATCAAGTGAAATAAAAAATTACCATTCGTTGACGTTAAAATTTAAAAACAAATTAAAGGAAGAAGTTTTGAAGTGATTTATTTATATATTTAATGAATATTGAATTTCAAATAAATTTGATATATTTTATTGAAATCTGATAATTGAATGTATACATTTGTTTATACACCTATATTATATGGTATTTTGAGCGAATGTGATCAATATTGATGAAAATAATATTATTATTGACTAATGACATTTTCTGTACGTTTAGTTATGTTAGTTTTAGGCGTTAAGTTATTATTATTTTTTTATCCCTTTTATAAACATGTAATGTTCCTTGGGAAGATAAAGTTAATTGATAACTCCTGAAATGGAGCATCTAGGAGTGTAATTACTTATATGGTGAACGGGAAAATACTTTTTGTTCTCAGCTAGTAAATGAAAACCACCAACCACCCATCAAACCCATCATACGTAATTTTCATCATTCTAATCCAATTTCTTTTTAATATTTCATTTCAGGTTGGGTCCTAATCAATTATCCATCAACATTAGACCAAGCTATTTTGTTGGAAGAATCTCTGACCGGCGTTTCAGTGCCATCTATCTACAAACTACCAAAAAATGATGGCGATTTAACGGAATCGGAGCTCAATGAAGAAGAACCTCCAGATGAATATGAAGAACTGAGACATTCCAAACTTTTGATAAACCCAGTGGAGAAAAATGAAATTCCATTTTTCGACTCTGCACTGACTGCGTACATAAAGATGAATCAGCTAGGTAATTTGCTCAATTTCCTTCTCTTCCCGTTAAGTTTATACCAGGAATAGAAACGACAAGAAAATAATGTTTTCTATGGTCATGGATAATTTCGCTAAAACTTCAGAAAATTACTTTTAGAATAGAAACCATAAAATTTTTCTTAATAATTAGCACATTTTTTATGCTGAGTAATATACTCTTTCGACTTTCCAGCATCATAGAAGAAAACTTCCAACCGTTACAAAATACAAATCATCTCATTCATCTCTACTTGAATATTTCTTTTGAGAATTCACAAGATGGGTTTTTTATAAATAATTTGTTTCAAATCTGTTAATTTCCATTTGAGGTGATATCAAATTTTCAATGAAAAATTTCCTCCCTGGCGTCTCTGATACTAAAATACCAATTTTCGTTTGTATATTGAATTCATTTAGAAAAAACAAAATAGAAAGGGACATATCGTTCCTATGGGGCAATGGGCTGCCTAGATATTTTCTCCTCTGGAAGTTCAATATAAAAAGCCACAGGAAGTTAGAAAAAGAGATAGGATCCTGCTTTTACTCTCTACTTTGTGTGTCTTAATCAGACGTTCAAAGTAATAATTATGTATGCACCAAGGGAGCATTATTATCAATTCACGCTCGAGGTGCATAAATTTTTTCACGAAAAAATTAGGAACTAACTAAAAACTAATTTTCCGTATGTAGTCGTTCTGCACAAACCACGGAGCGATTACTGTAATCCTCAGACACGAGTGGTGCGTCTGTTTTCCGGGTTTTCCTAGAGAAAAGTGAATTCACCACCAAATATAGTAAGTCGCCCCAGAGCGCCACGGCAAATAATAATGATAGCCGTCCTCTACCCGCACAGGCTATGCTTTTGAGTACACTCTATGAGTGTTTATAAGGTAGTATTGTTTTTTTCTTAGGAATTTCCCAGTCAAGCCTTGTCTCTAAAGTTCTGATACTTCCGGAGGGCGCCGCTGGATCATTTACAGGGGGGTTAGTGACTTTTTGGTCCGAGCATCATGTGCCCAGAGTGGGCGGAGTGAACCTTTTCTCTTTTCGGATGATGTTCGTTTTGCCAGGAGCCGAAAACTTTATGACGGAAATCGTGTTAGTCTGTTGGTCGAGGAGGGCTACATCAGGCAAGGCCGTACCCAGGGGGGGTTAGAAGGGTCAAAATCCCTCCCGAAATAAATACGAAATGAATATTAATACTAATAGGAAAAAGCTAACATATTTAATACAGTACTATATCTACTACTATAATTTTATTTTCACATATTAACCTCACCCCGAAAAAAAATCCTGGGTACAGACTTGACTTGACATCAGGCTTATTAGCTTGTATTTGCTTGAGGGTGGAGAACGAATAGATCCACAACGGACTCAATATACCCCGGAGCATAAGGCAACACCGATGTCTCGTCTATACCGTACGAGTGTCGTAGATGGTATTACAATAATCGTAGCGCCGCAAATACATTATGGTCTCAGCTGCCTCACGTTCTAGTGTCAGGGACCTCTATATCATACCATTCAAGCGACTACGGTAGACGAGGGTGTTGAAGACACCATCCTGACAGGCCATTATTAATCCCTCAGTTTACCACTTCAATGTTTTTGAAGAAGACCACCATATATTATGTTATTAAGCTGTAGGAGACCCTCACTCTCCGCAGCTTTGACGTAGGCTTTTTGCTGAACATGTTCCAACTCGGTGACAGAGTTGGGGTTCGTACGTTCAGTGTAGGATACGAGACCGAGTTCATCGGCTGCACGGGTTGCTGCCTTGAAAAGAAATGCCACAATCCTTGCTTTTTCATAATCGCATACTAAGCAGAGAAGGAGATCTGAACTCCTGATGACTTTACAGGATCTATCCAGTACCATTATTTTGTCTAAACTCAAAAATCCACGGCCTACACTTTGTCGGGGGAAGTATAACTGTGGAACAGACGATATGAAGATACATCATTTTGCGAATTAATACTGGTTGTCGCAGCTCTTCCTGAGTCCTGATACTTGCCACTGTAAGAGTTTCAAACAGTGGTTACCTCTTGGAAATGGCATTGCTCCATCCCTAGGTGAGTATATCCTGCATCAAGATGATATAGAATGCTTCTGTCTACGAGCTGAACGTCCTCTCTGTATTCCTGGCATCGTCCTCTTCTGAGATGAACAATTGCATATTTGTCGATCCCAAACTCCATTATGATAATGTAACGATTTCGAGACCAGCCTCGAGACCAGCCTCGAGACCAGCCTCGAGACCAGCCTCGAGACCAGCATCGAGACCAGCCTCGAGACCAGCCTCGAGACAAGCCTCGAGACCAGCATCGAGACCAGCATCGAGACCAGCCTCGAGACCAGCCTCGAGACAAGCCTCGAGACCAGCCTCGAGACCAGCCTCGAGACAAGCCTCGAGACCAGCCTTGAGACCGGCCCTGATCATCTAATTAATCATGCACCCCAGAAAAGTAAACATTCCTAAGCTCGCAAACACATGAGTCACGCGTAGAAGAAACGCGAACTGTTTAAGGAACGAAAGCGAGGGTTCGAGGGACATCTAAGAAGTCAGTGAAGTTCTTAAAGCTGTGTACACGTAACTAGGTATTCAGTGAAAGAGTTGTATTTCGTGTAAGTGAATTTATTACAATCGCAAAGCGCTTTCGGCTCATCTATTCGTCTGCCCAAAATACAAACAAGAAAGAGATAGCCTGAAAGTTACCAGTGACATATCTAAGACTTTGAATGGGGACTTTACCAGTGTTATCAAGTTTATCAAAAAAATCGATATAATGAACTCAGGTCGATGCGGATAGATTAAATAAAAAAAAATAATAACTCAGTCCAAATCGCAATTTACAAATTTTGAAACAAGTCAACTCAAAGAATTTTAATAGACCATATTTTCTCGAAGATCTACAAATAGACGAAGAATTACAGTGTAATAACCTACGCTTAAGCACACAAGTTCAATTAAATAGATCATATATTCCTCTACATAGGAGAGTACATCACTTCAATGCAAATTTCTAAATTTATTGTTCTTTGCTCACTAGGTAAACTTTCACATTCCATAATAGTCACTAAACATTGTCATGGAATTCACATTTCAAATTTCAAAATTTTCAAATCCTTTCCGGTTTCACCTCGTGGTTGTTACGTTGTTAGTACAACACGAGTAGGCTTCTGCATTGCCTGGAAAAATCCAAAACCGGAAACATTAGGTAAAAATCCCTTTAAGGGTACACATTAAGTACTTAATTTTAACATGTATGTATATCCGATCAAACCAAGGTTAACCATGGTTTTGTTGACTTTTTATATTGCTCCTGTATAAATACTTGACGCACTGGCGGATCTAGGGAGTTTTTGAAGGGGGGGGGGCATGAGTTGATAAGTTTTTTTAACCAAATAGGTGCGTATACAGCTTTGTTCCATGAGGGGGGGTAATTGCTCTTAATATACAAATAGCTATTCTTCTATCGTAATCTGATTTGCCGCCCTTTGATTTGAACGCCTGTGTTCTTTTCACATATTCACACTGCATAGAAGAATATTTCTGTTTCATGGTTGTATTGGATGCTAAATGACTCCTATGAAATTCAAAAACGTGTTGATTTGGTATGTCTGTTTGAGGAAACATTTAATACAAAAACGTGTGTTTTTCTTGTTAAAAAATAAATTCAGGTTTAGTTGCATATCCACACTGGTTGTTGAACCAATATTAAAGACTTATTCAGAACTCTAGGGGGGTAGGGGGCATGGCCCCCATGGCCCCCCCTCAGATCCGCCAGTGGAGTAAGTAATTCAAAATGTCTTAACCTTTCTATTTTTCCATTATTACTTACAAGTATAGCACCGATGATGGCTTAACAGCCGAAAGCGCTTTGCGATTGTAACAAATTCACTTACACGAAATACAACTCTTTCATTGAATCTCAGAAGTCGCCGGATAAACTTGATTGATCGATAACTGTGGATGGACGGGAGATGGCAGATAGATAGCCACAGAGAATCGCAGATACAGTTCAAGAGTTCGCATACAGAGAGCGATAGTGAAGATAAATATTGACTGTGATATAAATTATTGTTTAAGACGAGAGTATAAAATAAATTAATAAAATTAGTTTAAATGCATTTTTATTACAATAGCATGCGTGTACTCTTGCACCACCCTTGAGGACTGATGAAGATCTCTTTCTTCCGAGGCATATATTTTGAGGTCATCCAAGTAAAAAACTCATGACAGATGACGGTGAAATGTTTTCCACCAATAGTTACTTATCCCATCAGGGTCTGGAGCAACGAAGTTCTTCGAGCCATCGAGGGTCCGTCAAATTTCTACCAGAGTTTCCTGATTGCGAATATTGCGATTGTGCAGTTCATTGAGCTCAGGCTGACGGAGCCTCCTGTAGAAAGCTTCGAACTGCGCTAGGGCTGGAGTATCTACGTTGAATGGTTGGAAAAACTAATATACAGTGCGGCTTTTAATAGTCCTCCCGCCCCTGTTAACTTTTGAACGGTTTGATGTACAAACATAAAAAAACGTTTGGAGGGTACCACCGACACTATTTTTTAAAAT
Source organism: Chrysolina americana (assembly GCA_958502065.1). Classification (NCBI taxonomy): domain Eukaryota; kingdom Metazoa; phylum Arthropoda; class Insecta; order Coleoptera; family Chrysomelidae; genus Chrysolina; species Chrysolina americana. The sequence continues at coordinate 22,734,375 of OY293411.1, forward strand.
AAAACAAATTGTGATTATTGCTCGATAGATGGTGCGGGGGGAACATCAACTAAACATTTTTAAATGTCATGGGTGGTCATGAGTCACATTGTTGAAAAGATAATTCAATTCTCTTTTTTACGTTTTTTCACAATATGTATTTAAAATGTCAGAATAAGTGCGGATCTGAATCCCTTACCTTCTCTGACCACGACAACTTTTAAATAGTTTGATATGAAATAACGAGAATGAAAATGTTTTGAATGGAACGGAATTCTAAAAAATTTTGATGGTTGAAAAGATAATTGAATCATCATTTCAACGATGTGATCCCCTATGCATTAAATTTTTTTTATTTGATTTACCCCCTGCGCCGTCTATCGAGCAATCATAATGTGTTTTAATGCTTGGTCTTATATATCGGAATTGCAAAAGTTTTCGAAACCAGGATTGCCTAAAAACTCTTTTCAATGCCTATGTAAAATCTAGACTGGAATACGGCTCCTTGATATGGTCGCCCATCTACAATATCAATATAAATAAGATTGAGTCAATCCAAAGAGGTTTTATGAAATATTTATCTTATAAACTGGATGGAGTGTACCCTGAACACGGTATCGACAATAGGATCCTATTAAATAGATTCAGTCTACTTTCCCTAAAAAATGTATTCCATTATGTTTATGTATAAGATAATGAACAATTCAATTGACAGCCCCGTATTACTTTCTCAGTTCAACTTTCATTTACCACGATTCAACTCCAGAAACGAATCTTGCTTCTACCTACCTAATTCTAGAACTATTGTGGCTTCAGGGGCCTGCGTGTTTTGATGCTTTCCGTTTGTGGTATGATGCAATCCTTCCCTACAGCCAGACCACAGTTTATAGCTAAAAGAATCAGTTCGCTCACTTGGCGTCGGCACTTTGATATTTTTGTGCACGTTTGTGCACTGCGCAACCTGCAATCTTATCCCTAGCGCATACAGGCGCTTACAATTCATACAAAGCTCAACATAAAAATGGATACACTGCTGGAATTAAAAATAGGTACCTAAACTGTGGATATTTTGACCGTGTTGAGGTCTGTTTTTTTATTGCAGATTATTGTTTTTTAACATCATTCAGTTAATAAAATGTATGCATTATGGGCTCCCTATTAAAAAATTGCTGAAAATCTAGGAGTTTTGAGGAAGATACCAAATTTTGTGACAAAAACTTTAAAGGGCAACAAAGTTTTGTGGTTATTGTACTGACTTCTTTCAAAATTGGGTAGGAGTTTGTGATGGAAATATTTCTTATTTTTTCGTTAATTTGAATATGTCGGAAAAGTTTTGCGATCAGTGTGTTCTAGCTGACGATGACGTATCGAAATTAAATATTCAGAAGCTAATTTTGAGAACATATATTAGTTAATGAATTTGAGCAAGATGAGAAATTTCTTATGAACGATTTATTCCAATATTAGTGATTACCACACTCTAGTAATTGTAATTTTATAGGAGAAAGAATTTCAATTCATAAACATCGAAGAGAAGTCTTCGATTTTAAAAATGGATTAAGGTGTTATGTGACTAGCTGGCATTACTTTGTCACTCTCTAATGCCGGTTTTCTCTGAATATAATTTTTGTGACTTATCACCTTCATTCACTTAGGTCTTCAATTATTTCAACTTCTTCGAAACACTGAAGAAGATATCTACATTTTTTCAATGTCAGGATTTTGATCTTGAATAAAAACTATAGAGTCAGTCCTATTGAATGTGGTAAACCAAATGGTACTTTTACGGATCCAGAAAGATGAAGAAGCAGTTAGTAAATATTGGGGTAAATGCAATATTCGTAAACATTAAAAATAACTGAATGTAGATAAATGAGTTTTCATATACATAAACTAATTATGTTTTAAAATAGTCAGTTAATAATTGTTTTTTTTTATTACCTGAGGACTTTATTCTAATATAGAAATTTAATAGTACAAGAAATACGAAGTCTCGTTAACAGTATCAATGAGTAATATTTTGAGAAACAGAAATCAATGTTTAAAAGACAATTTTTAATATTCTATCCAATACCTTCTTTTGTGGCAAAATTTTCAAAAAGCTCACAAGAACAGTTTTCAATGGCATGTATATATTACAAAAAAAAAAGTATCAAGCAATTTTAAATTGCCAAATGAATCATTATTGGCATTTAGATAAGCCTTGTGAAAACTGTAAATTGTTTGAGTCAGCTTGTTCACGTACGAAGGCGTAGAAGGGCCAACAACAAAATATTTTCAAAATTGTTGGAATTGTCACTTTGATCTGACAATTGTCACTTTGATCTGGCAATTGTCACTTTGAACTGGCAATTGTGACTTTGAAGTAGCAATTGTCACTTTTAAGTGGCATTTGTCACTTTGAAGTGACAATTGTCACTTTTATCTGACAATTGTCAATTTGATCTGGCAATTGTCACTTTAAACTGGAACTTTTTTGCCAATTCCATGCAATAATATTGTTTTTCAGTCAAATTCAAAGTGACAATTGCCAGTTCAAAGTGACAATTGTCAGATCAAAGTGACAATTGCCAGTTCAAAGTGACAATTGCCACTTCAAAGAGACAATTGCCACTTTAAAGTGACAATTGCCAGTTCAAAGTGACAATTGCCAGTTCAAAGTGACAATTACCATTTCAAAGTGACAATTTCCAGATCAAAGTGACAATTGTCAGATCAAAGTGGCAATTGTCACTTCAAAGTGGCAATTCCAACTATTTTGAAAAAAAAAAAATGTTGTTGGCCCTTCTACGCCTTCGTATTCATGCCATATTTCGATTCGGATATGTTTTTCACTTGGGTTTTTTTCAAACGAAACGAAATCATTCTTTATGTTATATTGAGGTTGATGTAGTCGTTTACTTCTACTTTGAGAGAATTGAATTGACGTGGTTGTTGAATCAAAATCAAGGCAGTTTGTTCCTTCGGAATTATCCAAATAGCTAATTGCAAACATTTTTTAAATGTCCTTTAAAATTGTATTGCTGCAGAATTTCCGCAATTTCCACTTTACTGCCTGATTTTACCGAAAAAAAATTCTAAACAGGCCTGATTCATTCTTTTTGTATGAATTTTGTTTTCCTTTATAACATCCCACATTTGCAAAAAGGCCGAGATTGACAATTCCCACCCAAAAATAAATTTCATCCCTTTGGTTATATTTTTGTTTCGTTAGACAACAAAGTGATTCATAGAACGCCAACATATCTTTAAGGAATTGAATTTGTGTATCTGTCCCCATGAAAGTCCTATTGAATAATTATGTTTGTGTGCAAATCTATTGCGCAACTCGAATTTGTTTCCCCTGCGCTTATTCTATCTTGTACACAAGATGGCGGCGAGAAGGCTGAAACACATTGGAAGTTTTATGTTTTTAGTTTAGGCAACATGCGCTGGGTATATCCCACACAGAGCCATTCTTGCTATCATAACAATACACAAGACCGTCCCTTGATTCATATCCATCCACTCAAACCGTACGTTGTCATTGCGGTCGTCATTATGTGATAATCCATCGTCCTAGGCCTTTGACCCCTATTTCGATGAGGTCGGTTGTAGGGATCTCTTCCTCGTATTTGGAACCGAGTATAGTTAGGTATGCCGGGGGGTTAGCCTGGTGATAGTTTTTTTTTGTTGAAATTGTTATATCTTTCAACCGGCTGCACCCGTACGAGCAACTCTGAGAAGTCACAAACTTGTGCGAGATAGGGAAGACGTATCCCTTACCTTTCAACGTGTAATGTCATGCCAGAGGAAATGAGCACTACCTCCAGGGTGCGCCTTGGCTGCCGGTTCGATTTTGCACTTGTTACTCAGAAAAGTGGTTTCGCAACTCACCAAAGCCTCGGATAGTAGTTGACCCTGCTTTTAGAGTATTATTATTATTTTCTCTGGGCCGGTTCCAGAGTAACTAAGTGAATTGGGTTGATTTGCTCCCACGTAGCTGAGGCATACATGATAACAGAATTGATCATGGAGTTATATAAATCAACCTTATTTCTTAGAGAAAGCTTTTTCTGTTAAGAAGCAGGTAAAGCATGCCCACCACACAAGTTATCTTTTTCGTAATCTCATCGATGTGTGAGCCCCAGGTGAGCCCACGGTCCACTGTTGGGCACAGGTACTTGACCACCGGCTGCCACTTCATCTTCCTTCTTTTGACAGGGTGAGATGCTTTTTCCCCAGATCAATTAATTTTTTTCCTGCGTTAACTTCCATTTCCGGAACCAGCGTTCAAGGTTGTCTACCAGCAGAATGCAAAGACTGTTTCTGGTCATCGATTCTGCGAGTAAAGCAGTATCATACGCATATAGGGATATCTCATCGAGTTGGGGAAATTTCGCCCTTGAGAGAGTCCTACACGGATTTCTCTCACTCTCGTGTCTGAGAGATACCTTCAACTCGGACTTGAAATGTTGTGTCTGCCAATATAGAATCTATTCATTTCACTAGGGCCTACTAATTTTACTTTGGATCTTCGTAGTTTGTTGTCGAGCAGGGTACCTATGACTCCTTGATCTATGAATCGTTACCTGTACTTGAACTGCACTGTTTAAAATATTTGGTGTAGTAATGATTATTTCATTCACACATTGCTACACCAATGAAATTTCATGACTGAAGTCACATGATATGTGATATGGTTGTTATTTTCGTCAACCAGCTGCACATCCCTAAGAGTAAGTACAACCCTCAAAAGTCTTCGAAAGACTTGTCCGAGCTAGGGAAGACGCAGCCCTTACAGCCCTTACCTTTTAACTTGTGATGCCATGCGGCTATTTAGGTAAACAACCGGATATTTAGGTAAACACGTCTATTCATGTAAACAAAGCTTTCTTTTGTTTGTATAAGTGTCAAACGTTGACAACTCAGTCGCTCAAAATTGAAATGTCACATTTTGGGTTGTCTTCTATGACAGAAATCAATGCATATATAAGTAAGCAAATCAATCCCAGAAAATACCGTAAAGAGTATATGAACGAGTATATTTGAATGATTTCATAATGAAATAATCTTCCTGAAAATCACTCGATCATGACGAATAGAGACTATTATTTTCTTTAATTCATCTCGAGTAACTTGTATTTTGAGACAATTCAATTCGACCACATATTTATATGGTCTCATTAAATTGTCCAAATGCAAGGTACTCTCGATAGAATTATTAAGAAAATAATAGTCGGCTATTTGTCATGGTCTTGGGATATTACCTACCCTGGAGTTTTATCAAGACACCGCTATTTTTACACCTCGGCATGTGTTTCACTCACTAAGGGTCAGTTTATCGGGTTAGCGTACATTGACTCCCGGTTAAATTTGACTCGTGGTTAGAATGAATATGACTTTTGCTAAATGAAGGAATCGACTCACATTCTAACCATGAGTTAAATTTAGCTCGAACTTAAAGTACATTGAAAAACCGGCTTTAAGTGACCATCTTTCGAAGGAGGAAAGCAGTTTTAGTTTAAATCTTTCTTCTAAATTAATTGTCTATGTACTTTATTTTGATTCAATGACATATTTCTTGGAAATTAAGGACTGATGACTTCACAGAATCGGAGATCATAATACTCTATTTTTCTTGTTTAACAAATCTGATATTGTCGCAACTCAATACTCGCTTGGCATTTTTGAGAGGTTTTCAAGCTGTTTTGATAGGATAGGAATGCTGGTGGCTGCAAAAAAGTCACTAGTGAGGCGGCGAGAAGCATCGCGGAAAACCTGAAGTTCCGGTATAAACCTTCTCGCCTATTCCATGAGCCTTCACGTGTTGTGGATAACCCGCCGGCGGCTGATCGGGTGGAAACCTTCTGGAAGAACATTTATAACTTTCTGGAACCACTCAACGTAGATACTCCAACCCTAGCGCAGTTCGAAGCCTTCTGCAGGAGGCTTCGTCAGCCTGAGCTCAATGAACTGCGCAATCCGATAACCTCGGAAGAAGTTCGAAGGGCCCTCAAAGGCTCGAAGAACTTTGCTGCCCCAGGCCCCGATGGCCTAAATAACTTTTGGTGGAAAAAATTTCCATGTACCCACCACCATCTAGCAAAAGTTTTCATGGCTAGATGGGGAGCAGCAGATTCCGGATTGGTTTGTCGAGAGGCGAATCGTGCTAATCCCCAAAAACGGAGATTTGACCGATCCGAAGAACTACAGACCGATAACATGCTTGAACGCATGTTATAAGGTGTTTACACGAATCTTATACATGCGAATACTCTCCGCAGTTGAGTCGGTGTATGAACGGATATATGAGCAAAGAGGGTCAAAGAAGGGGGTCGCTGGCTGCAAGGAGAACCTGCTGATCGACAGATGCATCACGCAGGACTGCGTGCAGTATAAGCGTAACTTTTCAATGGCCTCGATCGATTATCGCAAGGCATTTGATACAACAACGCATGAGTTCATCATGCAACATAACAAAAAGGTGATACTTTACAGTGATGGCTGTACCTACCAAAATAGAAATTCTATTCTGGCTAATGCACTTATCAATACCGCTATGACCAATAACATCACAACTGAACAAAAATACCTCGAAAAAGGTCACACTCAAATGGAGGCCGACTCCATCCATTCATGCATAGAGTGCAGAATGAAAAATGCAAAGATTAATATTCCCGAAGATTATGTACCTGTCTGCCTTAAGGCACGTCAGCACTCTAAACCTTATAGGGTCAAGTATTTTAAAAACACTTTTTTAAAAAAAATTGTGGAATTCAGTTTTATAACTGTATTCGCCCTGGTAAGAAAAAGGTGACCAAGTGGTAACAGATATACGTGCGTTACAATATAAACCAAATGGGAAAATATATTTTGAATTACGATTCAGTGATGACTGGACTGAGCTACCCTCAAGGATGAGAAAAAACATATCACCAATACCATTGAATGAATTACCTGCCTTATACAAGGAATGAATCAAAATCAAAAAGTAAAAATTTTATGACCTACAAACATTGAAGCAATCTTTACATTTTGATTATCATTCCTATTATGATAATATCCCCTATCAATAGTTCAACTTTTTCCATTACACTATACTGAGATTTTATTGTAAAATAAATAAGTGATGCACTAGAGCAATAAAAAAAAAATTTATTGCACTCATCTATCATTCTACTTCAACGTGCTCCCATCATGATAAACATAAACGTTCAAACCACTATTTAGCAGATATTCTGTGAGGTTGGCCATACGTTTTAAACAGCTACATATTTTATATTATTTTGTATTAATGTTAGCTGTCAGAGTTGAACAAACAATGCCTTCCCGAGAATAACTCCATAATCAAAACCGATCCGCTATGTTCTAAACCGTCTACCTGCATAGAGCAAACTGTCTGTACTACTATGATTTTGATTTTTATAATGCAACTGTGGTTATATAAACGTCAGTCAAAAGATGGTGATGAAATCGATAGTAATAATTATTTATTTAAATTGCGTATTTCATTCTCCTTCACCTAGTGCCGCACCTAAATAAATAATTTTTTGCTTTTGCATAAACACTTACTTATTGCACTTGTTGCATAAATAACTATAGTTGAAAGAGTTCATAAGTGACACTAAATGTCAGAAAATGAAAATCAAAAGCATTCCAGCCCAATAAAGAAAATCAGACCGTTATTTGTTCCTCCTGTATAAAAGTGGAATATGGAGATGAGCAGTTGAGGTTCACAGATCTTCATGCTTTGCAATTTTTACTGAATGAATTTGAATAATTTGATGAAGATTTTATATATTTGACAATATAAGCATGTGCTCTTCGAGGCTCCTCATAGTTTGACTCACATACTTCTTTTCGCAGTCCTTACAACTGATTCCATAAATCTCCTACTTCTCTTTTTCTTCTGTCCCACCAAAGATTTGTTGTAGTTTAGGCGAAGTTTTATATACCAAACGTTCACATCGAGGGTTTTTAAAATGCCTACGAAACCCTGTGTAACTCGAGGTTTGAATGACATAACGATGTGTTAAGGATATTTTTTTTTTGAAAAGTCGAAGAGTTACAAAGGGGTTTCTCAACTATAATTATTCCTATACCTAACCAAATATCCAATCTGGCATCTGAAGGCAATCTGACTCGTTAGTATTTCAGAGTTCGTTAAAAGTTGAATTTCAGTAAGGTTACTTCTAGATAGTTTGTCAATTGCGTGGATTTTACAGGCAATGAGGATGATACACCAGCCAACTTGTCAAAAAGTCCGGAAGAAATAGAAAATGATACCCCACCCCTGGAAAAATTCTATTCAGATATGGGATGTAACTATTCTATGTACTTCAATAATTTTGACTTCGACACTGTTAAATATCTGGCAAAATTAATCATTGGAGATTATAGTATCCCACCCAAATCATCTATCGAACTTCTTGGTGATACTATAAGATACATGGATAAAACGGACTTGAATAAAGCTTTAGATGAAAATGTCAAGTCTATTAAAAAAGGAACAAAAAAAGAGCCAGAAAGAAGGGAAAAACTACCGAAGACTATACAAGAAATTCCAGAAGTTGATAGTACTCTAGGTAAGCCATATATTTTCATTCATTTTAATAACTGTCATCGGCTTGCCTCGGCTCGTACTCGCTCACTTCGAATACATTCTGTAACAGGCCCTCTTTGCAAGACGCCCTGTATGTTTTATATGCATAAACACTTTGGTTATAATGGAAAGGGTCACGTATGATGACGATGCCCTGTAAATATTTGGTTTCATATTATTTAAGCTAGGCTAGTGAAATTTCTTTCAAGAGGAAATAAAAATTAATTCTCTATAAACAAATATGTCGAGACAAACGAAGTGGTTCGGAAGAGTATATTTTTTTACCATATATAAAACAATGAAGCAGTCATTTAGGTCGCCGTACATGGAGTAAATATTTATTTTACAAAGGGTAATATAGATGGGATTCACGCTGAGTATATACGAACTAAATGACAATTAACTGAATTGAACATTTTTTTTTATGTCGACTAGACGCTTTCAAAGTGCTAAGTCCGAGGGGTATTAGGGGTAAAGGAAGAGATCTGAGAGGCAGACAGCCGAGAGAATTCTCTATTCCGTGGCGGTAGAAATGGCGTAAATAGAACGCAACGCTGTTGAACGATTTTGGCCCTTAAAAATATAAACACCCCTGGAAGTCGACTTACGGGAGTAAGAAAGAAAAAAACGAGGAGATGGTCTCGAGAGGTGGTTGGTGCGGTTGATCGAAGACCTACCGCGTTAATTAGAGTTTGCATCAGAGTTGAAATATAATTAGTGCGAGTTAGATTTTGGTTTGGAGGCGGTTTTGTCGTTGTGTGAACGAATTGTAAGAAACAATTTTTCTGGTATTCGTTTGGACGAAATTGTTCTATTTTCCTGAACGAAACACCGAGCGCAGCTAGAGATTTGGTAAGTGAACTTTTTGGGATTTTTTTTTGGGCAAACTAACCACAGCTATATCTTTTCAAATATCGTGGGTGAACCTTTTGTTTGTTTTATTTGTTGTATGATATCTGAACCATTTTTTTTTGTTGTCTCGATGAATTGTCACCGAACGGGTGAAGAACTTTAAATGTTGTTTTTTTTCTTATTTTTATTTACTCTTTGAAATCCGATATTTTTATTTATCCTTGGGGAGAATTACGTTTTTATACATTTTACACCGAATCATTCACGGGTGATTTTTTCTGTTATGGTGTAATTCTTTATCCTTTAATGTTTATTTAATATACCGTTAAACAGTTTATGTCGTGTATCATTGTCGGTAACTATACTGACAGCTTTTAACTCATCCCAACCTCAGTGACATTCTTATAAAATAAAAATAGAAAAAGAAAGGAAAAATCTCAGAATCAAAAAAAGAAATCTAGCATATTATAAGCCTAGACGGTCCACGTCCCTAAGACGACTTAGGTGACTTTACCTTTCAAACCTAAAACAGTGCCTTGGTAAGAAAGAAGATACCAGAAAATTCGTCCAAGATAGTTTTTACGGTAAGTACTGATTTATCTAGGACCCTATCGAAAACATTCGAAGATGAAAAGGCTGCTCCTAATTTGTTTATTCTCTGGTGACTATTAGCGGTGGAATTTTCTCTGTTAGTGGTTGAAGAGTGAATTATTTTAATATATTCGCTCAACCACCCTAGTCCGAGTACTACACCTCCTACTTCCATGCAGTAATAGAGGTTTTGTTCAGAACGATTTCGAAAGTTCTGAAGCATTACATGTGTAATGTTCCGACATTCATGTTATATTGTAATCATGCCTCAATCTACGCAGTACCTTTGCGATAACGACTTCCTATTAGTCCGAGACGCAGGAATCAGCAGAATAGGTACTTTTGTTTACTTCAAGTCTACTGCTGATGAAGCTACTAGGAACATATAAATAGGCCCTGCGAGGTCAAATATAGTTAGTTGATTTAGAAGTTTCAACCAAGTAGTTGTGTTTTTATTGTAATAAAGTTATTGAAAGTAATTGAGTTTTTTAAAAAGTTAATTTTGAAAGTTCGAATATAACAATTGGCGCAGTCGGTAGGATCTGAAAAACGTTGCTAGAACACGGAAACACCCCAACTAGTAGCGGCGGATCCTAATACCTCAACAGAAGACGAACCGAAACCCCAAGAGGAGTCAACATTCGAAGAGCAGCGGAAGGAATACCTGGTGAAACCCCTAGCTGGACGACTTCGAGAACAAGACGAATCGGAATGAGCATCATACTATTGTAAGACAATTTTGAATCAACTCGATCATATTTTGTTTACAATTAACAAATAATCATACTGCTTGATTATCCCCAGTTAAACAATATTGATAATTGTACAGCTAATTACCGTATTGATTAAGTCGTACTGTTCGACTATTTTAAAGTTTGATTTACCTGTATTCAATAAATTCTTTTCGATATGGCTGAAAATAACCAGCCTAGAGCTGAAGCTGAAAATGAAGCTGAAGCAATTGAACCGTACAAATTATCCGAAGTGTTTTCTTTAGTGCCTGAGTTCGAAGGAGACCAAATTTTCTTGAATACATTTTTAAATGCATGTGACTGTGCGTATCGCATGGCCACAATGAAACAACGAATTCTATCAGTGATTCACATAAAAAACAAACTCAGAGGTAAAGCTGCACAACTGATAAGTTCTAGGAACCCTGTAACTTATCATGAAATTAGACATTTACTCACTTTATATTTCGGCGATGCTCGTGATCCTACTTCAATAATTCACGTCCTGCGGCGTATTAAACAATCACCTAATGAATCTCCCTTGACATTTTTCAACCGTCTACAAGTTCATACTGCCAAAATGCATTCGTGCATTCAAAATTCTGGTCTTACTGTAGAACAGAAAACTGCACAATGTGGACTCATAAAAACTATGGCATTAAATACACTCTTAACCGGACTCGAACCACGGATAGGTCAAATAATACGCGCTTCTAACCCTGCAGACCTTCTTGAAGCCCATATCAGAGAGAAATACAACTTTCCTATTTTAAAAATAAAAAATCCGAAAAACCCGATCCACCACGTCCCCAGCAAATAGTAAGGAGAAATCAGCAACCTGCATTCCAAATAACCTGCCACTCGTGCGCCCGTCTAGGTCATATTTCCACCGAATGTCGAGTGAGACAGCAAAGAATGCAACCCCAAAATTTTTCTCAAAACTTCAATCAGAATTTTTCAAGACAACCGAGTTTCCAATCCAATCAGAATTTCACGAGACAACAGAATTCTCAACCCAACCAACAATACAACAAACCCCAAATGAACCAAACCCAGTTTCAACCCCAATCTAGACCCCAATTCCAAAACAACCAAAATCAATATCGACCATCAGTAATACAACGAAATACAAACTTTTCGGAACGCCCTACCCAACAAAGAGCTCACTTCATGATATACGAAACCTAGGATTATCATACTGATGATAATCAGGATAATGATACTGCTGATTATCCTCAAACTAATGACTATTATCCTAGTTGGTATGAGTATGATTACTATACAGATAATAATCAATATTACCAAAACGATACACTGGAACAACCACAGCCCCTCAAAGACCATTCAACATACCAGGATTTTCTGTCACTTCCGAATACCAATCACCCACCGAATCAGTTTCAGACGAGCAGCAACCAATCAGCCGACCCCATATCAGAAATTCAAAGCCAAATTCAGTCGTTGAACATTCAGGATTACCATCCGGACCTGAACTTCCCAGAACAGAGTTTCATATGAGTTCCCTGTTCTCCGTAAATTCGAAGAACCTTTACTATATCAAAGATGCTTCGAATACGTTCAGAATTCTCATCGACACTGGTGCAGGCAAATCAATTTTCAAACCCAAAACATGTGAAAAATATCCCCACAGATTCCCTGAAAATGTCACTATACAAGGCATTACTGATCAGAAAATAATTGTTAATGAATCCACCTTGATTGATTTCAAGCAAAAAGACCCACACAAGGTCTACATTTATAATTTAGATATTGATTTTGATGGTCTGCTTGGATCTGACTTTTTAGAACATTATAACTGCATAATAGATTTAAAAAACAAACAATTGGTAACAAATTTCAAAACGGTTCCATTGTTCAAAGTTCCGGAAGAGAATCAATTAGATCCCAATCATATTAAAAAAACCAAACCAAATAAAAATTGAACCCCGTATTGAACGAATTTTCAAATTGAGTTGTGATCTCAAAAACACTGACGCTATACTGTTAGCGGACGAAAAGTAAAAAGTTAGACTTCCTAACGCCTTGGTAAAAATTGACGAAAATGGTACATTCTATACTTCAATTATAAATATAAATGCCATACCCAAATTGATCGATTTTTCGGAAATAAAATTAGAACCCATTCCATTCGAAGAAACAATTTTAAATATCAACCTAACACATACCCAAAACACGTTCCCGGTAGATCGAATCCAAGAGATTAAAAATCAGCTGAGAACAAACCATTTAAACGAGGAAGAGGATCAGTTGATAACTGATTTATGTCTTCAGTATGAAGATATTTTTTATTTAGAAGGAGATAATCTCACTTTTACCAACGCAAAATAAATAAAAATGCCGATGCTCTATCCCGTATTAAAGTCAACCAGTTTAAGGAATGTGCGAATTTCCAGAAGAAAATCTCTATTCTCACATCTAACACGGACGAAAATGAAGAACTGGAGAATCCTGATGAAACTGAAAGCGAATCCGAAGTAAAACAAGTCGAAAATCAAGAAGAACACCAAGAAGAAGAACAAGAAGAGAACCTCGGAGAAAAACCCGAGATTTCCATAGAAACCATTCAACAAGAATACGAGACCTTCATGAACCTTTACAAAACCAAATCGTTGATCGACTATTCTAAAGTACAATTCGATAATTCTTAACTTCTCGATAAACATCACTTTGGCATTATGAAATTATCGAAGATTTTTTCGAAGAACATCCCGATTTTTCTCACAACAAAATTAATATACTTTCTAGTAAATCAGTCAAGAATAGGAAATACTTCATCATTCCTCTCCCTTACGACCCTACAACGGTAGTACAAACTCTCAAGATGAATTCAACCCACAGGAAGTGTATTTAATTGAGAATAATCTGGAACTACCCATTTTGGAAATATTCTCATTCATATTTGCAGATAAAGACATAAAACTGAAAGTATGTCAAAACATAACAACAACCCCCGATGCAGACCAAATTCCTATAATCTTAGACCAATGTCATCTAGGAAAAACTAACTTACACCGTGGCATCAACGAAACGGTTAGACGAGTTAAAGAGAAATATAATTGCCAAGGTCTTGTAAAAGATGGTTGAAAATTTCGTTAAGAAATGCGAAATTTGTCAAAAAGTCAAAATTTGTCGAAAAAACACTAATGGACATGTCAGATACATGGGCATATTATGAAGCACAAGTGAAAGCCCTCGAAATATGTGAATCACTCATGGAAAGTTATTTGTTTCTTGAAAACGCCATCGACGACATTACAAATGCGATAATTTCTATCGTTTAAAAATTATTCACAATTCAATTATAACTTCAAAAGATTTGGTCTATTCCCTTCGGGAAATATCGCAAACACTCAGTAAAAATAAATTGCCTTTACCGACAAATCTTGGAAATATTGCTCAATATTTTGAACTTATTGAATTACAGGCTTTTTAAACAGATCATAAAGTAGTATTTGTTTTGAAAATTCCACTAGTGGAGCACGAAACATATACTCTTTATCACTTGTATCCAATACCGATTTTGGATATTCGAACAGGACTTCATCATATTTTATTAGCATTTCAAAAATTTATTGCGCGTGATGATGATTCAATGTTGTACATTTCCCTTCGGAATTTAGACAATTGTAAAGTGATTCAACGCGATGTGAGAATTTGTTTCGAAGTGCTTCCGTACCCAATTGACAATTACGCCATTTGCGAAGCTCAACTTCTTAAGCAAGTTTTGAAAATTCTCGAATCCTGTCAATCGACATTGATTTACGCGAAGGACTACAATGTGCAAGAAATCTCCCACAATGTATGGTTGATTTCTATATCTGATCCACTACCAGTTACGATCAAATGTATCTACAGAGAAGTGATTACCAAAATCATAGACTCCAATTCTATGCTAAGACTTCTGCCTGAATGCAATGCTTACATAGGAAATACCAGAGTTTATTCGTAACACTTTGTCGATGAACTCAAAAACATCACCTATAAAAATCATGCAGTTCAAATCCCATACCAATTTTGTGATCACCTACCGGAGAAATCGAAGCTCCCTGAACTAAAGCCGCTTAAAATCAGCAAACTAAATACTGAGGACCTTAGTATTGCTGAACATAAACTGAATCAATACTCGGACGATTTAGACAGATTGATCAATGAACCCTTCGTAAACAAACATATTTCGTGGTTTACGTATTTCACGATCACCCCCATCGTCTGGTATTCTTATACTAAATGTCGCCGCAGGAAATCAATCAGAATTGGAAATTCTTCGCCAACCGACGATCAACCACCGAGACCACCAAGAACAGCCTTGAGAACCCTTACAAGATTCATCCCTAGAAGAAGACCAAGTATCCGATTAGAAGAACCCTGCGAGGTCATATAGTTAGTTGATTTAGAAGTTTCAACCAAGTAGTTGTGTTTTTATTGTAATAAAGTTATTGAAAGTAATTGTGTTTTTTTAAAAGTTAATTTTGAAAGTTCGAATATAACATTCATCAATGATTCGATGACGTAAATCATTTAGAGAATCTGGTTGAGTTTTAAAAATTATACTTTTCAAGTGACCCCACAGAAAAAAGTCTTATGGACTTAAATCTGGCGATCTTGCCACTGCTCCTCTTCGGCTGATTTATTTAAATACTGATGAACCGCAAGGAAATAGTAAGGAGGCGTCTTATCTTGTTGAAATGTCAACTCATTCGCATTGTAACGGTCATTATGTTCAAGAATTTCTGTCAACGTGTCTTCTAACATTTCCAAGTACATTGGTTCTGTTACATTTTCTGGTAGAAAAAAAGGACCAACAACATTATCGCCATAGATTCCAGCCCAGACGTTCAATTTCTCAGGATACTGAGTGTGAACTTTATGAAATAGGTGTGGATTTTCAGTAGGTAGTAATATCCCGACAAAATGCTGAATTTTCAAAAAATACTTTTACCTTGCAGTCACGAAAACTGTGTTGCTTAGAAACACCACGAGAGCTTGCTCGAGTGGTGTGTTGTACAGCAACACAGTTTGAGCGACTGGCAAGGTGAAAGTATTTTGAAAATTCTGCATTTTGAAGGGATATTCGATCAGACAATTTCACGAATACATTAAATTATTATGGGCTAAATGCGTATTGCACGAACGGTTCATCATGTGTCATTAGTGTCATTAATGTCAGTTGAAGAGTTGAACCTAAGATGCCTAAAAACCCTGGTGTGCCGACTCATACATGTAAAACTGTTTATTAAAACGCTGGACATTCGCTTGCTTGATAATGAGAAAACAAATGAAATCGCGGTCTATTTTCCAAAAATCCTGCGATACTTCGTGAACCGCCACCGGTTTTCTTGTTAGGGTGAATTTTCATTAACAAATGTTTCAAATATTACGCACGAGCATGAAATGAATAAAACAACATTATCATTCAAATTTACAGAATCACTGTCCGCAAGCAGCTTTATTAGTTAAATTTTCGACTTATTATATAATTTTTAATTTGCTGATATGCAATTTACTGGAATAAATAATAATCACACATTTCACATAAAAGTATTGAAATTCAGCTGCATGGAAATTCACCATTAGAACCTGTCAATCTTGTGCTTGTGCCTATCTGACATCTGTCCAACATGCGCATGCGCAAGTATCTGCGCCATTGTATCCGAGTTTTCCTTTTAAAGCTCTCTATAATAAAGTATATATAAAGTAATAATTTTGTAGCTTATTTTGAGTTTAATTGCTTTTCAGAAGTGATATGTGTGATAAGTTGTGTGTTACAATGGTCTTTCGCTATTTTAAAAACTGTATGTCATGTAATAGTGAAGATGTTTTTTTTTGTGCAATTCTTTCTCGACAGAAAATTTATTTATGGATGATCTAACCACACTGAAAAGGTTTCACGAAAACGAATGGTAAAATAAGAAATCCTGAACAAGCTTGATGATATATGCACAATTGATAGATTTCAGTAGAAGTGGTGATTTTTTTTACTTTGTCACGAACTTTCGCAACTTGAACTTATGGAATATTTAAAGAAACAGTAGGGTATAACAACGCGCACCCAGTTGATTGAATCGATTTGAAAAAATGTTTGCCATGTTTATTAGAGCATGGCGAGTTAAGAAATAAAATGTAAGTTCCAAATTGTTACCAAAGTATATTTTACAGATTTTAAGTAGTAGGTAAGTACTCACTTTCGGTACTAGACATAAATGAATTATTGTGTTCATATCTCCCTCAATTTTGTCCACACAAAAACGGATTATGGTCAACTTATTTAGGAAAATAATATAAAATACTGAAAAATAAAGAAACGAACATCATTAATAGTCAATAATATTGCACTACGAAATTTTTAATTCTGTCATAACTATTTTGACTTTCAAACGGTATTTACATTATTTAAAAAAAATAACATATTTTGTGTGGTGTTATTTTTCAAATAAATTTGGTCTTCCACTTCGAGTATGGAAACTATATTGCTTTAGAATGATATTTAACAAGTTTATTGACATTCCGTCAAATTCAATCAACAACAATCACAATCACTATGTCCCTCGAATATTGACATGAGGTCGAGGCGCCATCTCTGGATCCGATTACAGAAATAGACCACGATTTCATTTGTTTTGTCTTCAAAAAAATCTAAACAAAATCTAATCAGTCGACACACCAGGGTTTTTAGGCATCTTAGTTGAACCGTCAAACTGACGTTTCTATATTTACCGTGATTGTCGTAACTATGGAAATGTATACAAAAGCTAGAAGGGAAACACCGTTTTAAAAATACCACGGGCTGGATAAAGTTTTTTCAAAAAGTCCTGTTCTCAATAGGCCTTTTCATCATGTTACAAGCGCATGCGCAGCCGCCATGTTGAATGAGCGGGAATTCAAAAGGTTCGTACTGTTTTGTGCAATAATGGCTGAAGAAGCAGTATTATTTTCACAAAAAAACCTATTACTGAAAAAATTATTGATGGTGTTTTACTCGTTCACAATTCAATAGCAGCACATAATTGTGAAAAGTTAAAAAGGTGGCTAAAGTGTCATGGGCGTTCGCAATAGGGTAAAAAAATTGAGCTGATTGAGAGGTTAGCCATCAGAACAACCCTTTTAGGTATATAAAAATTAAATAAATAATAATTGTACTGTATTCCAGTTAAAGTATTACTATGACTTGTAAGCACGATTTTTATCAATTATATAAATAATTGAAAAGAAGCTATAAATTCGAAATTTTCAATCGTACGATCGTGTATAATAGATACTGGTGTAAATAGTATTGAACAAATATTGTATAATACTATCAAACTGAATGATATAATATTTAAGGGTTGAGAATGCAATGCGAAATAATATGTACCTACCTGTGTTAGCCCAGCTTTTGACAAGATGGAAATTGACTGGACATTTTGAAGAAAGGAAGTGTTATACAAAACTTTCCTCATTCTGAAGTAACTGATTCTCCTTCAAATTTGCAACTATTTCCCCCCAAATGATGTGCTAAAAAATTTCGACTATGGATATATTTATCATTATTCAGTAACATCCTCAATCGATTGAAATTCCTCTGTTACTTCGGCCACATTTTTTCAATTACAAATCACATTTTCTGAATTTTGAATATGTTTTAAATATATACTTTGCCTCATGATTTAATTATTTTTCTAAGATATTGAAGGCAAGGTTTTGGAAATATTATAAAATAATATATACTGGCTTCAAATGACTATCACTCCACACCCCATGACAAAACAGTTTTGTTGTTCCTTTTCGTACGGGAACCATTATAAATAATAACTTGATTTTATTTTCATTCAACTAGGACAATTATTATTTTATTTATTTCTTACTTATTTTTAAAGTAAATGAGGTTCATTTAATATCAGGTAATTTTAATTATTTGTACTCGGGTATTTTAACACGTTTATGTACAAAACAGTCCGAAAAAGATGGCTGACACTGATGCATGCGCACAAAAAATAAACGGAGATGAAAAGGCCTATTGGTTCGAAATGAGAAAATTATGGCATTTGATTGGTTCATATAATATGAGGGAACTTGTCAACTTGTCATCAGCATAGTACCGACAATTATGACAAACGAACAGTTCCGTTGTCAAAAAAAGGAACTCACCTGAAAAACAAATGTTGAACAACTAAGTCGGGATAGTTATTATCCGTTGACTCATTATCTCACAAAATTCCAAACGTCTATCAAAGTCATACAAGTCATACAAGTCGGCTATGGTATCCATTGGTTGGGGGCAAGAAGTTTCACGTCCTAGAATCCTTAGGTTTCCTTCAGTGAGCGCGTGTTCTGCCACTGCCGACTTGTCCGTTTGGCCTAATCTGCAGTTTCTCTGATGCTCTCCAATCTTGTTCCCATACACCTTTCCGCAAGTGCATGGTATGCGATATACACCCGTTGCTGATAGTGCGTCTCTTTTGTCTTTGGCCTAATAATTTTTACTCCTGACTATAATATCTGATAGGTGTCTTTATGCTGTATTCTTCCTTTGATATCTTGATTGACCCAAATAACGTTCCCATGACTTTTCTTTCGAATTTTCTCATAGTAAAAGAGAAGCCACCACCAAGAAAAAGGAAGACCGGGTTCTTCTTCCAGGCTACATCCTAGAGCTAATAAAATAGAGTAGACAATAAAGAGAGGAAAAACTGGCAAAATACCCTAAACCCCAGGCACCAGGTTCGACACCGTTTGGATAGAAGGTCTGGTCATGAGATGTTAGTAGCAGAGGCATACCTGCCCGGGCGCATTCATGCAACGCAGCCGCCGAGGATAAAAACACACCTACAGCGGAAAGTCGTGCAGTATTTGACGAGTAACAAAATTCTCGATTTTTTCTACTTCTCGACTTTCTGTCCGGATTTTAAGAACTATTTTGATCATGAATGGAAAGAGCACACAATTTTCTATATTTCTGTTGAATTTCGTAGTGGCATCATTCCTCGTATTGACGATATACTCCTTGAAATTGAAAAAAACAATGAAAAATCAGGAAAGAAGCACACAACTTTCTATATTTCTATCGAATTTTGCTGTTGCATCGCATCATGTCTCTTATTGACGATATACTCCTTCAAATTGATAAAAACAGTAAAAAATCGGGAATTTTACTACTTTCCGACTTTCTGTATGGATTTTACGAATTGTCCTAATTATGAATGGAAAGAGCACACAGTTGTTTATATTTCTGGCGATTTTCGCGGTGGTATCATGTCTTGTATTGGGGAAATACTCCTTGAAATCGACAGAAATAATAAAAAATCGTCAATTTAACTACATTTTGACTCTCTGGATTTTAAAAAGTGTCGGATGGAAAGAGCATTTTAAATATTTATGTCGCATTTCGCGATGACATCATTCCTTGTTTCGGGGATATACTTCTTGAAATAGACAAAAACAATAAGCAGTCGGTCTTTTAACTTCTTTTCGTCTTCCTGTATGGATTTTATGAATTTTTCTGATCATGCATGGAAAGAACACAATATTTTCCATATTTAGTTGAATTTCGCGGTGGCATCATTTCGTGTCGTGTTTTGGGGATATTCTTTTTGACATTTACGGAAACAAAAAAAAATCGGGATTATAACTACTTTTCGGCTTTCTGTCTGGTTTAAAAGAATTTTCTTGATCATTGATGGAAAGGGCACCCCATTTTACATATATTTGTTGATTTTCGTGTTGGCATCATGCCATGTTTTGGAGATATCTTCCTTGAAATTGACAAACACAATAAAAAATCGGGATTTTAATTACTTTTCGACTTCCTGTCTGGATTTTAAGAATTTTTCTGATCATGGATGAAAAGAGCACACAATTTTCCTTTTTTTTTTCGAATTTCGCATTGGCATCATTACTTGTTTCGGGGATATAATTCTAGAAATTGACAAAAACAATATACTACTTTTCGACTTCAAAAAGTTTTCACCGTTGAGAAGATCACGACATTATAATTATCTATTTGAATTCCATGGTGAGCTATTTCCTTGATTTCGAGATATACATCTAAAAATATGGCAAAAGCGATAATATTTCAGGAATTTAGTCCTTCCCAAGACTTGTTTTAAAAATATTTTCGCTCACAGTTGAAAATTCCAACGTGACTTTCACGGGGTTCCTAAATTTCATGCTTCATCCATTAATTTTCTATGTATTCAGATACATGGGCACAATGATTTCTATCGTATTTCGTTCATATCAAACTCCAGTTGTAAGAATACTCACATCGAAAACCATGAAAAAACGATTTTGAAATGCATGAAATCTGCCCTATCAAATCGTTGCTGGCAAGGATTTTTCCAGAATCGTTGCTGACAAATTCGTTGCTAACTTCACACACATAATTCTTCGACTCATTTCATATGCATTAATGACGATGACAATAAATCGAATTGTAAATAGATTAATCCGCTTCGAGAATTCATGATTGAAAAAAAAAGGTCAACTGCTCAGTTTCCAAACACATTGCGCATAGATGATAAAATCCAGATATTAAAAAAAAAAGTTGATAAACCATCTCGTCCATCGTTCAGTTTTCGAACTCACCGTGCCATCGAGCGCCGTAGATAAGTAATCTGAAGTAGGATCAATCGCCGCCAAATTTGTGTCTACATCCCCACCCCGAATTTTGCGTTAAGCCGATGTATTTTGTGCTATCGCGTAACTCTCAGCTTTCCCCCTTACCCCACGTCATGCCAGAAAAAAATTTAATCTGCCCTGGGATTCCGAACTTTCGATTCGATCACGAACGAACGAACGATCAACGATTCGAACTTCAGACGACAAAAAGTAATGGTCGGGTGTTCTCGGTACTTGATGAAAATGGGGGTAATATAATCGTAGATCGTAGAAAACAAGAAGAAATAAAAAAATGAAGTAGCATCAACGTCTGTATTTGAATTTAAAATCCAGAATAAGTTTTGGCATAGCAAACGGGAAGATGAAAATTAGAAGTGAATAAAAAAAATGTGGACCAACCGGGATTCGAACTCGGGACCTTTTGGTTTGATTGGAAATTGTTGGAATATTGACAAAAATTAATTCAATGGTTCTTTGTCTCTTTATTAGTTCTAGCTCAGTTTATTTTGTGTTTATATCAAGGGCACGTAGGCACTTCAGCGTTTCATGCTGATATGTATAAAAACTGATGAGTAAGATTATCCGTCCTTTCGGACTCGAATGTTATTCTTTTGAGTCGTTATTTTATAAAGACAGATTATTCATATGATAGTTAGTGAGTTACGTCTAGACTTTCCAAGTGTATTCAATTATTAGTAAAAGCCAAATCCACTGTGTTTTATTTTCATCCTATAACCAACAGGTTATGGGCCCAGACATTGAATTGGCTTGAAAATCAGTATGCATAATTAGTGAAAAAGGCTTTGAGTAATAACATAAATATTGATATTGGTGAATTTTTGTAAAAGTGACTTAGCTATTAAAAATGGAAAGTAAAAGTGCAAAAAGGAACATTAAAGCGTTTGACGGTGAAAAGTATGGCGTATGGAAATTTCGAATCAGAGCGATTTTATCCGAATATGATGTGATACAAGTGATAGACAACGAAATCCCCGATCCGGTTACCGCGGAGTGGCAAAAACTAGAGCGTATTGCGAAAAGTGTCATAGTGGAGTACCTGTCGGACTCATTTCTAAGTTTTGCAAAAGAAGAATTCACAGCCAAGGAAATTTTGCAAAACTTGGATAAAATATATGAACGAAAAAGTGTAGCATCTCAATTGGCACTGCGTAAAAGACTATTAAGATTAAAACTTCAGGGTGATACCTCAATGATGCAACACTTTACGGAATTTGACGACCTAATTGCCGAATTATTAGCAACAGGAGCTAAGCTAGAGGAAACGGACAAAGTATCACATCTATTATTAACACTTCCGAACGTGTATGATGGTGTAATAACTGCCATTGAAACCCTGTCAGAGGATAATTTGAGTTTGGCCTTCGTTAAATCACGTTTACTCGATCATGAGGTAAAACTTTCAAGTGTAGGTCGGGATACTAGTGCAAAGGCACTTTTTAGTTACAAGCAGCCTTTGATGTCAGAAGAAAATCGTCGTTTTAAACCGTCTCCGTCGCACACTCCAAAATTGCAGAACAAATTTCGCAAATTGTCCAGAAATATTAGTTTCAAAAATAAGAGAAAAACAAACGGTGTCAAATGCCATCACTGTGGAAGGCCTGGCCATATTAAAAGAGATTGTTTCTTTTACAAAAAAGCAATAGATTATAAACAGTCACAAAGACAAAGAACTGTTCATACTGTGCAGCTAAAACCTAACGAAAATCAAGGGTTTGCATTTATGCTTGGAAGTCAACAATACGCCGAAGCGCGGAAAAGAAGAAAATTACATTTATTTTGGATTCTGGTGCCTCCGACCACATAACTAATAGATCTGACTTAAGTACCCATTTTTCACCCCTGTCAGCACCAATTAAAATATCTGTCGCGAAAAATGGACAGTATATAACTGCAATGAAGAAGGGCTCACTGGAAGTTATGAGCAATGTGGGAATTCAAGGAACTTTGGAAGATGTCCTCTACTGCCCAGATGTCCCCTACAATTTGCTTTCGGTAGCAAAAATGCAAAATGCTGGTCTCACAATTGTCTTCAACAAAAGAGGTGTTGAAATACTAAAGGACGGTAAGATGGTCATGCAGGGTAAGTCTTTGAACAGTTTGATGTGTATTGACTTTACTTTTCCTCATATTTCACAAACATTTAGTTCCATAAAAACAAACTATGAAATATGACATCAACGTCTAGGTCACATAAGTAAAAATAAATGTCTAGATTTGAAACCTAAACAAATGATTGAAGATATTTCTCTTATAAATCATATTACACCTACTGATGAGCTATGCGAGGCTTGTATAAGTGGAAAACAAGCACGGTTACCCTTTAATAAACATAAAGATAGAAATTATGTAAAGAGGCCGTTGTTTATAGTGCACTCTGATGTATGTGGACCCATAACTCCATCAACTGTAAATGATAAAAATTATTTTGTTTTATTTGTAGAACATTTTACTCACTATTGTGTAACGTATCTTCTTAAAAACAAATCAGATACCTTTTCAGTTTTCAAGGATTATGTGGCAAAAAGTGAAACCCATTTCAATTTGACAATTGGTCACTTATATTGTGATAATGGTGGAGAATATTTGTCGTCAGAAATTAAACATTATTGTATGGAAAACTTATCACTTAACTGTTCCACGTACCCCACAGTTAAATGGTGTGTCAGAGCGTATGGTGAGAACAATAACTGAAAAAGCTCGTGCAATGATAAATGGTTCACAGTTAGATAAAGCTTTTTGGGGGGAAGCGGTGTTAACTGCTACCTACTTAATAAATATTTCACCAACTAGGGCTCTGAAGCAAAATAAAACACCATATGAATTGTGGCATGATAAAAAGCCACTGGTAAAATATTTAAAAGTGTTTGGATCAACGGTTTATATTCATGAGAAAGTAAGAAAAACTAAATTTCAAGAAAAGTCATGGAAAGGAATATTAGTTGGATATGAACCAAATGGGTATAAAGTCTGGGACGTGGAATCTCAAAGGTATGTGGTGGTAAGAGATGTTATTGTGGATGAGACTACTTATTTAAAAACGAGGCCTGGGTTTCAGGCGGAAAGGGGTAACTTTCAAATCCCTCAGTATAAGTCTGATGAATCTGACAGTGACAAACCAGATGGTGTTAAATCTGGAGCTGTGAAATCAAATATGAATAACCCAGGAACCCAAACTGATATTTCTGACATTATGTCAAAATCAGTGGTACCATTAAAACTTCAAAATAAGTCTCATAAATCTGACAGTGAAAAACCAGATAGTGTTAGATCTGGAGCTGTGAAATCAGATATGAATAACTCAGGAGCCCAAACTGATATTTCTGACATTATGTCAAAATCAGTGGTACCATTAAAACTTCAAAATAAGTCTCATAAATCTGACAGTGAAAAACCAGATAGTGTTAAATCTGGAGCTGTGAAATCAGATATGAATAACTCAGGAGCCCAAACTGATATTTCTGACATTGTGTCAAAATCAGTAGTACCATTAAATGAAATTGAGTCTAATATAGAAGAATGTTTATTTCAAAATAAGCAGAATACAGAGTGTACTACAAACAAAGAGATACGAAAAAGCAGTAGAAAAAAAAATCTACCCTCTGTCTCATATAATGAGGATGATACCCCTGATTATCTTTTATGTGCTCAATCGGTCTTATATAGCATTCCAACTTCTTATCAAGAAATGCAAAATAGTGCTGATAGGCTAGAATGGGAGCGTGCCATAAATGAGGAAATTAATTCTCTTTTACTCAATGAAACTTGGACCTTAGTCGAAAGACCTACAAATAAAAATATCGTTAGTTGTAAATGGGTATTTTCTTTGAAAAATGATGAGTATGGAAATCCTATCAAATATAAGGCTCGTCTGGTAGCAAGGGGTTTTAGTCAACAATATCTTGTTGCTTATAACGAAACTTTTGCACCGGTAGCTAGAATTTCAAGTTTCAGGTTCATAATAGCGTTTGCCAATCAAAATTGTTTATTAATCCATCACATGGATGTAAAAACTGCATTTCTAAATGGCAAATTGAGAGAAGAAATTTATATGAAGGTCCCCGAAGGAATCAAAAGTAAGAGCAATCAGGTGGTCTGCAAGTTAAATAAAGCCTTGTACGGTTTGAAACAGGCAGCTAGATGCTGGTTCGAAGAGTTTAAGAAAGCACTTACAGGTTTTAAAAATTCTCCTGTTGACCGATGTATTTATATTTTAGACAGGGATGATATATTTAAAAACATTTATGTGGTTTTATATGTTGATGATCTTATCATAGTTACATCAAAAATTGAAACAATGAATAGTTTAAAAAATTACTAGTGAAAGTAATAAAATTTGTTTGGATCAAAGTTCCTATGTGAAAACAATTTTAAATAAATTTAATATGTCTGATTCAAAGTGTGTCAATAGTCCACTTGAAAGTAAGTTAGACCTTATAGCATTAAATTCTGATAAAACATGTAATGCTCCTTGCCGAAATGCTATCGGATGTCTAATGTATCTAATGATATGCACGAGACCCGATTTGAGTGTCGCTGTAAACATTTTAAGTAGATTTATGAATAAGAATAATGAAGAACTATGGAAATGTATCAAGAGAGTTTTGCGATATTTAAAAGGTTCGATAAATATTAAATTGAACTACATACGAGGGAACTACAAAGAGTTTCTCGTAGGCTATGTTGATTCTGATTGGGGTGGTAATGATGGTAGTGACAGAAAAAGTACAACAGGATATTTATTTAAATTATTTGAAAATTGTACAATATGTTGGAACACAAAACGTCAAAATTCAGTAGCTGTCTCATCAACAGAAGCTGAATATATGGCTTTGTTTGAAGCTGTAAAAGAGGCAATTTGGCTGAAATCTTTGGCAACCAGTATTAATGTTATTACAGTTAAACCAATTACTAATTTTGAAGATAACAATGGTTGTATAAGTATTGCTCGAAATCCCACAAGTCATAAAAGGTCGAAGCATATTGACATAAAATATCATTTTTCTAGAGAACAAGTTGAGAAAAATATAATTGAAATATGTTATATTTCCACAGATAATCAACTGGCTGATATGCTAACAAAACCAATGCCATCACCAAAATACCTGGAGTTTAGAACTAAGTTAGGTCTAGAGTAATTTATTGGTCCAATTAGGTTTCCCTGGGTTTTCCTAATTCAAGCAACAAATGTTGGACCAAATTTGTAATTGTTTCCCAGGCTGCACAAGGAAAGTACTAGATTGTGACATAGACTGTAAGATTATATCGAGTTACTTAGATAGGTATAATAAGTAGTTTGATGTTGAAAATGGTTCTTTGTCTCTTTATTAGTTCTAGCTCAGTTTATTTTGTGTTTATATCAAGGGCACGTAGGCACTTCAGCGTTTCATGCTGATATGTATAAAAACTGATGAGTAAGATTATCCGTCCTTTCGGACTCTAATGCTATTATTCTTTTGAGTCGTTATTTTATAAAGACAGATTATTCATATGATAGTTAGTGAGTTACGTCTAGACTTTCCAAGTGTATTCAATTATTAGTAAAAGCCAAATCCACTGTGTTTTATTTTCATCCTATAACCAACAGAAATTTCCTGCACATACCTACCCAGATGACATTCTTACGGAAGCGTAGAAGGGCCACGGATTATTTGTTTATTTGATGATCCATAATTTAGACTTTTTTTAAGTCGAAATTTCGACTTCGACTTTCAAATCGAAATTTTGACTTTCGACTTAAAGTCGAAATTTCCACTTTCAAGTCGAAATTTCGAGATATAAGTCGAAATTTCGAGATAAAAGTCGAAATTTTGAAATAAAAGTCGAAATTTCGACTCAAAAGTCGAAATTATGGAGCATCAAATAAACAAATGTTCCGTGGCCCTTCTACGCTTCCGTACATTCTTGGACGATTCGACTGTAATAATTGATTCCCAATAAAAACGTCGGGTGATTTGGGTACTCGATCACTTAACACAATAAAATCAACATGGAACGGAAAGATGATGAATTAAACCGCATTAAACATAAAATTCTGAATTGATAATTGACATAATCTCGATATTCTCAATATTTTTTATTCAATCTGCTAGTTTTATGTGATTTTAAATTTACATTATTAGTTGAAGGAGTCCAGAGTATTGATTGAACATTTTATTCTGTGTCTGTGAAGGAAATTCATTTCTTGAATGTTTGTTTTTGCGCTTAATTCTACCTTGTATAGGTAGGTACCTAAGGTTCCCTTGAATCTAAACAAGAGTACAAGAGGAGAGGTATTGTACTGAAATTGCAAATGTATTAAATAAGTGCAAGTTTGTTACAACTTTCATATACCTACTCTGCAAGTTTGCTCTAAGAAATTTGTAATCACTGCGCCAACCTCTAAAGTAAATGTTCTATAGCTATTTATATTCAGAAAATATAAGCAATTTATATTAGGGGCAAGTTTTCATGATAGGTAGGTGTACCTCTACCAATTCCAATTAACTTTGATCGTGACCGTTGTTTATTGTTTAAGAAGTCGAAATGCATTTAGAGACAATGGAAATTTCCAGTTTGTCTACAATTTCACGAATTTGTTAGACAAATTGCCGGACTTTTTCTGTAACTAGGTATTCATCCGCTGTTTTTGGAGCATTTAAAAAATAAAGAAATTTATAATCGCAATAGGTAACCTACCTCTTTATAATACCAAAGAATATCTACATATATATATATTCTTTAATAATACTTTTGAAGTAGTAACCTCTTCTTTAATGGCAGTGTATATATTATATTACTGGCATAAAATTTGATATTGCAGTAAAGCGGAATAGGTACCTATACCTACCTAGATAGGTATAATACTCTATAATTGTACTGCAGTTATGTACACTACTCCTATTATTATCATTATAAGAATAAGTATCTTTAATTGTTAATTTATATCTTTGTTAGGAATCCATTCTCGCATAGTGTTGGTTCCAGTAATAAATTCTGTGTAGCATTTTCAGTTGAAATGTAATTCAAATTCAAAGGAATACGTACATTTGGTGCATACTTATTTATTGTATATCATTAAGTATACATTCTTTTCCTTGAACTCGTTAATAACATCAATATTTCCAAAAAATATTGCAACAGTTTTAATGGCACCTTGTAATAATAATAAAAAATTGTTTCCGTCAACCGGCTGTACCTTTACGAGCACAACCCTCAGAAATCTTCGAAAGAATTACCCATTTTGTTCAACATGGTAATCTATTCCCCACTAGCTATGCCCTTCTCCAATTCATTATCAACTCCTAGTAAACTTTTGGGTTGCTCTGAAAGCCATTCTGAATAAAAAATTCCTACTGCAGAAGTATGGATCATAGGTGAATAACGGGATGTAAAAAACATATTAGAACCATTATCTGACGCCGACTGTGAGCGACTCTACAGTTTATCGAGTTACAGACACTAATTAGAACTACGCCAATTGCTATGAATAGAGGTCGAATTACTCGAAAGTTTGAACAGATTAAATGAATTATATTTAATTTGAATCCATGGGTTAAGATAACAACCCTCTTGAGAAAAACGTGAGCGCATACACATTTAACCAGGTCAGCGCGTACCTAAGACGAGGCGAGCCGTTTTACTCACTCAGGTCTTGGACACATGTCCTCATAGGATCCACTGGATCCTGTTCAACAAAGCTAACATCGCACCTTGTGAACCGTGTTCTCTTTTACCACTTGGAAAGAGAGAACCAACAACGTCATCTGCCTGCTTGAAAATGATACGCTGAGCCACATCTTTCAAGTACAAGAAAGTTGACATCGTAATCCACAGGGCCCAATAACTAATGGACAACTCTGGTATATCATTGATAAGTATTTATATACTGTTGATGAGTTTAAAAGAATGCTTCGATATTTTAATAGCAGCGACACCTATCTTTTGGCATAAAAACAGCTCCTTGACGTTTGTTCACCCGGCCGCTATGAATATTTACCTTCAATTCAAATGTAAAAATTTGATATATTTATCTTCCATGTTAGATATTAAGTTTTACTACCGAAGTAAATTATCTTCCAGCCAAATAAATACTTGTAATAACCCATTTTAAGCGATATTTAGGCGTTTTGTGCAATAACTGGTCCCACTGGCGAAATTATGGATTTACAACTGGTAGTATCATCTGTTAGTTATTTAGTCAACCTTTGACATGCATATTTGCCACAAACCATCTAAGGAAGTAGTCTGTAATATTGACCCAACTGACTTTGACAAAATTGTCCACAGATGGCAGTGGAAACCCAATATGCCATGAATTTATTTGAACCAATACATTAAATTTACACAATAATGACCCAATATTGGATTTCAAGAATTATGATCACAATATGAAATCACTCGGGCTACTTTTGCACAAAATGACTCATTTATTTTTGAACTCAATTACTACACCAACTTATTAGCTAGTAATCTTTAATGGGGACTGTCGCATGTTATGGTTTTGGTGCATTGGGAAGACAAAATGAGATCAAGGTGTTTTTATTTAGGTAGGTATGTTGTTTCAATTAAAGCAACCGCTCATCCATCTTCGTATTAAGTCGTTTGGAAATCAAGTAAGTATACCTACTTATCGAGATCTTCCTCACTGGCACGATTAATTATGAAATAACAAAAATATAACTAACACAGCGCTTTTTGTCTAAAAATGTTTGTAATCCAATAGAAAAAATGTTATAGGCTGAATTCATGACTGTAACACAGACTTAGTTCCTGTTTTTAAAAAAATATTTCAATTTGGGTTTTGATTGTGATCCCAAAACAAATGTTCTACAGAAAAATGTCTCATTCTTATGTTTCTCCTAATTTCGCTTTTATTTGACTATGGAAAAGAGAACAGTGATAAAACTGTTTCGGTCAGAGTTCCACTTTCCATATCAAAAAGATGGTAAAAAGACCCAAGCCTCGATCATCCATCAATCATTACAGTGTACTGACGTGCACGATGCCTCGCTAAGTTTCTGAAATCTGGTTGAAAACAACCTCGCATCAACTTTTTTAATTTAAAAGTAAATTCCGAGCATTCAAATGCAATACATTTGAAGAATATCACACAAATGTTGATTTTTGGGCAAGATTGCGAGAAATTATAATGAAACGGAATCGCCACGGCGATGAATACCTAGGTATATTCACAAATGACTTCTTACCTTCTTACCTTCTTACCTGCAAAAACATGAGGCATTGTTAATGGTGCTTAATTTGAACAGTAAATTTTGACATTTTTATTTACGGTAGTTTTCCCTCAGAATTCCTTATGTAATCATCATCCATATTTCGTACCTCTACATAAAAAGTTGTACCTTTTCTAATTCAGTAATATAAATGACGATTAGCATTTTGAGATGCTCTGTCCATTCATATAGCCTCACGTAAGACAACTCTATAAAGACAAAAAAATCAACGAGTCCGAGCGTTTTTACGACCATACTAATTTTGATTGAAATTATCCCCTACTTAACGAAATATAGTGCATTCGTTAAGTAAGGGATAAATTCAAAATTCGAAAAACGCCTGTCATAAAAATCAATTTACCTCTACTATAATAAATGTGTGTTAACGACAATTTAACTGTCGATTACCCTCAATATACTACTACATTATTTTAATTAACGGTTACGAGATATTTGACGCAATCCTGGACAAGAACAAGAACTTATATTTTGATTGTTTCATAACCCCCTTAGGGGTTTCCAAAAATTGCCTTAGCGCACGGTATTTCACGTGCACATGGCTGGGTATTGGTTAAAGTTTTCAACTAGCAATAATCGCACCTCGGATAAACCTCATCGGTTACGATATCGCCTCTGCGCAAAGCTAAAGATGTTACTGGGAATTATAGTATTTCTAGACATCCTCTGTTGTTATAAATGGGAATGATATGTGCTGCCATCTCTACGCTTTCTGTCAAACTTAAAGTAAAAGATCTATCGATTCAGAGGTGAACTCTTGTCTCTTATATCGCCTACCAAATGCGAAGCGAAACGATTGAAATGAAGCACACGCTATCGCTTTTCGGTGTACCGGAAAGAGATAGCGTTACAGAGTTCCACTGCTTACAGGTCAAATTTGCCGGATTATTCGGGCATATGGGCCGGGCCGGGCCGATACCTGTAATTTGGTCCGTCGAACAACTAGCATTTATGTTCTTGGAAAGATACTTCAGCAGCAATTTAATCATTCCATACTCTACGACCGAAACAGTGGCGAAAAATCAATTATTAGTTGCACATTATCAGCTTGATTTGAATCCTCTATCGCTTACACCTAGACTCGAGCCTTCTACTCGAAACGTGGATTAGATCACACCAGCGCCGTGCCGTGCTATAGGGCAAGGTGGCACAATGTGAGCAGAGCACCCGGGAGCGCCAAAATTTTGGAAATGGAAAAAGTAAAGTTTATTTTGCCACCAAAAATTATTCAAAAATCGATCTTTGATGCTCAGTGCTGTAGGTGAGTAGGTACTTATGGCCTCCATGAAGGTTTTAACGATTTATTCATTGACAATGAAAAAATAGCATCCAGCTTAGACATATAGAACCTACACTAAAAATACAAAGAAACCTCTAACCATGAAATGTTGAAAAACATTTCAATTATGAATGTGCTAATGAACCAATTTATGACAAAACTTTGATAGGTTGTTTGTCGCAATTTTAAATAAAATCATAACTTCCGAACACTTTTTTCTTATTAAAATTTTGAAAAATTACTTAATGGAAAAAGTACAAAATGTAGCTATATTGAGCAGCAAAACATGCAATGATCTACTTAACGGACGGATTTAGATAATTAGTACTTTCTACTCAAGTGTCGGTTTGTACCACCGGGATACCGGGAAATTTCCCGGTAGGCCCTCATGACCGACTCGCGGAGGCCCTCAAAGTGGCCCCAATTTAAAAAGGAATTAATTTAATTTTTTCTAGATTCTTAACATTTTTGGGCGTTACAAATCATTCATTACATAACATAAATTAATAAGAAAATGTTTGAGGCCCACCCCACCATCAGTCCGGCTAGTCCGGCATATCCTTCAATCCTCTCCTAACCTAATATACCCTTACTCAACCGCTTTCCGCACCATTCTACATTCCATCAATCCATCATTTGCTGTCTACTAGTTGTTGTTAGTTTAGACAAACAAGACTGCTGTAGTGCTGTAGGAAAGGTTTGGGACGGGAAGAGTAGCGATCGCCGGCATTTTTTCAGTTAAACATTTAACATTTCTTCCCAGGATCGTATTATCGTATCGATTTATAAAAACAACGTAAGTAGTTAATATATAAGTGTATAAGGCTGTGACAAGAAAATTCACTTCCAGCTCATTTTCCTCTCTAATCAAAGACGATGGAACACTAGCGATGAATGCCCAGGAAGAACCAATAATTTTGTCAATGGGTTTCCACTGAATTAATTGGTTAAACAGCTCCAGAATATTCCATAATTGACCTGTCATATGCTTGTGACAACCTTCTGCCAACAAACTATCAGACGCATTTTGTGGGGTCCTAACACCAACAAAGCTAATGGGTCCGACAGAATTCTGCCGAAAATATTTGGTGGTATTTCTGTCCAACTGAAAAATTGCCAGAGTGCGACCAGTCCCTATAAAAGAAAAAGGTCCTGTACCCACCTAGAAAGTACATCAAGCGAATAGCGAAGCTATGGAGTTACCTATCTCAGCAGGTGTTTCCTGAGGCATATAATCTACAGAAATTGAAGAACAGTATTATCCTTACCATAATATCCAGAACATAAAAAAGCAAGCATTGGTTGCCATGGTTGGCATCTAGACAACCCACATCATGCTTGCTTTACAACAAGGCATGTGGCGACTAACGATACCGATATATCTAAGAAAATAATTCCCTTGAACCTGGTCTCTTCCCAACCTTCATTGCTGGCTGAAAGGTAAGCGACCGAAATCCAGACCGCTTAATACTACCTTCCATCACGAATGTTCTTAGATTTTTCTTCAATATCTATTATTATTGTAACGATCCTGGAGTTGGACCTGACCGTTTGGTGGGATAATCGAGCACTTAACAATGCATGGCTCTATCACATCGAACAAAACTCATTTGAAGCGATTTTCAAAAAAAAATTAGAGGAGACCCTGTATAGTTTGGTCCTTCGGGCCGGATCTTTGCATAAAATCGTTAAAATGGGTATGAATCGATGCTGCGGGCCATGTTTCGGTTCAATTATCACCAGTATATTTCGACCCTATTGGACCCTGTTATCTGCCATTTTATGGGGTTTTAGCTAGTTGGAAGAGAGCGGAGTGGGAGTGGGGGTTTGTTTGGGGGGCTGGAAGATACAGTCGGACACTTATTCTATCAGAAACAATTAAGAAGAAATTATATTGTACTCATTTGAAAAAATAAAAGATTACCTATATTCGCTGACTTTTGATCAGTGCCTTCTCATAGCAATTTAGTGGTAATGCGGACCACGGCAAATAATACTAATATCCGTCCTCTACCCGCACAGGCTATGCTTTTGGGTACACTCTACGGGGATATTATTATTATCATTATTATATTATATTATAATATCGTCACTTTTCAATTCATTAAAATCGAAAGTTGAGGCATATTTGTGAGTCACTCTTCAGATCAACAAGTTATTGAACAACACCTAGTTTAAAAGCCTAACTAGGAGGAGGAGGCCCCATTGGTAAATTTCCCGGTAGGCCCTTTCGCCCACTTTCCGACCCTGTTTCTACTGACGTCTTTTGGACAACAGAACACCCTCAAAGAGCATCCATTATTTTTTATACAATTTATGTCCGACGTTCCCTGGTGGTATGATATATAGGGTCACTGATATGTATGGAAACAGAAAAAGTTGCTTTTTCTTTTCATAATAATAATTCCATATTATTCAATTATTGTTGATATTATAAGCAAAATTGATCTAGCGTATCGTATTCTAAATTTAAACGTTTTCGAGATGTCAAATAATTGGATATATAATTTGGATATAGTTCATTATTAATTATTTTTTATTGGAGATGACTTTGTCAACTGAAGGCTGAAAGTCAATGGAAGTTTTATGTTTTTAGTTTTAATTTTCATAATTTTGGATATTTTTTTAACGCGGAACCATCATTACCATTATCATTCTGATCACGCCTCATAAACAATCTTGTTGGTAAAATTGAAGCTTAATTTTTCAATACTGTTTTGCGTCTTGTTTTATTTCAAAAATTGATATCCAAAATCCCGAAACTTGAAACTTATTACATAAAACTTCCATTGTGTTGAAGTATCAGGGTCGTTTTCAGATAAGGCATCTAGAAATGAGACAAATGAAGTGTTTTCTCAAATTTTGAATTTATTCATTCGAATACGACATGAGAATGAACTCACCATCACGTTTCAACATTAATGGTATCTTCCGCTTCTTCAACCTTCATTTTCCTGGAAATAATCTCAGCAAACTTTCTTTCCATAAAATAATTACAGTTCGTCGGTAGGAAGATTCAAATGGAACAACCATTTTTGCGCAAGTTCTTTAATTTTTGTAATTCTGTGAAATGTTTTTTTTTGTTTAATTGTACCTATACATTTCCACAAGATGGAACACAACATTTCCAACAAGCTTGATTTTAGCCCTGGATGATATTTTTATATAATATTTTTTCACATAAATCAAATTTGAAAAATGAAAATATGAATTTGACACTTATCGACTTGTCAGTGTTGACACATGTCAATTAATATACAGGGTTTCAAACAATTAAAAACAAAATTTATTACCAACATGACAGCAAAAAACGATCACGGATAGCCTGTGGATTATTGTCGATTGACAATATTCCACAATTTCCACAGGCTATCGGTGATCGTTTTTTGCTGTCAGGTTGGTAATGTATTTTGATACACTGATATGTGCCATGTGTCAGAAATGACAAATGTCAAATAATTATTGGCTGGGGATTGGTTATAATTGTTATGTATTTTCAATAAATTAAGTAGTTTCAAAAGTAAACTTTATTAATGACATACATATTTTTTATGACAGTCACATCAATAATCTTAGTCTGTTTTTGTTTCACTCAGCAACTATGGATATTATACAAAACGATCTAAATGAACGAACCTAATATCTAACATTTCCCCCCTCGTTAAATCACAAGTCCAATCTTTCTGGTTTGACAATACGTCTTCCTGATCTAGTCACATATTCCTAGTGGTATGTTCATCATTTGATTCTTGGTTGAGAGTTGGAGCAGGAGGTGTAACAAGTTCTTGGGTATAACTATTGGATGAATATCTATCGGATATTTTGGTAGATGGGTTTTGTTCAAAATCACAGTCAACATTCAATGATTCTTTCATATCAGTAGTATATGAAGTACTGCTTGTATTTTTACGCAAACAATCGGCGTGCATGAATTTTACTACTTCATCCACTCTTACTAGGTATGTGTTGACGCTTACCACTTTTGTTATAGCACCCCTTTCCCACTGGCGAGATCTTGAATTTTTGACAAAAACATTTTCAATGAATCTTGCAAGTGTTTCTTTAGGTATAATTTTCTGTTCTATTTCAATAGGTGGTTTCAGTAAATCAAATCTAGATCGTGGGCGATTTTTTAGTAAGAGTTCGGCAGGAGATATACCCGTTATGCTTGAAGGAGTATTCTGATAACTGAATAAAAAGTTTATCAGTCTATTGTGCAGTAAACCTAGTGTTATATCCACCTTTTCGCTGAATAACGCTTTCTCCAAACCTTTTTTTACAGTTTGGACAGCAATTCCGTTACTTTGGTGATATGGTGGAGATTTAATGACTTTGATACCATTTGCTGAATAAAAATTCACAAACTCAGATGAAGAGAATGGTGGTCCATTATCAGACACCAATTCATTTGGTAATCCAAAAACAGAAAACAATTATTTTAATGCAAAAATAGTTTCTTGTGTCGAAGTACCTCTAGTCATTATTTTAACGTCAATCCACTTGCTTTTATTATCTACAAGAATCAGGAAATTATATCCATTTTTGTGAAAGAAATCAATGTTCACCCTGTAGAAATTACAAGGAGTACTCGGCCAAGGTAGAAGTGGAGCAGCTTTTGTGAAATTTCGTGATATTTGACAAATGCTACACTGGTTGATAAATTTTTCGATATCTTCATTGATACCTGGCCACCAACAGTATGAACGTATGAGCATTTTGGATCAAACAGTACCAGTATGATCTTCATGGAACAATTCCAAAACTTTATTTTTCAAAGAAGTTGGTACAACAACCTTGGAACCCCATAACAAGCAATTCTTTTCAACAGATAACTCATGTCTTCGACTGAAATATGGTTTGAACGGATCATTCACATTATGTGGCCATCCTGTTATAGTCATTTCTATTACTTTTCCAAGCAAAATGTAATTTTTGGATGCATTTGCAATGTCTTCATAATTTAATGGAAGGTCATTCGTCATACTAAAAGAATATAAACAACTATCACAAACTTTTGTTTCCCCTTCTACAGGCAATCGTGATAGAGCATCTGCATTTGCAGACTTACATTTCGGTATTCAATATCATAGTCATATGCTGAAAGATTTAAAGCCCATCGAGTAACTCGAGATGCTGCTATTACGGGTATCTGTTTCTTTCTTCCTTAAATGATTTGAAGTGGTTGATGGTCAGTAATCAGAACAAATTTTCTACCAAAAAGATATTTGTGGAATCGCCGACCACCGAATAAGAGCGCCAACGATTCACGCTCAATATTGGAATATTTCTGTTCTGCTGGTGAAAGAGTAGGTACTGGAAGCAAAGAGAACTGGACGCTCTTCACCATCTACTCTGTGACTCAGTACGGCACCAACTCCGTAACTACTAGAATCACAGCTGACATAAATCGGTAAATTTGGATTATAATGGGTAAGAACCTGATCTGATGTGATCAATTTCTTACTCATTTCGAATATCTCATCATGCTCTGCTGACCAAATAAATTCTACATCAACCCTACACAAATTATAAAGAATTTGTAATCTTGAAGACAATTCCTACGTTGAACTTAATGTAATAGTTCAGTAAACTTAAATATGATTTGAGCTGTGTTAAATTTTGTGGGCGTGGAGCATTTTGAATACACTCGATTTTTTCATTTGTAGGATGAATACCATATTCATCTATAATTTGACTTAAAAACTCAACTCAGGATTCAAAAAAATTTGCATTTAGACGCATTTACTTTATCATCATTTAAATCATTCAACCGTGACATGACTTCAAAAACATTTTTATAGCACTCTGAAAAATTTGACCCCGAAATCAAAATATCGTCCAGGTAACAACTGGTTCCAGGTAGACCAGACAAAATTGTATCAATCACAGAGTGGAAAATTCCTGGAGCACAACTGATCCCGAAAGTCAATTTATTGTATTTGAATAGCCCCATGTGTATGTTAATTGTTAGCAGTTCTTTAGAATTTTCCCCCGTTTGAAGCTGTTGATATGCTCCCTTCAAATCAATATCACAAAAATATTCACTACCAGATAGTTATGCAAAAATGTCTTCTGGGAGAGGTAATACGCAATGACTTGTTTCAGGGTTTGCTTAAATCAACACAGATTCGAATATCTTGCGAATTTTTTTTGGGAATGACTACTATTGGACTAGCCCAATTACTACAACTTACTTTTGTTAATATACCTGATTGAACCATTTTCATGATTTCAGTCTCAACTGCAGGCTTCAATGCATAAGGCAAACTATAAGCTCTATGAAAAACTGGCTTTGCATTGTCTTTCAATTTCAATTCTATTACAAAATCTTTGATAGAAGACCCCTGCACATCATCAATTTTTTTTTCTTTATTTCATTGATTGTCTGGTTCTTTACTTCCTCAAAATTTGCTAAAATAGATTGATTCAAACAATACATTTTCAAATAAAAATTATCATTACCTTGATCGAGACTTGACTCATTTTCAGACAACAAATGTTTACAACCTAGAGCATTTCTCCAGTCAGGATTCAGAAGATTCATCCAATTTCTACCCAAAAGAGGAATGAATTTCCTTTGACTACTCAACACTACCAATGGCAGGCAATAATATGTATTTTTAAACAATACCCTAACTTGTATTTGACTTCCTCTCCTGTTACAACTTTCAATTTAAAATTGACTAAATCAAGTTTCAAACCAGAAACATAATACTTGTAATCATTTACATGAATAACCGACTTTGACGCCCCAGAATCCACTTCCATTTTCAAGAATTTTCCTTCGACTTTCAGGTTGACTTCCAACGGTTTCTCTTGATCTCTGTTGTTCAGTCTGGCAATTTTTGCTGGACAGTTCTCTGGATCATGTTGTCTTTTACATCTGTAACACGGCTTTTTTTTAACTTTCGAACCGTGACCTTTCTAAAAAAAATTCAGGACCATCTTTATGTCTATGACTATTCTTATTAGTTGATGACTGCAGCGTATCCACATTTGATGATGCTGCTCCTTGGACAAACTTGCTCTGAGTTTCAGCTGCCTCAAGACTTATTGCAATTTTACATGCATTCGAAAATGACATTGGGTCTCATGAATAAAAATGGAGCAGATGCTTGTACTTCAAATCATGAAGCAAAACCTTCGGAGTATATGATTAATATGTTTGGAGCACTTGCTTTTCATCCGAAGGAAAAGCATTTGCTGCACCAGAAGCAAATACTTCAGTTTAGATGAATAAACTCATGCTTTTGCTAGCAACTTATAGCAAATGCTTTAGTTTTCTGAAGGTACCTCCAGTGCAGACTTCGCGTTTGGAAAGCGACACGTGTGTGATAATTATGGCGTTTTTAAATAATCCGAGAGCCGCAAAACATTATAAAAAACGCAGAGATACATCACCGAATGATTTTAGACGCCTGTATCGTTTCAACGAAGAAAACATGCATTGGTTAGCCAACTATTTCTTCGGTGAGGATAATAATGAGGCACGAGGTGGTGCATTATCACCGTTCCAGAAACTGAAAGTGTTTTTGCATTATATCGCTGATCGTGGTTACCAAAATAGCGTGGGAGAAATAATTGGAATTCACCAAAGTGCTGTATCAAAAACAATTGCTGAAGTAACGGACAAAATCTGGCAGAAAGCAGATGTATGGATCAAGTTTCCATCAACCAATGAGGAAATACGCGAAGCCCAGCGTCTTTGGCAGCAAGTTAATACGTTTCCAGCCGCAGTTGGAGTATTGGATTGCACCCATGTCTGTATTCGAAAGCCTTCTCAGTTTGGAGACGAATATATAAACCGAAAAGGTTTTGCTAGCATCAATGTACAAGCAACGTGCGACGCACAGGATAAATTTACAAGTGTGGATGTGCAATGACCCGGTTCTACCCATGATAGTAGAATCTGGAAAAATTCTGCTATTTGTGCTGTCATGCGTCGCAATACACAACGAGCTTTGCTCCTGGCAGATGAAGGGTATGGAATAGAGCCCTGTTTAATGACTCCCTATCGAAACCCAAACACACCCCAAGAAACGCAGTACAATAATTTGTTGGAGAAGGAAAGGGGGCGTATTGAACGTTGGTTTGGACAGTTGAAGCAAAGATTTGCCATACTGCACTATAAACTTCGAGTGAAGCTTGAAAACATTCCTAAAGTGATAGTATGCTGTGTTATTCTGCACAACATTGCAAAAACATTACGCGATCCAGACTTCGAACTGGAAGAGGGGAAGCTTGATAACGATGCAAATAACCGTATTGAGGAAAATGGAAATGACGATATTAATATTAGAAGAACTGGAATGCGAAGGAGAGAGGAAATTGCTCGTCTAATTTTTCAGCAAGGTAATTAAAAATACTCTGCCAATTCATGGGCACCCAAACTCACACGGATAATGTATAATCTAGTTTTTAGCTATTGTGGTCATTGGTCATTAGAGTTGATAACAAAATAATTTTCGATTACTGTATTTGTACTTTTTGTTCACCCTGTACACTCTGTTTCAAAATCTTTTGAATGGCGAAGATTCTTACAAATTTTTGAAATCGGAACAACTTTTGTTTTTGACACGATCACCATATAGCTCACACTACTACAGTTATAGTATACGTGTGAGCTAATAATTATAATCATAAGCCAAGGCATGGAACACAAAATTTACTGAAAATATCAAAACAAATAGTATAAATACAAACCTAATCATAATCCGAGAAAAGGAAGTCAAATTTATTTATTGTCTAACAAAGAATTAAACCTAAATAATACAAAACAACATAAATATCGCTTTATGAAATATGTTAGATTCGTTTATAACTGTGTATACAATTTGTCATTTTCTGGAACTAATAGCTGTTCTTGTTCTAACTCTCTGATCAATTTTCTTTTCTTTAGTCTCAGGACTTCTAATTGTTCTAACAAAACTAACCTCTGTAATTCAGCCATTGATAAGTTTCGTGTTTCCTTTGTTTCCGGAAGAGAATTTCTTTTAATTTTCTTTGAAACCGTGCTTTTTGCAGTTTGTGGAACCTGAACACTCTGAACAGGTGTCGCAGACTCCGAGGAGATATTCACCGAAACAGTTTTCTCTATCGGTGGTGGCGCGCCAACTTGCACAGCACCTGATGAAATTTAATTCTATTTAATGCACTATGACCTAATAAACATTTGAATCTTATCTGGCATTTTGCACAAAGCCGGGTTTCTGTCACCATCCATTAACTTCCAAAATGCCTGTTCCCATGGCCTCAACTTTATTTGTTTATTGCCGGTTCTCTTTATATCTGCTTTCTGCTTGATTTTTGTTTTCATGTTATTGATTTTTTTGGCTAATTGTTTTATACTAATCGCTTTTCTTGTCAACGCCTGCCATTCCGCTTCTTCTAAGTTCATTAGCGCAGTCTCTTTCTCTTTTTTTATTGTGGGTACTTGTGATTTTTCTAGTACCACTTTATAATTTTGCAGTACCTCTACAAATTTTACCTGATGGTCGTTCTCTTCACAGGTCGTGCTTTCTTCGTCGGAGCTCATAGTGTTGCTTCCTTTTTCGCACTGACTTCGATTATCAACTAAAATGCATGCCTTATGCTTTTTATATTTTCCCAAACGTACGAGTTCCTACCGAAACTTGTTACAAAAAATGTAGCAAAGGGTCTAAATACCGAAGCATTTACTACGGAGCAAAAGCAAATTCTTATTCATTAGAAACGAAGCAAATGCTTTTCTTTCTACGTTTTGCTTCGAAGGATTTGCTTTTGCCTTTGTTCATGAGACCCACTGACTCTTCTTCACCCAGAAGTTTTTGTTGAATGAAAATTGTATGCACTCCACATACCAATCTATCTCGTAACGCTTGATCTAAAAAACTATCAAATTTACAATCGCGTGATAATTCTTTGATAACACCAATATACTGGCTAATAGACTCGAAAGATTAGTGTTTTCGATTATGGAATTTAAATCGTTCGATGATCATACTTTTAGTTGGAACATATTTCGATTTCAGCACGGCTACTAATTTGCTATATTCCTTCTTTTCTGGTGATGAGGGATATATCTCAGTTTTCAATACTTCATATGCTCTTGCAGACAATAGTATTCGATTTTACTAACAAGAAGGAACTGTTGCAATCTCTCTTCCCACGATTCAAAAGACTCGAGATTTTCATCAAACTCCTTGAATTTTGACATTTTGACTTTCAAATCTTATGATTGATGAACTTTAGCAGGACGACGTTTACTCGACACAAATAGGGAACTTTCCACTTCTCGTCGCCAAATATGTTATGTATTTTCAATAAACTAAGTAGTCTCAAAAGTAAACTTTATTAATGACATACATATTTTTTATGACAGTCACATCAATAATCGTAGTCTGTTTTTGTTTCACTCAGCTCATTCGACTGAAATGCTCGCATTCGGTGTTGGAGCGTATTTAGTGCTGCTCTGATTTGGTACAGAATTCTTGATTATCTACATGCAAAAAATGCGAATTTATTTAGCACAACTATCACTGACACGAGGCACATGTAAAATGACAAGCGTATTCGACTGGATCGATCAAATTATCAAAAAACAGAACCCGTATTTGCACCGTCCACAAAGTCCAGTGCAGAAATATTCGAATTCGTAGCGAGCGCTATTGCCAGTCGAACATAGATTTTGCTCTAACCTCGAGTAATACATGCCAAGTCGAATAAGAATATTATTGGTACCGTGGCAGTGTATATCCAGCCGAACACACAAGCTCTGTAAAGCCAGTCGAATACACTATAATATCTAACAATAATAATTTGACATTTGTCATTGCTGACACGTGGCACATGTCAGTGTATCAAACAAAATACAGTGTTTTAAATACTAAAAACCAAAATGCATTACCAACCTGACAGCAAA
Organism: Chrysolina americana; assembly: GCA_958502065.1. Taxonomy (NCBI): domain Eukaryota; kingdom Metazoa; phylum Arthropoda; class Insecta; order Coleoptera; family Chrysomelidae; genus Chrysolina; species Chrysolina americana. The sequence goes on from OY293411.1 coordinate 22,777,153, forward strand.
AAAACGAGACAAGCACTTGCAATTGGGTCTTCGTTGAAGAACGTTGCACAAATATCTGTCAGTTGTAGTTCAATGTTCAATATAGGGTGTTCCATTTAAAAATCGAAAGTTGGTTCCAGCGAAACTGGAAGTGAAAAAAAAATCAAAAAGTGCCGCTTATTATGTATATGGGATATCCCAAATTTCAATCAATTACCTTCAAAACTATAACGGAGATACGGGGGGTGTACCATGATCCTGGTATAATACATAATGTCCAAAGAACACGTCCTTTATGGATATCCATAGGACTACTTAGTGCTATTAAGGTATTATTATTAGGTTTGCAATGCTTTAGAGCGGGCTATTTATTCTAAAACAGAACACTGGAAACAAATATAAGGAAATGCTTGATTCAAATAAGTAATTTCGTTTCAGACAAAAAACAAGACAAAAAAGCCAAGAAAGGAAAGAAAGTCAAATCAGAACATGTAATCATAGTGCACGAAGATAAATTCACACAGATACCAGAAATAATCTACGAGGAGGTAGAAATCGAGGAAGAGAAAGGGCCTGCTGAACCAGGAGAAGCAGGTTGGGAATATATTCATGTAAAACTACCAGAAGAACTACAAATATCGTTAGCAAGCTTATGGGAGAATGCCGAAAGAGTTTATATCGGGGATTTCAATCAAGTACTGTTCATGAAACGTCTCATTTTGAATCCCATCATCCCCGCAAAATTTTTCTACAAAAAACTCATGAAACTTTACATTGATAAACCCGATGACAAGCAATTATATCTGAGAAAGTTTCAGCAAACTTACAACGAGTTTGATGATGAAATCAGAAGTGATGAGGAATTCAAAGCCGAACTTCATTGCCGGTAAGTATTTGGGTAATTTTATTTCATTGGTAACATTCGCATGAACACAGTTAATTGGACGGCACACATGGGTTAAAAGAAAGTAACGAAGTTAGTCTACTTTGAGAAAATTAAATTTTTTGGAATGTGTAATGAGTTCTGCGTGGAAGTGCATTGCTATATTTATTAGTATATATTGTGCAGCTAGGCAGAAGTAGGGAGAATTGGTGACAAGACACCCAAGGCATATCGTCCTTTCAGTCTAAAGTCCTTCCCACTCAAAACGTTGGAAAGACTAATAGATAGATACAGGTATTACAAACAAGCCCTCTTAGCAATCGCCAATATGCCCATCAGCCAGGCAAGTTAACAGACTTAGCACTGTACGATCTCAACAGGCTACTTACAAAGTCCTTAGAAGACAAAGAGCTATGACAACATTTATAGACATCGAAGGTGCTTTTAACAATGCATCAACTGAGTCTATAGCAAGCGCCCTAGTAAAAAGAGGGGTAGCTACCTCCCCTACTATGTCAGTGGATAAACGCCAACTTGAAAAACAGGGTCATAATATCAACAATGGGGAATGCCACGTTTAATAGAAGTTTTTTGGAAATTGAATATATTGGAAGAAGACATTAAAATAATGACACCACTCAATTATTTTCTTCAGGCGATGCTTCATTATATACAATAAACAATTTTTACTGCATGTGACGTCATTTGATCACAAAGTCAATATGGCAACGGTGCCTACTGAATTTGTGGTTCAGGTTCGTTCGCGCACGCGCATAACATAATTAATCTTTTGATTTGGACAGCAGTCAGAGTGAAATAACACAGGCACGTGTGTTAGTGTCACTCGTCAGCGACCACGGAGCAAGAATTATGGTGTCAAAACTGATGGAATACATATTTTCGGCATGCGACGTTCCAAATATGGTTTTACTACATATGACTACTTGATTTTTCGCTTTTTTAACGAAGATCATGAAAAAAATTATAAAATACAAAATACGTATCCCTTATTTTTGGAAAAGCTAGACATTCTTGACGAAATTTTAATATAGTGGCATTGCCCATTGGCCAAATGACACTGACAGCTAGAGCAAATAGGAGATGTCTGCAGGGAGGGGTACCATCGCCCGTACTTTGGGCCATCCTAATGGACGAACTGATAGAAAGGCTAACATACAGAGGCTTCTATTGCTTAGGATATGCTGATGATCTTGCAATCATTGCAAAAGTCAAATTTGCAAGGACAGTCTCAGAGCTTACACAAACAGCCATAGATATAAACGACAGGTTATGTAAGGGGGAAGAACTAAGAGTAAATCCTCATAAAAACACTATAGTCACATTCACACGAAAGAAATCACTCGAAGGACTAAGGTCACTGTGCTAAATGGGATAGAAATTCCTTCTGCCCAAGAGGCCACATATTCAGGAGTCATCTTCGACCATAAGCTAACATGGAATCAACATCTACAAAAAGTGATAGAAACAAGCTCAGTAGCCTTCAATCTGTGCAGGAGAATGTGCGGAAAAAATTGGGAGCTACAACCAAAAATGACCACATGGCTTTATGCCAGAGTCATCAGACCTATTATAAGACATGGGTCGGTGGTATGGTGGCCAAAGACAAAGCAGGCAGGGGTAGTACGACGGCTGGGAGGACTGCAAAGACAAGCATGTCTGAGTGCTACCGGAGCCATGAGAACTACTCCAACAACCGCACTAGAAGTCTTGCTCAACCTGCCACCACTACACATACACATTCAATGCGAAGCCAGGTCGGTCACGAGCAGATTACTTAGAGGTCAAACGTCCATAAGCAAGATACACGGGAGACTTCAACAAGCTATATGAAGAGTTGGAAAACGACCCTATCATGAGAATGCCATCAGATGGTATTCTCCCGAAATATAGCTTTGACAAAACTTTCAAGATAAGCATAACGGACAGGAATGCGTGGAAAGAGAGACCTCCCATCAATGCAGAAATCGCCGTCTACACTGATGGCTCAAAAACCGATGAAGGTTCAGGAGCCGGCATATACGTAGCCAAGCCGAAGATACGAATCTCACTGAACTTAGGCAAATATGCGACGATACTTCAAGCGAAAATCGTTGCAATACATCATTGCGCGCAGGAGTTAATAAGGCAAGAGTTCTCAGGAAAAACCATTGTCATTTACTCACACAGCTAAGCGGCAATAAAAGCAGTCAACTCGATGCAAATTACCTCAAAACTAGTTTGGGACTACATAGTAGTCCTAAAAGAGCTGGGGCATCAGAACAGACTGACACTAGCTTGGGTACCAGAACACACAGGTTACAGAGGCAATGAAGAGGATGATTCACTAGCTCAAGAATAATAATAATAATAATACTCCAGTGTACCCAAAGGCATAGCCTGTGCGGGTAGAGGACGGATATTAATATTATTTGCCGTGGCGCTCCGGAGCGACTTACTGATTTTTTGTGGCGTATTCACTTTTCAGCTTTAGGAAAACCTTGAAAAACCTACAGCACCACCTCAAGTGGTCGGTGTGCACTCCAAGCTAGCACCAGACGAGATTGGCATCTAGACAACTCACAATACACTTGCTTTTCAACATGGCATGCGGTCGCCTATCGATCCGATATGAAGTAGATGAGAAAAATTCTCTTGTACCTACATTGGGCTCGAACCGACTATCGACTATCGAGTTTCGAACGGCCTGTGTGTTAGATCGCTGATCCACCAACCACAGAAGGAGCAAGTCAGGCCCTGAATGGCCCAGAACCGTTTTGCGGTATAGCAAAAGCTTCACTAAAAACCAGCACCCAACCATGGATTCAGCAGAATTCTCAAGAATGGTGGAATTATTCACCAGGAATGAGACAGGAGTTTATTAAAAAACCGCTGCCAACATTCACAGAATATCTACTAAGCCAGAGAAGGAGCACTACTAGAATAATAGTTGGACTCCTCACAGGGCATAGTAGGCTCAATAAACATATGAGCATACTCGGTCTGGCAGAAGAAATGCTATGCAGGTTCTGCCAGGAAGAAGTGGAAACATCAGCACACATACTATGCCAGTGCGAGGGCTTGTTAAGGCTGAGGTTTCTAATGCTGGGAGAAGAAAAACCAGAAGCTCCCAAATATATGGGAGTTCTAAAAACCAGCCTATGGAGTCTCGTAATAAAGACAGGGCTAGACAAAGAACTCTAAACGATTTCGAGGGCATACACAGTAGATCTGCGAAGATCGCGGTATAGATGCTTATGGCACAGAAGCCCCAAACAAATCTAATCTAAACTATATGATGTTTCATTCATTTATTTATTTATTCAATTGAATAGGCTTATTAGCCTGAATATGAAAAAACATGTATTAACAATAAAACTGATGCAATATAAAAAAATTATTATCTATTATTATAATGATACTGTAGTAAAACTGCACTAACTAATTGTTCTAATTTATTTAAAACACTACTTGAAACAATTATTCACTAAAACATTTACTTCATTATTTTATTTCTACGGTGTCAGTCTCTATCTGCGAACTCTGGAACTGTTATCGTAACTCTCTGTGGCTATCTCTGACTATCCAGCTTATATACTCCCAAGCAGATTCCATCCACGACTCTCGATTATTCGGGAATATAGAACATTTCATCTAGATGGCTCTTCGAACAGTATCGAAGCGATCGATTTATTCCAGCTTGTTCTCGGCGATCCGTAGGCCAGCAGATATGCTGTTGTGGTTGAACGAGGGTGCATAATTAATTAGATCAGGGACGGTCTCGGGGCCGGTCTCGAAATCGTTACAATACATTCATTTATACTGGGTGACACGGAACCAACTTACCCCTCTATATCTTCGTTGTTGGTCACTGGTCTCGTGCTAGAAATCGCACTTTAAAAAATAAGACCTCGTTAATTCTTGGCTCGCACAAGTTTCGACTTCTGAGGGCTGTCGTTCGTAGGGGGACCACAACTGGTTAACGGAAAAAAACAATTTTAAACAATATGGATGTTTCAAACTAGGTACTTCGATTTGATGTTATGAATGTACAGAGTGGGCCAAATTGGTCAAAGGGAAAGTCTTGTTTTCATTCTAGATAGATGAAAACTGATGTCTGTGTCTGAAGGTCAAATTTTATGACAAACTTAATGGTGAAAACCGCATATCGATATCATCGTTTCTGTGTTACAGCATGTTTTTCGAAAATGTGAATTTTCAGTATTAGCTATCAAATGTTGAGAAAGCTTTTCACATCAGTAATTAGAAATCATAGTTTCAATAAAACTGATAACAATTTATACTATATTGACTACTAATAAATGAAACTCCAACAATAATAGTAATAATGATAAAGAACAAACAATGAAATATATTTCTTTAGAGAAGGTGTTCAAAATGTCTACTAGCTTCTCCTACACATAGGGGGCACCTTTTCTGAACATTTTTTGCCGAATTCATTAGTTCAATAGGAGTAAAACAAAACTTTGCATCACTGCCGATTCCAATTTACAGGCATACAGCTTGCATGTGGTACAAAGATACTGTAACGATTTCGAGACCGGCCCTGATCTAATTAATTATGCACCCTCGTTCAATTACAACAGCATATCTGCTGGACTACAGATCGCCGAGAACAAGCTGAGATAAACCGATCGCTTCGATACTGTTCGAAGAGCCATCTAGATGAAATGTTCTATAATCCCGAATAATCGAGAGTCGTGGATGGAATCTGCTTGGGAGTATATAAGGAGGACAGTCAGAATTCAGAGTTAGTAACAGTTCCAGAGTTCGCTGATAGATAGCCACAGTAGAAATAAATTAAAATAGTTATTGAAGTCTATGTTTTAGTGTAATAATTGTTTTAAGTAGTGTTTTAAATAAATCAGAAAAATTAGTTAGTGCAGTTTTACTACATTTGGTGTCAGAAGTGGGATGTTTAAAATAAATAAGTGTTAAAGTGTTCGCCGTTTAAAAACTGATAGACGTTTATCGCGCCTAATAGACAGTTAGTGACCCGTTGAGCATTTGAGTGTTTGCAAAGTGGACAGTTTCCGCGGGACAATAAACTGAAAACTTTTTGTGTGAAACAAATAATAGACTATGATTTCGGTTAAAAACATTTAAAGACAAAATGTTTCCGAGAAGAGTTCACCTGGTTGACCTTAAAGTTAGTGAATTAAAGCAAGAGTTAGAGGAGCGGGAGTTAGAAACAACTGGAAAAAAGGCCGTACTCCAGAAAAGACTTGCAGATGGACTCATTGAAGAAGGAGAAGATCCCGAAACGTTTTTATTCGAAGTCTCAGGAATCGACTTGAGTTCAATCATGAATAAACTCGACGAAAACACGAAATCATTGGAGGATAAACTTCAACAAAATTCGAAGAGCCTGGAAGAAAAACTTCTAGAAAATTCGAACAGTCTGAAGGAGGAACTCCAAGACAAATTTATAGAAAATTCGAAAAGTTTAGAAGTGAAACTTTAAGAAAATTCAAAAATCTAGAAGTGAAGCTTCTGGAAAATTCGGAGAATTTGAGAGAAGAGCTTCTGGAAAATTCAAATGGTCTGAGGGAGAAGCTTCTAGAGAATTCGAAGAGTTTGAAAGCGTGGTGAATCGGTTGGAAGGAAGAATGGGAACTGTTGAAACAGAGATGGAGACAATCAAAGATGACATGGAGGAAGAAATAAAAAAAATTAAGGAAACGCTCCACGATGAAATAAAAGACGGAATCGAGGCAGAAATCGGCAGAATAAAAGAAAAATTCAGTGAATTGGAAAAGCGAATGGATTCTGCGCACACCCCAGAAACTTACAACAAAAACCCTATGCTGGACCTGAGTATGAACCTGGAGGAAGTTCAAAAAGACGTTAAAGATTTTAAGGTCAGTACGGAACCAGGAAAGCTCTCATTGAAACCGCCTCAGTTCGACGGAAATACTCCATGGTCAAACTACCACCGACAATTCGAAGCTGCTGTCAAAGCAAATGGATGGAATGCTGGGGAAAAAGTTTCAGTATTGACACTGGCATTGCGTGGCGAAGCAACAAATATTTTACAAACGCTCACCGCCCAACAACAGGAAGACTATGAACAGCTGGTAAAACACTTGGAACTTCGCTATGGCCAAGCCCACTTTGAACACGTTTATCACTCACAGCTGAAGAACCGATGCCAGAAATCAAGCGAATCGTTGCAAGAATTTGAAGCAGATATTGCACGCTTGGTTCGTCTTGCGTACCCAACTACACCGGAAAATGTAATGGAGCGACTAGTGGTTCAGGCATTTTTGGATGGACTCCGTGACCAAGAAACCCTACAAGCCCTAACACTAGCTCGCCCCGCACATCTCGTAGATGCATTGGCACGCGCTCTGGAATTCGAAGCAGCAAAGCAATCCTGCAAAAGCCAGAGTAGAGGCCGGATGATTGAGGAAGATCCACAGCCACAGGAGCCCGCTAATATCGAGGCTGTCATGAGGAAATTAATGAAGGAAGTCCTGCCTGAAAGAAGACTGAAACGATGCCGAAATTGTAGAGAACTTGGGCACGTACGTAGCAAATGTCCAACATTGAAAAAATCGACACAAACGATGAAGGTCAAGAAGGAGCAATCGTCAGCCCGTATCCAAGAAGCCCCAGTTAACAATGCATATGTCGCTGTCAAAGGGGTCTTCGTAGACGGTCTCATTAACAACGAGTCTTGCACTATGCTCCTTAATACGGGTGCGACTAGGACGATTCTTGGGTCTACATTTGCCAAAACACCGGCAAGAACTGGAATCATCGAATTGGAAGCTACGCACAGCAACAGGAGAGCCGGCAACTATGTATGGTGAACTTCCGATTGAATTGACTTTCGGCAGTACTAAACTGGAACACCGGGCTCTAGTAGCGAATATCGAGGACGATGCAATCATAGGAATGGACATCATGAACTCCAGAGGGTTCGAGTTGAATTTCAGAGACGGCGTCCTACGAGTGAATGGAGAAGAGTTGGTGCTTCACGGGAGAAGTGAAGAAATGATTCGTGTTCTGCTGGCTGAAGATGTGAGCGTACCGGAGAGGGCTGAAAACATTTTGGAGGCTCGCCTGGATGGGGGTGCGAGCAATGGAAACGTGGTGATGTTCGAGCCCAAGCTCCATGATGAGAAAATTGGACGAGGAATCGCACTAAGGGAGACCTTGTTGCGAGTTGATAAATTTGTGCCGGTAAAAGTAATGAATGTCAATTATTACCCTGTGACTTTGAAGAAAGGAACAATTCTGGGGCACTGCTCGTCAATTTCCTCTGTGATAAGGAGTGTACGCGGCACTGTTAGTCAAGCCAGTAACTTGCCAGCAGAATTGGAGAAGTTGGTTGCCATCTCATCCAAAGACATGGGACCCGCACAGCAGCCCAAACTGAGAGAATTAGTTAGGCAGTATCAGGACATCTTCGATACCGGAGTGGGCAGAGGTGGTAGAACAAACCATACCAATCCGACAATCAGCCAGAAGACTTCCTCTCGCCAAAAAGGAAGAGGCTGACAACATAGTCTGTGATATGGAGAAAGACGGAGTCATCGAGCCATCCGACAGTCCTTGGTCCTCTCCTACTGGAGTACTACTGTACTGGTAAAGAAGAAAGATGGTTCAACTTGGTTTTGCGTTGATTATCGTCAACTTAACAACGTGACGAAAAAGGACAGTTACCCTCTACCAAGAATAGACGACACGCTAGACACGCTGGCTGGATCTACGATTTTCTCGACCTTAGATTTGAAGAGCGGATACTGGCAGGTAGAACTGGCCCAGGAAGATCGAGAAAAGACAGCCTTCACTGTCGGTTCAGGTTTGTGACAGTTCACAGTTATGCCATTCGGGCTCTGCAACGCTCCAGCCACATTTGAAAGATTGATGGAGACGGTTCTGAAGGGACTCTCATGGAAGACCTGTCTGGTGTATCTTGACGACATTATTGTGGTCGGCAAATCGTTCAACGACCATGTGAAAAACTTGGAGGAGGTATTCCAGCGACTAAGAAGCTCCGGACTGAAATTGAGCCCCAAGAAATGTCATCTGTTCCAGAAAGAGGTACGATATCTCGGCCACGTTGTCTCTGGGAAGGGAGTGGCAATAGCTGAGCAGAAAATCAAAGCTGTTAAGGAATAGCCCGTTCCGAAAGACATTCACCAGCTTCGAAGTTTTCTTGGCTTGTGCACTTACTATCGCCGATATGTGCTGGAATTTGCTAACATCGCAAAACCACTGACCAGGCTCACGGAAGGACAAACGAAGTTCCAGTGGTCAGATGAATGCCAAGATTCGTTCAGGAAGTTGAAAGGAGCTTTGATCAACGCACCAATCCTGAGCTACCCCCTTCCGGACGGGAAATTCATTTTGGACACGGACGCCAGTAACGTGGGACTTGGAGCTGTCCTGTCTCAGATCCAGGAAGGATAAGAAAAAGTCATCGGTTACTTCAGCAAGACCCTCAGTAAACCAGAGCGGAATTACTGTGTCACCAGGCGGGAACTGTTGGCTGTTGTCAAGGGAGTTGAGCACTTCTACAAGTACGTGTATGGACGAATATTCCTACTGAGAACTGACCATGCAGCTCTCAGATGGCTCCTACAGTTTAGGAATCCCGAGGGTCAAGTGGCACGCTGGATTGAGAGGCCCAGGAATTCGACTTTGAGATCGAACATAGGGCAGGGACCAGCCATAAGAATGCGGATGCCTTATCGCGAAGACCATGTCCAGACGGCTGTTCGCACTGCCGACGAGCAGAGGAAAATGAGTTGACACTCTGCAGAACCACGGCGGTCGATGATAACTGGAATGACCACAAAATCCAGAAAAACCAAGAGAAAGATCCAGATCTTGGTTTAGTCATCGGCTGGAAGAAGAGTGAGCGAAGACCGTCGTGGCAGGAAATAGCCAGTTGTTCTCCAGTCGTTAAAACTTACGGGGCCCAATGAAACTCTTTCACCTTAGACAATGGAGGCTTGAAGCGTGTGTTGGAGTCGGAGGATGGCGGGGAAGAAAGACGTCAGGTAATAGTTCCCAGGAGCAGAAGACTGGAAGTGCTCCGAGTAATCCATGATGGGGTCACCGGAGGACATCTGGGAGTGACGAAGACCCTCCACAAAGTTAGGCAACGGTTCTACTGGGCCAATTGTCAAGCTGACGTCAAGGACTGGTGCAGAAAATGTGCTGTATGCGCTGCCAGTAATGGGCCTCGAACAAGACCTAAGGCCCCGATGCGCCAGTACAATGTGGGCAGCCCATTCGAAAGGATCGCCATTGACATCGCTGGCCCGTTCCCACAATCTGAACACGGGAACAAGTACATCCTTGTGGCGATGGATTACTTCAGCAAGTGGGCCGAAGCCTATGCCCTGCCCAACCAAGAAGCTATCACCGTTGCCGACGTCTTGGTGAAGGAGTGGATTTGTCGATTCGGTGTCCCGTTAGAGCTGCATTTGGATCAAGGCAGGAATTTCGATTCAAACCTATTCCAGAAGATGTGTCAGATGCTGAACATCCGGAAAACGAGGACCACAGCTCTACATCCACAGTCCGATGGAATGGTGGAGCAGATGAATAAGACGATAAACCGCCACCTGTCCAAGGTAGTCTCTGACCACCAGAAGGATTGGGACCAGTATCTTCATCTGTTCCTGATGGCGTATCGTTCCGCAATTCATGAGTCAACCGGCCAAACCCCTGCTAGGGTTATTATGGGCCGAGAGCTGCGACTTCCATGTGACCTAATGTTTGGGACGCCACCAGGACAAGACACTGCGGGAGATGACTACGTCAGCAAACTACGATGGAAAATGGACGACATCCACGAACGGGTCCGTTTGAACATCCAGAGTGCCAGCGACAGAATGAAGGAGACCTACGACATCAAGGCTGATGCTGGTGGATATCAGACAGGTGACCTTGTTTGGCTATACAACCCTAAACGTCCCGTGGACTATCACCGAAACTTCAGAACTCGTGGGAAGGTCCATATAAGATCATGAAAAGGATAAACGACCTTGTCTATCGAATACATAAGCCACCACGTGGAAAACCTAGGGTAGTCCACTTCAATAGGTTGTCCCCTTACACCAGAAACCACTACCAAGTCCGCACCGTCAGATCACCGGAGGACGAAATGACGTTTCAGAGGTTCATGTTCCTGTACTCGAACGGACAGAAAGTTCCATATGGGGTAACCCGAGAGGAGTCACGGAATCCTCTCAAGGTGCCTGCTGATTACGCGTTAGCTCACTGTGTGGCAGGAGATCTCCAAATGTCCAGAGGCATTGCAGTAGTTTTCTCCAAGAAGTTTGGTCGAATCCAGGAACTGAGAGAACAGAATCCGGAAGTTGGAGGGGTGTTACAGCTGAGGAAAGGCCAGAGAAACATCTACTATCTGGTTACCAAGAAGCGTTCTCGAGATAAGCCGTCTCATGAAGATGTTTGGAAGAGCCTTACGAGATTGAGAAACACGATGCTAGACCAGAATATTGTAGACCTGGCAATCCCAAAATTGGCCTGTGGGCTTGATGGGCTGGACTGGAGAGTTATAAGAAGCATGTTGGAGACAATATTCAGATCCAGCGGCATCAACATTCTGGTGTGCTGCAACCATCTTCCTCGACCCAACTTGAAGACTGTGGAGTGCTACTTCCATCGAACGTCCAGGTGCAGATATGGAGAATCATGCAGATATCTTCGCACTCCAAGAATGATGTTTCGGGGAGAAACGTCTTTAAGAAGGGGGCAATGTAACGATTTCGAGACCGGCCCCGAGACCGGCCCTGATCTGATTAATTATGCACCCTCATTCAACTACAACAGCATATCTACTGGCCTACGGATCGCCGAGAACAAGCTGGGATAAATCGATCGCTTCGATACTGTTCGAAGAGCCATCTAAATGAAATGTTCTATACTCCCGAATAATCGAGAGTCGTGGATGGAATCTGCTTGGGAGTATATAAGGAGGACAGTCAGAATTCAGAGTTAGTAACAGTTCCAGAGTTCACTGATAGATAGCCACAGTAGAAATAAATTGAAATAGTTATTGAAGTCTATGTTTTAGTGTAATTATTGTTTTAAGTAGTGTTTTAAATAAATTAGGAAAATTAGTTGGTGCAGTTTTACTACAATACAGTTCGATTATTATATCGTTACCCGTGCGTCATCATCACAATACCATAATAATTCTTAGCTTAGCAGACAAATGTAAACGAATTTTGAATCGCCCATAGCGGTTGTTAGAAAGAGATGTTCGATAGAGGATGTGTGATTTCTTCGATCACAAATTGATGACGCATGGGTAAAGATATAATAATCGAACTGTATATGTGGGATACAACGCCCCGGATAGAAGGTTCAACTCAATGGATCTGGATAATCTCCTCAATAGAGGACATGAAGTGCTGCTAGCGGGAGACTTTAATGCAAGGAGGTCTGAGTGGAACTGTGCCAATCAGCCGAATGCGAATGGAAGAGTGCTCTGGAACTACTCCCAGGTGATAATAGACTTCCCTAGCGTCCCAACGCATTTTCCCTGGAACGGTCCGACTCCTACGACAATCGACTTGGTGGTGAACAAGAACGTCGTGGGCATCTCAGAGCTAAAAACAGCCCACGAGTTGATTTCGGATCACGATCCTGTACTCTTTACAATCAAGGGTGGAATACCCCCAAGGGGGAAAGAATCATGTATGATTATTACACCACTGACTGGAAGGAGTACATGAGATTGATGAACGAAAAAACATCATTAACACCGCAAATAACCGCGGACAACGTAGATGCAGAAACTCGGAGGCTGAAAGAAAACATTCAGAAATCAAGAGATGCCACAACCAGGAAGAAGGCCGTAAGAGAGGATAGATAACTTCTTCCAGACTACATCCTAGGTCTCATCAAATTGAATAACAAAGAAAGAAAGAAATGGCAGAGAACACGAAACCCAGTACACAGAGAAAATATGATGAACCTAGGGCATGAAATCAACGATCACATAAAAAGCCACAAAGATGAAGTCTGGAAGCAGAAAACTCGAAAACCTCAAGGTGGTCGACAAATCCCTCTGGCGGATATCCAAACGTCTCCGACGGAGGCACAAGGACATTCCAGCCGTGGGGAATGATAATAATAATAATAATACTCCCTCATAAACACTAGTTGAGTGTACCCAAAGGCATAAGCCTGTGCGGGTAGAGGACGGCTATTATTATTATTTGCCGTGTTCGGATACTAGCGATGGACGATCCAGTAAAAGGGGAGTTATTCGCGGAGTATTACCAGGAACATTCCAGACGAGCGCCGACTCCACTCCGGAGCAGGAGGCGGTTTCTAGGGAAGCCAGACCAAACTACTCCTAAGCTGACCACACTATCTAGAAATAGCCCTGAGAGCACTACGATGCCTATGATATCAAACACAATACAATTACAGCAAACACCTTTATAAATATGTTCAATGAGTTGCCTCTAGATAAGAAACCTCGCACAAACGAGGCGTCCACCTAACGGCAGATGAAGAAACCGAGACTAATAAAATTATTCCAAAGCCTAAACGTTGAAGAGGCATATATTGTATGAATATTTATGCTTCCCGCGTCGAATACACCAAGACATACATGCAAATGTGGGAATATATATATTTGGCATAAAGCAAAATATTTAAACACAAATATACAGACAAATATACCTGTATTTCCCAAATACCCGAATGTGTGGAGCCGCCTTTAGGACGAAGCAAAAGGCAAAGGCAAAAGGAGTATATTGATTACGTTTTCATAAAATTGTATAGCGACATTACAACAGATAAATAAATAAAACACCGTAAAACTATCACTTCGCCATAGGGTATGGGATAAAGGAGGGAGTTTTACTGCATTCTACAGAGATAGTTCGCTCCTGCCCGTCTGAGTGTTTCAGAGGGCTGGGCAAACCTGCTCATACCTGCTCAATGGCAGGCCCTACGCTGTTATGTAGGTTATCCTCTGCCGTACTCGCTAAGTCTCAGTGGTGTCTTCCCCGCCTCCTCCTAGTTATGCGAGGGGTTTTCTTGGCTCGTATGTAAAACATGAACTTATTGGATTTTTATTATCGGGTTTTCAGTGTCCTAAGGATTTCCCGGAAAAACAACGAAAAACCCGGGTTTAAAACATGGTTTGTTGAGCTGGTTATTGCTCGGCTTCTAGATCTTCATTGAAAATATCCAATGCCTGGTAAATGAGTCCACCATGCTTTCTTGGCCTGTTATGGTGGGCTCTGACTGCTGTAATATCTCTTGTCAATGGACTTCCGAGGATGAAGTAACGATAGAACTTTTCAGAGATGGTTTTGATGTACTCTTCTATGGACTGAGTATCGGCCAGCTCTCGCAAATCTACCAGCCGAATGTATCTATCACTATTCGTGACGATACGGAGTACTTTATTTTGCATCCTCTCAAGTCGTACCATTTGATACTTGGCAAGGCTGCAAAACACTGGACAGGCATAGGTCATCGTTGGCCTGATGACCTGTTTGTAAAGCAGTATTTTGTTTTCCACTGCCAACCTCGCAATCAGTGGATACGTCCTTTTGACTGCGGCTCCTGCTCGCTATATTGCTAGGTTGACATGCTTTATGAGTGTCAGCCTTCTGTCCAGCTGTACTCCCAGGTACCGCACGGAGTCGGACTCGTCAATCAGATTTCCCAGAACCCTAAATCCTCCAAAGATTTCAACATTGGTTCTTTTCTTTGTGAAATTTATGAGTTCTGTTTTGTCAGGATTCAGCACTATTTTGTTCTTCGCTAGGTACGGCACGACAAGTGTCTCCAAATGCGTTTCCACCAGGGTAGCGCTGTAGAACGACTTGGCGTATATTGCCGTGTCATCGGCATAGACAGCCGTGCTCGTGTTTCCGCGCATTGGAAAGTCGTGCGTGTATAGCGAAAACAAAAGTGGGGACAAGCTCGATCCCTGAGGCACTCCTGCTCCGGCTACCTTCACTGCTGAGCTGACGTTGTTTACTTTACCCCTGAAAGTCCTATTAACTAGATATGAGTCTAGGATTTTCACCATACACTCCGGCATGCCTGCTCTTAGCATCTTCATGACTAATCCCTCTATCCAGACGGTATCAAAGGCTTTCTGGATGTCCAGCAGGACCATGACTGTATTGTGGCCTAGTTGGAAGCCCTCTCTCACTTCGTGGACAATTCGGGCTACCTGGGAGGTGGTTGAGTGTCCCTTTCGGAACCCGAACTGCTCCGCCGGGATGAGTTTGAGCCTCTCTTCCAGGTTCACAAATCTTTTCAGTAAGATTCTATCTACCACCTTGGCTATGGCGCTCGGCAACGAGATTGGGCGATAGCTCTCGACCCTTGCTTCCGGCTTGCCCGGTTTGAGGATTGGGATAATCTCCGCCTGCTTTAAACATTGCGGGTAGTGCTGCCATTTTATAATACTGTTGACTATATATACTAGCTGTACGAGAGACTTTCTTGGCAGATTCCTGAGTAGGACTGCATCAAGGAGAGGAGATTTCCCAAGTGAGTCTAAGTATAATTCGAATACGTATATAATTACCAAAGTTCAAGAACACCAGAATAAGAATCCTCCTAATGGAAAAGAGAAAATACCAGGACCTGTACTTAGCAATTTCGAAAGGGCAACATCGTAGAGCAAAACGACACCAATTCACCCCTAACTAGTAATAACGAGAAAATTTCACCTATAGGAGATTGAAACTCCATATAACATAAATGGAACACCAAAATGGATTTGAAATGTAATGGAGGAATCCATGAACAATTTTTCTGAGTGAGATCGTGAAATATGGAAGCTAAAGGCGCGTATTCATACAGCGAACGAACGCGAACAAATGCAACCGAACAAATTCGTTCGGTTAATGTGGACGTCACGAAAAACAAGACCGAACACGTTTGTTCGCCTTCGCTTGAGTTCGCTCGACAGGCGGTACATCAAAAGAAATTTGTGACAATATATTTGATTGATAGGTATCATTGGAGTTTGTTGTCATCAACTCACCTATTGATGTGAAATGATCAGAGCAAATTCTAGAAGTCTCAACATTGAACTTGTCTGCTCTTTTGCAGCAATGCATCCAGTCATTACAGATGGTAGAAGACACAACAAATCTCTTTCTTTTAGGAATCAATGAAATATTATGTTGGAACACATTCTTTTGAGAGTTTCTTGATTGTTCTCACAAGAAGCTACAGCACTATTTTTCCGGGCATGATGTGTAGTGAAAAAATGTGAATCAACACAACTGTGAAACTGCCCAAAGAATTATATGTCAACCCTTGAGATTTTTCGAGAGCTATATTCACTTCAAATATTTTCAATAAATCGAAAAATAGTCAAATAATAAGTGTCCTATCACGTTGCGTGTTGGATTCAACACGCACTCCAACAGCCGATTCAATTTTCACTTATTCACGACAAACTAGATGTTTACGGCACTGGGAAACCATTGACCGGAAAGTCAAATCATTCACCAAAAATAAGACGGAAAAATTTAACCAACAGGAAGAAAAACTGCTTTCAAAAAGTATAAAAATACACGGGCTCTTATAGCAGATGAATACTTCTGCAGGCAAGGTGTCACAACGTCAAATGTCGCGCTAAACTCCAATGTACGGAGATAGGAAGTAGGCCATCCTTTGTCGTTTATAATCGTTGGGCTGTGACAGTATCTTAACCGAGCCAGGCGGTTGCAAAAAAGGCAAAGGCAAAAAGGGTATATTGATTACGTTTTCTTCATATAGTTATAACTTTATTTAATTCTATTAATCATATTATAATTTGATGTTTTACATTGTTTATTTTTTGCATTTCCTCTGCTAGGCAGTTTGACATAATTCAGTTAGATTTGTGAAATAAATACTTTCCATCGTTCTTGATTCAGTTTTCATCTGAAAATAAGTCGGAGCGGCACCGATTCCTTTTAGTTTTCTTTTTAGTTTCATTTTATTGCTATTGTACATTTATCTCTTTATTACAGGTTATCTTTTTTGGATCATTCCTCCTTGCGAATAATAATTAACAATTCCAACATTTTTACATTAATTCCTTTTGCAACATTCTTTAACTTTTCTCTTATTATATTTTTTTATAAAAAGTGACGATATGTCACGTAGGTGGTATTTTTATTAAAATCTCTAGCACTAGCAAATTTTATTGACAAACCTTGACATATTCTTTTCTTTGCTCTGTAAAAACCTGCATCATGAAAATTGCTCACTTGAATCTAAGGTCAATCTTCACGGGATTCAATGAATTTGTGGCCCTCATTGCAGAAAATGACTTTGACATTATTATGGTCTCTGAAACTTGGTTAACTGATGCAACAGACTCCAACGTTGTTAGTGTTCCTGGATATAGTCTAATACGAGAAGATAGAGTAGGCCGAGGAGGTGGCATAGGTTTCTATGTGAGGGTCTCGTATAATGCCAAAAGGATAGTATTTGATTTTCCGGTGAGTTATTCTCTAGAACATTTATTTTTGGAAATAAAAATTAAAACTAGGAAGTGTGCACTCGGTGTGTTTTATAGACCACCTAGCAATAATATCAATAACCTAATCAATGATTTTGATAACATTTTCTCTTACATTAGACCTTTATATGATGACATAATCTGCATGGGAGATCTAAATTATGATTTTTTAAATATTTCAAACCCGAATCTATATAATTGTTTTGAATCGTATGGGCTAACGCAAATATTATGCGAACCAACTCGAATTACTGCTACATCAAAAAAACTGATAGATCCCATCCATGTGTGTAACACGGAATTTGTCATTAAATCTGGTACTTTACCATCCAATGGCATATCCGATCATCTGTTGGTATTTCTTGAATACAAATTAGACCGTCCCAAAATGAAGCCGAAAAACGTGACATACCGGTGTTATGACAACTTTGACATAAACAACTTTTTGTCGGATCTTCGATCACTTCCCTGGTTTGACATAATTTCAGAAAATAATATAGACAAAAAGCTCGACATTCTTAATAAATTATTACTCAGCAGTTTCGATAAACATGCCCCTATAAGAGTAGCACGGGTTACCAAACCCTCTGCTCCGTGGCTGACTCCTAACCTGAAATTATTAATGAATGAACGAGCTAGAGCTTTACAAAAATTTAAAAAATCAAAACTGCAATATGACCGGCTGAGATACAAAGAACTACGAAATTACACTACATCGATGGTGAGAGCTGAAAAAAAAAGGCTATCTTAGATCAGTGTGTGTTGAAAAAGATTCACGGAAAACATGGAATGCGCTTAGCAATCTTAATATTCGTGCCAACAATAAATTTGAAATCCCTGTAAGTTTATCAGATCCTAACGAAATTAATAATTATTTTGCAAAGTTCGTTCAGAATGTAACTAATAATTGTGATGAAAATATAAAATTTTATAGTGAGAACCTTCATAACCCTGAAAACAAATTCTCGTTCCACCTTACAACTGTTGAGGAGGTTCGGGAGATCCTACGCAGCATAAAAACGCAATCTCTTGGTTCTGATCAAATTTCAACTAAAATGGTCATGTACTCTATTTCAGTAATTGATGTTTATATTACACATATAATTAACTGCTGTATCGAAACTTCTTTTTTTCCTAAACAATGGAAGATTGCGATTGGTAAGCCCTTTCCCAAAAAACATAATCCCACTAACTTTTCTGATCTCAGGATTATCAGTATACTACCAACTATGTCTAAAATACTAGAAAGGATAATCTATAAACAAATATTTGAATATTTTTCACTTAATAAAATACTTCCTGATACACAGTGTGGCTTTAGAGAGAGGTACAGCACAGGCACTGCTCTAGCAACTGTTACTGCTGATATAATCGAAGCTTTCGACAAAGGTCTTGTTAGTTCACTAGTGCTTTTAGATTTTTCAAAAGCTTTCGACACCATTAACCACGAACTCATTTGCAGCAAACTTAGATATTATACGGCTTTGACGATAATGCAACTTTTTTTATTTGGTCTTCTTTATTAGGTAGGTCCCAACGGGTTTTTGTCAACGATAAATATTCTGCATCCTTGGATATATTATCTGGTGTCCCTCAGGGATCTATACTTGGGCCATTAATCTTTATTATCTACACTGCGGATATACTCTCATCTATCAAACACTGTAAGATCCAAGCCTATGCGGATGATACTCAACTTTATACCCACTTTGACACTGAGAATTATTTAAATGCACAAACTCTCATAAACGACTTACAGCTCAACACTAATAAAACAATCCTAATGTGCTTTGGTAATCCGGAAAAAAGGAAGTTCATCCAAGATAATTTGAAAATCAGCATTGATGGTCTAACCTTGAAAACGGTTGACTCTGCTAGAAACTTGGGTGTGCATCTTGACAACGACCTAAGATTTTCAGAGCACATTAAGAAGCTGATGAAAAA
Organism: Chrysolina americana; assembly: GCA_958502065.1. NCBI lineage: Eukaryota > Metazoa > Arthropoda > Insecta > Coleoptera > Chrysomelidae > Chrysolina > Chrysolina americana. The sequence goes on from OY293411.1 coordinate 22,796,466, forward strand.
AACATATTTATCCTTGAAGTTTTTGTATTGTAATCGCCATATTCTGAGTGTAAAATTAAATAAAATGCTTTGTGACTCACTTGTGCTCAGTCATTTCAACTATTGCGACTTTATATACGGCCCATGCCTTCTGTCAACTGATGTGAATAGAATACAAAATTCATGCTGTCGCTTGATATACGGTATCAGAAACTTTGATTCCATCTCACAAAAGTTCAAAGAAACAAAATGGCTGAATATGAAAAACCGGAGACTGCACCACCTCGGCAATTTTGTATTCAAACTAATACATTCACCCCACTCAACTACTTTGCAGAATAAGTTTATTCCACGTTGCGATGTACACTCCAGAAATACTAGGTTACAAATAAGTTCACAATGCCCCATCATCGCACTGCCATGTTTAAGAGATCGTTCACTTTCAACTCAATAATATTTTTCAACAATCTTCCTGAGCAATTGAAAATTCTCAATATCAACAAATTCAAATATAAATACAAACAATTTCTTTTCAATGAACAATGAATAAATAACTTTATCACCCACGCCAATGGAGGAATTTTTCAAAGATAACCCTGACCACAATAGTGTTAATAACGATAACATGGATAAATAGGCAATAAAATCAAATTCTATGTATATATGTATCCTGACTATTTGTGAATCTATGGTCCAATTTGGTTGAGTTTGAATAGCTACAAGCTAGACTTCGCCAAAATTATGGACCATCTTATGTCATTTGTTGATATTTTTTCCTCTCTTTTATATTAATAAAGCCAATTTATTATTATTATTATTATTATAAAATTGTATAGCGACATTACAACAGATAAATAAATAAAACGCCGTAAAACTATCACTTCGCCACAGGGTATGGGGTAAAGGAGGGAGTTTGACTGTATTCTATAGAGATAGTTCGCTCCTGCCCGTCTGAGTGTTTCAGAGGGCTGGGCAAACCTGCTCATACCTGCTCAATGGCAGGCCCTACGCTGTTATGTAGGTTATCCTCTGCCGTACTCGCTAAGTCTCAGTGGTGTCTTCCCCGCCTCCTCCTAGTTATGCGTGGGGTTTTCTTGAGCCAGGCGCTTGCCACAAGACTTATATACCTGGTTAAGGCGCGTATTCATACAGCGAACGAAGACGAAGGAATTCGCTAGAATTAATTCGCCCGAATTCGTTCGGGGTTTGCTCAAAAATTGGCATTGTGTCCACATATAAACGATGGAATGCTTTCACAGTCATTTGTTTATGTTCGCGTGTATATTTTGAATGAAACAACCGAATGCTGCTGTCATCAAGCCGTACTCACTCTAACACAAGTCAAACGAATTTGTCACAAATTTCTTTCGATGTACCGCCTGTCGAGCGAACTCAAGCGAAGGCGAACAAACGTGTTCGGTCTTGTTTTTCGTGACGTCCACATTAACCGAACGAATTTGTTCGGTTGCATTTGTTCGCGTTCGTTCGCTGTATGAATACGCGCCTTTAGCTTCCATATTTCATGATCTCACTCAGAAAAATTGTTCATGGATTCCTCTATTACATTTCAGATCCATTTTGGTGTTCCCTTTATGTTATATGGAGTTTCAATCTGCTATAGGTGAAATTTTCTCGTTATTACTAGTTAGGGGTGAATTGGTGTCGTTTTGCTTTACGATGTTGCCCTTTCGAAATTGCTAAGTACAGGTCCTGGTATTTTCTCTTTTCCAATAGGAGGATTCTTATTCTGGTGTTCTTGAACTTTGGTAATTATATACGTATTCGAATTATACTTAGACTCACTTGGGAAATCTCCTCTCCTATTTTTTTCTGGCTTTGTTAGATTTGTGAATAACTTTATCAAATCTTCTCCCGTAGAACCTTCTCCCGTAGATTTTCTGATGATTTTGCAGGAAATTCTGAAAGGGATCTTCGAATCGCTTCGTCCTAAAGGCGGCTCCACACATTCGGGTATTTGGCAAATACAGGTATATTTGTCTGAATATTTGTGTTCAAATATTTTGCTTTATGCCAAATATATATTCCCACATTTGCATGTATGTCTTGGTGTATTCGACGCGGGAAGCACAAATATTCATACAATATATGCCTCTTCAACGTTTAGGCTTTGGAATAATTTTATTAGTCTCGGTTTCTTCATCTGCCGTTAGGTGGACGCCTCGTTTGTGCGAGGTTTCTTATCTAGAGGCTGAGCATATTTATAAAGGTGTTTGCTGTAATTGTATTGTGTTTGATATCATAGGCATCGTAGTGCTCTCAGGGCTATTTCTGAATAGTGTGGTCAGCTTAGGAGTAGTTTGGTCTAAGCTTTCCGTTGTAAGTTAAGGTTGAGCATCTCTTTACTAATTAAAAAGGTCCTGGTTTGATGTTCATCTCTGAGGGAGGTTTGGCAATTTTGGCATTGTTTTAGGTGACATTTTGTTGAAGCTGTGAGAGTGCGTCCACCCCTCGCAGAGATAAACCCACTGTAGGCTATTCAATTCACCCACAAATGTTATAATAAATATAATAATTTGAATGGCAGGCGAAAGTAAAGATTTTTTAGCGTACCGCCACCTACCAGACGGTAGTTAAACTAAACCAAAGGCTAGTTGGGTTGGTCTGATAGCTTTCTGCAGCCACCACTTATCATAAGCAGCCCAACTGAGCCTTACTCAACAATGGTTGAAGTATACTCTCAGACAATGGTTGAAGCTAGTATAAGACACTTGGACATTGGTTGAAGCTTCCTATTACAGTCTGTAGTGGCTGCGGACACCTAGCAGCGATGAGACCAACTATGATCTCAAAGCAACGCCGAAAAGGTAGATTTCTACCTCGGTCCGTGACCTATAGACTTGGCAGTCCCACCGAAGACAGTAGATGGTGATAGTGATTACTGTTGTAGTTTTCTCATTTGAGGTGTAAACAGACACAAGTTATGACTAACAAATGCACCGAATGGCTACTAGATACGTACTCGTATCTCCAAAAAACTTGAATATTTCAAAAGATGTTTTTGAGAAAGATAACTTTTTACAGGTTGCTGAAGTTTTTCCGCCCGAGAAGGCCATTTTGGATAGTGTTTGGAACAACACTTAACATTCGAAGAAAATTTAAAAATAATTCATTCATTACATTTTTTCATATATTTTTGTTAATTTCACAAACATTCGCAAGATTTCCCATCGGCATATAGAATATGTAATTCGTAGTTGAGCTATTCAGCACAGTATGTATTCGGCGTTAATTGTTGTATTACTTATACACTCTTAGACAATGTTTATACTGTTGTTACTATGATCCCTATCGAAAGGTGGCAGCACTCACGCTGTTTTATTACCAACTCAGTCTAACGCTTCAAATACTATTCTTACCGTCAAACGGTCAAGATCATACTTCACAGGATCATTTCTGTAGTAGATCTTCGCATACTCTCTACTCAAACGTAGAGTTGTCGCAACCATGAGGATGAGTTGGAGCCTCGTGTCTTGAGCGTGAGGCAGACATTTTGTATATATTTATATATACTATTGTCATCGATGATCGTTCACTCACTGTATTTATTTGGTGAGAGTGGATACGAGGCATTCTGAGTGGATGCGATTTTTTTTTAACCAAACGTAATATTTCTAGTTAACTCTTTCATTGTCAGTGAAACTTCATACATTCTCGATATTCTTTATTAGATTTAATCAATCTTACAAAGGCTATACAAAAATGTATATATGTAGTTGACTCAGTTATTCAATTATTGCACTCTCTTCGTTAAACGTTTTTTCAATGATATCTTGAAATAGATGGGCTTCTTCCATTGAATTTCAGGAAATTTCGCGATTAAAAAGTTGTTTCTTTTGAATTTTACACGCGTTTCAAATTAAGGAATAATTCCTAAAAAGAGATGTTTTTATTCTAATTTTTACATTTTCTTTGAAATATTGAACCATTCATTCATATTACAAGCTTCATCATTCATGTACCATCTTAGAATTACCAAATATCGAAAATTAACAATGATCGAAAATTAACAATGAATAATTTTGGGAAAATGAAGAAAATTTTTAAAATTCTTGTTTTATGCACAGTTTAAGTAACGATGGACGTTCATGGTAAAAATGTATTTATATCAATTTTTTTAGTACTAAAATGATGCCAAAGTCTTGATAAAAAAATCATCAAAATCCTCCACGAATCTATGTACAAAATTATTAACTTTTCACGAAGTTTCCCAAATATTTGCATGCGCGTACGCACATGGCATATTCAATTCGTAGTCGAACTATTTAGCACAGTACACACAGGAAAAAAAATGTTTGAATCAACAAAAAATTCATCAATTTAACATAATCTGAGGGTCATATATCCACGACAAAATATTTTGTTATGACTACAATTTACTTTTGTTATTTCCCAAGTAAATATTTTGTTAATGTAAACAACTATTGTTAATATTTACATATAGATTAGTTACAAGAATAAAATATATATTTTTGTAATAATACAATATCTGCTTAATAAACCCCAGTTTCTTTGTTGAAATGACATTACCACGGGTCAGTGAAATTGCTTATACATTCATTTTTAGTCAAATACATTTAAAATTTGTCAGATTTAACTCACACACAACAGTATTTTGTTAGAACAAAAATATTTGTTTCAGTAAAACATGCCTTATTCTCTCCTCAAATTTAGGCAGATATCTGATAGAAAACAACAACTTCCCTGGCTAATACCACGACGGACGTTGTATTAAATCTGACAGATATCAGTAAAGCGTTCTTCTATTCCTAGAATCCGGGAGACAGCCGCAAATGCTTACTGTATCAAATAGCATAATCCTGCCAGACATGATCAAGGACTTGACCACTTACACATACTAGTTTCGAGGTATGGCCTCTCTTCGGTGTAAGGTAGGTCCGACAACTTTTAAAGTCGTCGACGTCCTTGGTCATGTCAAGCAATAATTCACTGGTACTTGAAATGATTATCTGAGGCGGATGCGGCATCTCGTAAGAAAACAGTCACAGCGCCACCTCTAGAAAACCTCAGAAAGCACTCCAAAGCAACAAAATGGAATTATTGCATTAACAAATTATGGAATTTGTTTCTAATATGCAAGTGATTCAGTGAACAAAATAACTGGTTTTATGTGACAAAAGATATATTAATGGAAATGAATAAATTTTTTTGTTAATATTTGTTGTTATTTTTGTCTATTTATTCAACATCAAAAATATCTTTAAAGCAAGATTTTTTTTTGTGTCAACTACAAGTTTTGTTGGGCGAAATGAAATTTTGTTCATTTCTACTAAAACTTCAATCAAAATATTTTGTTGATTTGAATAAGTTGTTTTTTTTAAATAAACATATATCTTGTTAATTTTGCGAAAAAGTATTTAAAATAACAAAAATAATTTAACCAAATATTAACTGTTGGTACAACAAATCTTTTTTTACTGTGTATTTATTCAGCGTGTTTGTTGAATTAAGTATACTGTTTGCTACTACGACACCAATCGAAAGGTGGCAGCACTCACACTGTCCTATGAGGGTCTCAGTCTAACGCTTCAAATACCCTAGTAAAATTTTATCATGCCATGATCATACTTCATAGGATCATTTCTGTAGTAGATCTTCGCATACTCTATACTCAAACATAGAGTTGTCGCAACCATGAAGATGAGTTGGAGCCTCGTGTCTTGAGCGTGAGGCAGACGTTTTGTATATATTTATATTATACAATTGTCATCGATGATCGTTCACTCACTGGAATTTATTGGGTGAGGATCGATACGAGGCATTCTGAGTGGTTGCATATTAAGTAAACCCAAGCGAAATATTTACCGACATTGACATTGAACAGGGGGGCATGTTTTTAAGTTATCCGAATAAGAGTGAATATTCTTCCACATTAACCCCCAATGCGGAGGGATTTGTTCCTTCACTAGTTCTTTATCCACTTGAAAATATTAATGTTACTATTACGTCCTCAAACATTCTTGCGTTCATAAAATGCTATTCCTCTTTTTATTAATAATGAAAAATTACTATTAAAATTCCCTAATTTTTTTTTTCAACATTTGTTTATACATATTCAGTGGTTATCAGTGGCTATACCAAATAAGAACCCTCAATGGGTATTGATTTGGTTGCTGTGATCTAAATTAAAACTTTAGAGAGTGAATCAATCTTACACAGGCTATACAAAAATGTATATATGTAGGTAACTCAGATGTTTTTATTCCAATATTTACATTTTCTTTGAAATATTGAACAACCATTCATTCATATTAATCCTACATGTACCTTCTTAGAATTACCAAAAATCGAAAATTAACAATGAATAATTTTGGGAAAATGAGGAAACTTTTTAAAATTCTTGTTGTATGCACAGTTTAATTAACGATGGACATTCATGGTAAAAATGTATTTATATCAATTTTTTTAGTATTAAAATGATGCCAAAGTCTTGGATGTACTTTTCGGATGTACAATGGATGAACATATTGGATTACATTTTCAGAAAACATTCAAGAATCAAAAATTTTTGAATTACATTTTTTAGAATAAAATTGCGATAACCTATGCTAGCAGTTTTTTTTATTGATTTCTACTTTCTGCAAAAACGTCTGGTTCAATTTTTAGAGGCCCAAATAGATATTAATTATATCAACTACTACCCACAAATTTGTATTTGAAATTAAATAATGATGGTTTTAATACATACTCCATAAATGCTAAATTATATGGTAGATAACATAATACTAATTATACTGTTACTCAAAACTCTGAAATTCAGATATGGTTATTTAATGAACAAGTGTATTAATAAGGGCGATTAACAATTGAGATATTTTAACGCGTGAGCCATTTTAATTCACGAGTTCGTTACAAATCTTTTCCTTTGACCGTAATTTTCAAAAAAAAAAAAATGGTACCACTTGGGGATTGAACCCTCGACCTTGCTATCACCTCAGAACTCAAACAAGCATTTAACCAGCCGGCTGCGTGACTATCTAGCTATTAATGCTACTGACAACTTTACTGATATATTTGATGTTTTCTGAATTTTTTTTTACAGAACTTCGTCACTATCCATCTTTTGATTTCAAAATAAACGTAGAATTTTAAGAAAGTACAATGAAATAAATAATGACAGATAGTACTAACACAGCTACTTGATTTCAAAATATATGTTTTAGCAGGTAAGTATAAATATGTTTGGTTGCATACGCCACAGGTCTCTATATAAATATAATATGTACTGGAGCAATGGTACGTTGGGTTGCATATAAGTAAACAGGGGTCATTAATCAACGAATTTGAGTGCGTTAAAATACATCGTAAATAAACGGTCGACGGAAAAAGTACATAATCCGTACAATTTGTTGTAAATATACAGATGTACAGCTGTCATGTACATTTAAAGATGTTCCAATTTGATCCAAAATCATTCATCTAGTGAAAGCTCATAATTGTATAATTTGTTTATGTACAGTTCTGTACATTCTATGGACGTTCTTCAGGCATGTAGAAATTTGATTCAATATAGTTCATCCATTGGATGATGTACCAGGTCTTAATATCCTAAAGACGTAGAGGAAAATGTATAATTATGGATAAATAATTCAGGTTAATCCAATATTTTTTCATTCAGTTGAGATATAGAAAGGTACACTTTCTGAATCTACAAATTGGATCCAGGCCTGTACACCATATGGATTTTCAGAAATGTACAATTATAGATATTTCAAGTTGTCCAGTAATGTACATCCAGTGGACATACATAAACGAACAATTTCTGAAAGCGCAAATAATATCCAGTTCTGTACATCCCAAAGACGTTCAATAACGTACATATATGGATATCCATAAGACGTTCAATTATGGAACGTACAGGACATATCCAGAATTGCTTATCCATGATTAGGTCCTTGGACGTTTGGACTTCACATGGACCTGATATGAACATTTATTGGACGTCGTGTGCTGTAAGAGATATTTAGTTTATTGTTGTGTTTTCGTTCATAATTTTGGAGTGAATTCCGAGTTACCAAGTCGGAATTTGAAAAATAAAATTGGTGTGGCCCTTCTACGCCTTCGTAAATTGTACATTAGTGAATAAATTATGTTTATGCATCCGTCTTAATTCTTCGAGCCATGGTGAAGAAATTTGACAACACGGTAAATGCGCCCTACTCGCCCTAACATGTGACGAGACGACATTAGTCATTGTATTGTGGAATGGTGATTGTTAAAGTAGTCATTCAGATGAATTATTTGTGTTCTAATTGATGAATGAACGTAAGATTCATGTGAAATGGTTTACGAAATATTGACAAAAATCTAGTGTTGGATTTATCAGTGAAAGTGTGTTCAAAGCCCATTGAAAATAGTGTTAAACTCAAATGTGATTGTGAGGTCATCTACGTATACCTATTTTTGTCTTTGGAGGGACTTTCTACTTCATTGTTTGACAGGGATTCTCAATAAAAGAATAATCTTAGTATTTTATTTTCCGAAAGAAGAGGAATCGCGAACGTAATGGATTTATGATGCAATACCTACCTCATACAAATGGGAGCCCCTCTCAAAGGTCTGTTGTATGTGCGATTCATTTTCATGATACTGATATCATCAGATATGAAACATTTATAAGTATAACATGAGATTGAGCATTCTTTAGATTCAACAGAAACTAGGCAACACTTTTCATCGGAGGATGATGATGAAGATCATGATAAAAAGAATAGTTATAAAAAAAATATGAAACACTCCTGCAAAAGTATAACAATTTGAAAATAACATCAAGAAAAATAGTCGAGGGTGTAGAAAAATAAATCCTACAAAAGTTGAAATATGGCAACAGATTAAACATCTGCAGCAGCAAAATTGCTGGGAAAAGTACTAATTAGCAAAGTGTACTCTCGACATGAAAAAATGGTTCACTGGACTTGAGAAAAGATATCATTGGCAGTTGGCATTCACTCTGACGTATTACAGCAGAAAGTGCTATGTGTTTCTCAGAAAGAAGTTGAATTATTCCTTACCATCAATTTTGAGTTTGAAGCGTTGGGCATCCCGTTAAGAGATTTGTCCTGGATATTTTTGATATGATTCCAATACATCTAGTCACAACAACAACCATGGCATAGTCACACATACAAATCAAATAAATATTGAAATGACATGTATTTTATTTTTAAATAATTGATTCAATTCTCTCAGGATCTCCTGTGTGCAAAAGCTAGGTATACAAAATAAAACAACTGGAGTTGGTTGGTAAAAAATGGAAAATAACCGAACCCGAGATGTTCTATTTACAACAATACTTCTTATATGCTCATTCATATTAATTTAACGTGCACTTAACTGAATAATCAACATTTATTTAATTATCATGTAACTCTCCAAGTTTTTTGCTTAAATTTAAAGTTTTCCACATCCAAGTAGATTCATATCAACAATGTCTTTATGAATCACTTCCTCATAGGTTGGTATACTATCGAATGTCACCCCCATTTTCATCTCATAAAAATATCAGTAAAACTCATTAATTCCTATTTATTAAAACAGACCCATCTCTTACAACCATTTTCCACAAATATTTTCAGTAAATTGAAGTGCGTTATCACGAAATGATGTTCAAAACGCGCTTGGCATCAGTTCAATTTATGGGTTATCTACAGCAAACTAGGGCATCTCTAGTTCTTAACGATCAATGAAGCAAAAGAAAATTAACAAACCAACCAGAAACACCCAAAAAATTAATAGGTTTGTCTTATAAATACTGAGATAAAAGGTTTTGAAAACCGAGAAAAATGCATGGGCTCTTATGGCAAACCGACATCAGTGTAGGCCAGGTGACGTCACTCATATCTGGTAGCGAGCGAGGGGAAGGCAGAGAAAATCACCGAATTGGGCCATCCTTATAGTCTATAATCGTTGGTCACAGCCGTCTTAATTCTCCAAGCCGTGGTGAGAAAATTGGCAACACCGCGCGGTAATCAATTTGACGACCGTCCCATTTATTCGATATTGTCAATTTCTCGTCTTATTTGGATAACTAGAAAAAAACATAAAAGAATGAATTAGTAAAGAAAAGAACGCCGATTAATGTGGTTGTTTCATTTTCTTCATCACAAACAGGAATCGCAATCTATTCAATTTCTTAGAAACGGAAAAAGTGTCAAGTTCGGTTTTTTCATGCCCATTTTTACCTAAATATAGTAAATGTGTCAAAATCAGGTAAATTATTTCAAAGGAATATATGGTAGGTTTTCGCAACACCCATGTAGTACTAGTGTTGCGTAACTTTTTATTTTTGATCGTTTTTCATCAGAAGATCTTTTTTTCCACGATAAAATTTTTTTTACTGTAAAACAAAATAAAATAAAATTATGTCTCTCACAGAGAAAAAAACCAACAGAAAATAACAAAACTTACTCATTAATGAATAAAAATTGAAAAAATAATAATAGTGTACTTCCTGACTGAAAAGGAAACTAATAAAAATAATAATATTAACAATCTCCCTTGAATTTTTCTCAAAAGGCAAAGAATGAATGTGTGAGTGCATGAATGCGAATGTTGGTCGTTATTCTCACAAGATAGTGCAAGGGCTTTTTCCAAATATAACAGACTTTTACTCATCAATCATATCTGAGTTGCTTTCGAACCTTACCAGAATATTTTCAAGTTGAGACCACCTACTCAATTTCAAATCAAAAGTAAGAAATCCATTTCCAACTCTTGTTATTAGCAAGGTACTTAAACTTAGACCTGCATCTCATTCAATATCATAATTTGCGAAGTTATTTTCAGTTCATTCATATTATCAGATAATAAAACATTTGATTGCAAACCTAATGGATAGAAATAAAGTTCACTATCAGTATGATGAACTTTCCAATTATCACATTTTAGTTTTTTGTTATATTCCCTAACTAATTGATCGTAACTGTGGATGATATCTGATTTTTCAAACTCTTCTACTGAATTATTAAGAACATCTAAACATTTCTGACTTCTGTCATCGGGGTTAGTTCTCAATAATGTTGCAGGTTTCGCAAAATATTTTATTAAATTCGGAAACCTTGAAGTTACTATAGTTTTTATCAACTTTGGACGTTTAAGCAATTTTTTTTATTGATCTATCTAGTAGAGAAAATGTTTCATATCTGATGATATCAGTATCATGAAAATGAATCGCACATACAACAGACCTTTGAGAGGGGCTCCCATTTGTATGAGGTAGGTATTGCATCATAAATCCATTACGTTCGCGATTCCTCTTCTTTCGGAAAATAAAATACCAAGATTATTATTTTATTGAGAATCCCTGTCAAACAATGGAGTAGAAAGTCCTTCCAAAGGCAAAAATAGGTATACGTAGATGACCTCACTATCATATTTGAGTTTAACACTATTTTCAATGGGCTTTGAACACACTTTCACTGATAAATCCAACACTAGATTCTTGTCAATATTTCGTAAACCATTTCACATGAATCTTACGTTCATTCATCAATTAGAACACAAATAATTCATCTAGAATGACTACTTTAACAATCACCATTCCACAATACAATGACTAAAGTCGTCTCGTCACATGTTAGGGCGAGTAGGGCGCATTTACCGTGTTGTCAAATTTCTTCACCATGGCTCGTAGAATTAAGACGGATACATGAACATAATTTATTCACTAATGTACAATTTACGAAGGCGTAGAAGGGCCACACCAATTTTATTTTTCAAATTCCGACTTGGTAACTCGGAATTTTATAATTCTGACTTCGTATCTCGGAATTCCAAATTGGTATCTCAGAATTTCATAATTCCGACTTAGTATCTCGGAATTCCGAAGTGGTAACTCGGAATTTCATAATTCCGACTTAGTATCTCGGAATTCCGAATTGGTAACTCGGAATTTTATAATTCCGGCTTAGTACCTCGGAATTCCAACTTGGTAACTCGGAATTTCATAATTCCGACTTAGTATCTCGGAATTCCGAATTGGTAACTCGGAAATCTATAATTCCGACTTTTTATCTCGGAATACCGACTTGGTTACTCAGAATTCTATAATTCCAACTTCGTCGTATCTCGAAATTTTGAATTGGTAACTCGGAATTCCATTAAACTCACTAACGTCGAATCAGCTATAGCTACAAAATAGTTATGTGTAAGAAATAAGTTGGTAACCGAATGTTCACTCCACAATTATGAACGAAAACACAACAATAAACTGAATATCTCATACAGCACACGACGTCCAATAAATGTTCATTTCAGGTCCATGTGAAGTCCAATCGTCCAAGGACCTATTAATGGATAAGCAATTCTGGATATGTCCTGTACGTTCCATAATTGAACGTCTTATGGATATGCATTGGACTTTTAATATCGGACGTTCATCAATCATCCATATATGTACGTTATTGAACGTCTTTGGGATGTACAGAACTGGATATTATTTGCGCTTTCAGAAATTGTTCGTTTATGTATGTCCACTGGATGTACAATACTGGACAACTTGAAATATCTATAATTGTACATTTCTGAAAATCCATATGGTGTACAGGCCTGGATCCAATTTGTAGATTCAGAAAGTGTACCTTTCTATATCTCAACTGAATGAAAAAATATTGGATTAACCTGAATTATTTATCCATAATTATACATTTTCCTCTACGTCTTTAGGATATTAAGACCTGGTACATCATCCAATGGATGAACTATATTGAATCAAATTTCTACATGCCTGAAGAACGTCCATAGAATGTACAGAACTGTACATAAACAAATTATATAATTATGAGCTTTCACTAGATGAATGATTTTGGATCAAATTGGAACATCTTTAAATGTACATGACAGCTGTACATCCGTATATTTACAACAAATTGTACGGATTATGTACTTTTTCCGTCGACCGTTTATTTACGATGTATTTTAACGCACTCAAAATCGTTGATTAATGACCCCTGTTAACTTATATGCAACCCAACGTACATTGCTCCAATACATATTATATTTATTTAGTAACATTATTTATTTCATTGTAATTTCTTAAAATTCTACGTTTATTTTGAAATCAAAAGATGGATATTGACGAAGTTCTGTAAAAAAAATTCAGAAAACATCAAATATATCAGTAAAGTTGTCAGTAGCATTAATAGCTAGATAGTCACGCAGCCGGCTGGTTAAATGCTTGTTTGAGTCCTGAGGTGATAACAAGGTCGAGGGTTCAATCCCCAAGTAGTACCATTTTTTTTTTTTAATTACGGTCAACGGAAAAGATTTGTAACGAACTCGTGAATTAAAATGGCGATTAACAATCTCGAACATTAACGCGCTCGTTCCGCTCACGCGTTAAAATATCTCAATTGTTAATCGCCCTTATTAAAACACTTGTTCATTAAATAACCATATCTGAATGTCAGAGTTTTGAGTAACAGTATACATAGGTATTATGTTATCTACTATATAATTTTGCATTTATGGAGTATGCATTAAAGCCATCATTATTTAATTTCAAATACAAATTTGTGGGTAGTAGTTGATATTATTTATCTATTTGGGCCTTTAAAAATTAAACCAGGCGTTTTTGCATAAAGTAGAAATCAATTAAAAAACTGCTAGCATAGGTTATCGCAATTTTATTCTAAAAACTGTCATTAAAATTTTTTTAGTAAATAGGCTGCACTGATTCTACAATCAATTTGATCATTTTTACATGTTAATTGCCATAAGGATTTTTAAGATCCATTCTGGCAATTTTTGCTCTTTTTGGGGTGGGGGGAAATTAGAGCGTCGCTGGTCTGCGTTCATCGTGTGACGTAGTCGAGAGAGATCCCTTAGATTGATAACATTTTGCCAATAGAGCGCGGCGTACACATATTATAAATTGAATTTAAAAAGAAAAAAAGAAATCTGCAGCAGAGGTTTGAACCGTCGGTTTAAGTTTGGTAGCGAGTGACGCTAGCCTTGTCTCCACGGACACTACGTACAAGTTGATGTACAAATGTGGGATATATATTTCTGCAGACGCTGTTTAAATAATATACGAAAAATAATGATTGTGAGTCTGATAATAATAATGATGTTTGGAATAAATATGAAAAAATGGCGGTTCAACGGTGGTCTAGCGTTTCAACAAGCAATGTGTATAGGGTGTCTCAAAACATATCATTTAAGAGATAAAAACATGACGGGTGCTTGTCTTATTTAGTATACAGGGTGTATCAAAACATACCATTTAAGAGAAAAAAATATGGCGGCTGATCGTTTGATTTAGTATACAGGGTCTCTCAAAAAGTATCAGTTACGAGAAAAAAACATGACGGCTGCTCGTTAGATTTAGTATACCAGGTGTATCAAAACATACCATTTAAGAGAAAAAAAACATGGTGTGTGCTTGTCTTATTTGGTATACAGGGTGTCTCAAAACTTATCATTTAAGAGAAAAAAAACATGGCTGCTCGTTAGATTTAGTATACCTGGTGTACCAACATATTATTTAAGAGAAAATAACATGGTGGGTGCTTGTCTTATTTAGTATACAGGGTGTCTCAAAACGTATAATTTAAGAGAAAAAAATGGCGGCTGCTCGTTAGATTCAGTATACAGGGTGTCTCAAAACGCAAAGTTTATGAAAAATCATATCGTTTGAGAGAAAAAAAGACATGGCTGCTTAGGGCAGAGAAAAAGGTACCATTGGAGACATGGGGATTTAAAATACGAATCATCGAAAAATATGCACTTCCGGTTTGAAAAATTTGAGGTAGAAGATAAGTAATAGTGAATTCGGATTATCCACATCGAGGAGAGTTCAAATATGCAATAAAATGGCCACTTCCGGTTCTCACTTCCAGTTGTCCGATTTCGATAATTTTGGCATCAATGGATTCGTTTCGATGTCAAGAAACATTTTTAAGCATTATCCAATGCCAAAAGGGCATAAGAGGCTAACTTCATTATTAGCGAAGGTACAACGACGTGCGGGTACTCTAACAGGACAACTTTTATGGGGGATCAAGAAAATGATAGAATTTCCTTCCGTCAACTACCATAAGTGCCATAAACCTCACATTTTAATGCGTTATGTACTCATCGCTCAAATGTTACAAGTCGGTTCGTTAACGTTTGACATTTGTTTAGAACGTTGCTCAATATATCGGCGGCGCCTCACACTCGATATCTGTCAGTTGCCATTGGTAATATCGTTGAAGAAAAAAAAATATGTGACAAATAAACATGGTTGTACAGGTAAATAAAAACATGGCTGCTACATGTATGTGTCAAATGGAAAATGGGTCATTGGGAGTAGCAAAGTATTCAGCAATAGTATATACAGGGCGTATCACACGTTATTCAAGAGAAAAAACATGGCTGATGCAAGTGTCAAATGTCATGTGGAAAATGGGACGCAGAAAATACGTATCATTGGGGATATGGGGACCCAATAGAAAAATATGGTGATATTTCATACTGAGTGTTCCAAAATTTTCTTAGACATACACAGAGTGTTCAAAAATCATTCAAGATAGGAAAAAAAAAACGCTAGCGTTTCACCGTGCGATCCCAATCGGAAATGTATTACATGTCATCGAGACCGAATACATCAGCACTCTCTATCATCAGGAAGGTGCCCAATCATTAAAAATTGAGATAGAGCATTGATAAGGGTCCAAATTTAGTTACTATCGGTCGTGCGATTTCAATAATTTCGACACCAATGGGTTTGTTTCGATGTCAAGAAACATTGTTAAGCATTTTCCAATGCCAAATGGGCATAGGACCCTAACTTCGTTATCAGTAAAGGTAGAAACATGCGGGTACTCTAATAAGACAACTTTTATGGGAGATCAAGTTTGATCAAAGCAGAACGAACTAACCTTATAAAACGTCTATTTTAGTCGCATTTTTGCATGTTTTACCGTTTCAAATTTTAGCTGTTTTTTTCGAACGCAAAAAACGGTTATTGTGGTCGCATTTTGACATGTTTTAGCGTTTCTAATTTCAGTTGTTTTTTCGAACGCAAAAACGTGTATTTTGAGCAATTTTGAAATGCCAAATCTCCATAAGAAACATAGAGTTTTTCGGTTTAATTTAAGGCTGTTTTTTTTTAGAACGCGAAAAACGTTTATTGTGGTTGCATTTTTGCATGTTGAAGCGTTTCAATTTTCAGTTGTGTTTTTGGAACGCAAAAAACGTATATTTTGATCACATTTTTTGCAGTTTGACTGGGTGGGGAGAGGGTTAAGCAACTTTAATTTCTTCTCGACATAAGACTTGTTTAATCGAAACCAATCTGATTAATTCCCGCCCATTGCAAGTATGCGGTCAGTTATTTCTCCAAGACTGTCCGAATCCATATACTCCAGACAAAAGCATTATAGTTTGACACCTCAATCATTGTTCTTAGTCTTTCCGTTAAAAAGTTATAGTCTAAATACTGTAGGTCATTTATTGGCCAAGTAGTCGAGATAATTTTAGATGCAAAGTATTATATGAGACCTAGAGGCACAACTGGTGTAGTTGAATCTCTTATAGCATTTTAATCTCGAGGAGTTTCAGATCCGAGTGCGATAAGTAAAATTTAGATATTTTTGTAAACTATTTTCTTTAGGAATTTTCAAATTGATGTTTTTTTATTCAACCAAATGCTTCTTCACTACCAGTAAAGCTGTAGCTCAGCTATTACCTATGTGGTCAGTTTGATTTTAGTTGCAGAGCATCATAGGAGACCTAAGAACCATATGGGTATAGTTTAATCTCTTATCGCATTATAATCTTGAGGAGTTTCAGATCTGAGTCTAGTAAGGAAAATTTTGATATTTTTGTAAACTATTTTCTTTAGGAATTTTCAAACAGATGTTTTATATTCAACCAAATGCTTCTTTACTACCAGTAAAGCTGTAGCTCAGCTATTACCTACGTGGTCAGTTTGATTTTAGTTGCAGAGCATCATAGGAGACCTAAGAACCCTATGGGTATAGTTTAATCTCTTATCGCATTATAATCTTGAGGAGTTTTAGATTTTAGTGTGATAAGGAAAATTTTGATATTTTTGTAAACTATTTTCTTTAGGAATTTTCAAATAGATGTTTTTTATTCAACCAAATGCTTCTTCACTATCAATAAAGCTGTAGCTCAGTTATACCCAACGTGGTCAGTTTGATTTTAGACGCAGAGCATCATAGGGGACCTAAGTGCCCTATTGGCATAGCATTTCATCCAAGAATTCGAAATATGTAAAAATGATTATTCAATAGATGGCTGACAACAGTAAGGAAAACATTGTTATTACTAAACTTACTAAAGTATGTCAGGAACGATATATCCAGTATTAAGAATCCAACCTCATATGTCTCCATTATCGGAAACAAATTTCATAGCTTTGATTGCAAGCAGCAATTATGTTTTGTAAGTAAACGTACCGAATTAAGCGACGATATGTGTGAAGTATCCAGTCATGTAATAGGAATGGAAAACAATATGTAAATTGAATTTTGTTTACTTTTCCAGACAGTTCACGAAAAATTATTCCGAAATGTACTGGACTATTATTATCCGTTACAAGCGGTATTCGAGCTGTTGTTATCAGTTATGGAAAAGCTTGGATGCCGGATGCTCCATCCGTATGTGGTCATTATCTAAGCCGCAGAAAAACAAATATTGTAGTTATCAGTTATGAAAAAACCGCAAACATTAGAAGTTTCAACAGAATTGTTTATTATCTGAACCACAGAGAAGCAAATATCGCCATGAGAATCAGTATTTTGCGGGGTTCTGGAAGCTAGTTTATTTGTGATCGTCCTGGCAGCAGTTCATAATTATTTAGTGCTCTGATTCCATTGAAAAACATTTTATTTGACAGTGATAGAAGTAGTTTATAATACTTCAACGATTTGTGCAGCAAAGTAAGTGTTTGAGATTTTTTCACTTTTGCTCAAGTGTTTGTACGTTTGCTTTTGTGTGTTCTGAAAGTTCATAACGATTTCCAATTCGAAGCGATTCAATAGCTTATCATAAAAGTAAAATAAAATTGATTTTATTGCGCGGTAATGTAGTCTTGTCTCACTAAAACAGTGTTTTTCGTTTAGGGGAAATTGTTGCCTGGAGGCTATCAAAGAACTGTATTTTCTCTAGTTGTTTGCATTTTTACCTAGCTTCGATATATTTCATTCGGGTAAATTCGTGTTTATATCCATATTTCATTAGAATAAACTCATGTTTCCATACAATATTTTTCTTCGTTAGTAAGCAAAGAGTTCATTCTTACATACAATATTTTTTGTTTAACTTATATTCATAAATATGATTCGCTAATGTTTCTATACAACATTTATTTCACCGTTTGGAGAATTTTTACTAATTTATTTCAATCATATAAACTCGTGATTCCATACAATATTTTTCTTCGTTAGTAGATAAAGAGTTCATTCTTACATACAATATTTTTTTTTTGTTCAGCTTATATTCATAAATATGATTCACTTATGTTTTTGTACAACATTTCTTCACCGTTTGGAAAATTTTTATTAATCATTTGGATAAACTCTTGTTCCAATACATTTTCACGCTATGTTTCCATACAATTTTTTTTTGTTTGTTCAGTTCAGACCATTTTTTATTGACATATTTAATTCGCCGAAGCATTTATATTCGTAGATATGATCCACATATGTTTCTATACATAATTTTTCTCCTCTTGGTTAGAATTTTTATTGATATATTTCATTCGTAAAACTAGTGACAACTGATTGTACGGAATATTAACCAGCGATTTGATATAGCATTCCCTAATGAGTTTCAAATAATCATATCGACATGCAGCGTTGATTCATATTTTTTATATCAAATTCGAAATGTTTAAGTAGCCATTTCTAGTGAAAAATTCAAGATTCAGTTTGAGATGTTTAGGATGTTACCTCATTTATTTCAGCTGAAAATTTAGAAAATTTGTTATTACTTTATAATATTTCAATAGGATTTAAATCAGGGTGTTGAGGAGGTCATCTCTTTTACATCAGATTCGACATGTTTAAGTCGCCATTTTTACTGAAAAAATTCAAGATTCAGTTTGAGATGTTTAGGACGTTACCACATTTATTTCGGCTGAAAATATTGAAAAATTTGTTATTGTCTTATAATTTTTTTCCAATAGGATATAAATCAGGGTGTTGAGGAGACCACCTCTTTTATATCAGATTCGGCATGTTTAAGTCGCCATTTATACTGAAAAATTCAAGATTCAGTTTAGGATGTTTTAGGATGTCACCCCATTTATTTCAGCTGAAATTTAAAAAAATTGTTATTGCTTTATAATTTTTCAATAGGATTTAAATCGGGGTGTTGAGAAGGTCATCTCTTTTACATCAGATTCGACATGTTTAAGTGACCATTCTTACTGAAAAAATCAAGATTCAGTTTGAGATGTTTTAGGATATCAGCCCATTTATTTCATCTAAAAATTGAAAAAATGTTATTACCTTACAATTTTTTCGAAAAGATTAAAAGCAGGATCATTTATAGGATTCAGATTGGGGTGTTGAGGAGGTCGCTTCATAGTTAACGCAACCAACTTTATCGCAATTTCGTTTAGGTGTAGCACGCGTTGTTAGGGACGTTAGAAGGAATATAAAATATATTACCAATACAATATCCGCGAGTCTCATAATTTCATACTGTGGGCATTATTGTTTTTTTTTGTACTATATACAACTTCAAATCTTGTGAGGCTGATGGTTTCAAGCTTTCTTTTTGAAAAGTAATAATTTATATCAATAATTTAAAAAAGGGGAGAGAGTTGATGTGTTCTCCATCCTCAAGTTGAATGATCGCTAGTTTCTTGGCTAATGCGGTGAACTTGGAATGGAATAAAACATATTTTTGAATGATATTAAATATCTGTTGTCTACAAGAGGACCTCTACATAATCTATGAGTCGTAATTTGTTAATTTTCTTTTCTGAAACCGCTTGCTAATAAACTATTTCGTTGTTCTACGTTACCATCTCGTTGATCTATGTTATAAACATAACTGGGAGCTTGAATAATAGTATTTTTGGTGCGCTACTTGCTATGGGTGTTCCTTCTTCTTTTTGGAGGAAACAATAATGAAATAATGTTTCGGTATTTCCATGAGCATTAGGCGTTCACTGATTCATAGAATTTATATTTCTGTTTGTAGGCATTCGTTAGTATTAAAATGTTTTTCTGTAAACACACAGGTCTTTGGCCGTAGAATATTAAGGAACACATTTCAATAATAGTTGAAGTAGTCCTTTCGTAAGAGTAAAATGTTTATTTCCAATAATAAGTTCATTGTTTTCATATTGTAAAGGGGTATTGCCAATATCATATCCATATGTGTCAGATTCGATCATTCTTTGCTGCTCTCAGATTCCGTTTCATTTAGGAATTGGGTTGTTCACAGCGCATAAATTGGATGTTGTGTTATGCGACATATTGAATGCAACTGAATTCGCTACACTCCAACAAGTCTATATATGCGTAACTACACCCTACCAAACCACTCATAACCAACGGCGCAAAGCTCAACTAACATATACTGCATTGATATTAAAATTGTGTAATATTATCGAAAAAAAAACTCTAAAATTTTTATATCTTTTATTATGGATATCTAAACATTGGACATATCATTTCACCCCAATAAGTACAACCACATTTTTCAAATAACAGTTCGGATTCCTTATTACTGCAAAACGCTGTAAATTCTTCGTGATTCTTAATGTGATTGATGAGTTCAGCTGCATATCCTTTTCTACGGTACTCCGCCAACGTATGAATATAATTGAGGGTTTTCGGCTTAGAATGTTTCTTCAAAGGGTCAAACTCCATGGTTGATAGTAACGCAAATGCTGTTGGTTTATCGTTGATGTAAATAATGTAACATGAGATTTTTCTATCATAATACCACTGTTGAATCAGATCATTTTTGATATTCAAGTGCCTAATTTTCTTAACAGCTTGATGACCAAAAAATAATCGTATTGCGTCCATCTTCAATAATTGCTGGGAATAAACTAAGTGATGAGGATTTTTCTTCATAGGATAAGCACATCTCATTTGATTTACCGTTCATTCTTCCGTCCAACCCTCATAATATTATTTAAAGACTATTATATCACTTTTAAGTTGGTATCACTTTTTCTTACTTCAGTTGGCTTGATTCCGATTTTAGTGTTCTCTTGGGATCAACTGATTTGATTCTTTCCGCCTACACATTAATCATAAACACTCATAGACTATACTCAAAGATATAATATGTACGAGTAGAGGACGTCTATTATTATTATTATTTGCCGAGGCGAGTTACCGATTTTTGGTGGTGTATTTTCAGCTGTATGGAAACCAGGCAAGCAACAGAGGCATAAATAAATATATCATAATGAGGTTTCAATATATTATGTTATCAGTCGAGGGAACTTACACACACACACACAAATCATTATTTTAAAAATCATTTATTTCAGAGAGTTTACATTTTTTCTGTTTATAATTTCATCTACAACATCATGAATATTTTTTCGTATTTCCAATAGACTTTTTGGAGCTCCATCAAAGTACTCTGCTGTGGACTTGTTTTTTTTGAAATCATGATAAATATTAATCATTTTGGTATCTTCATCAGTATTACGCCTAAACATTCCTCTCTTCAATGTTGATTTATTTTGTACTATTTAATTATGCTCAATCCAGAAATACGGTGTAATTGTAACCCCATTCGAGTAAAACTTCGTTCCAATACACAGTTTCGTTGTTATTCCATACGTCTTGGCTAACTCATAAAAAATAAAACTTGCTGGAAGGCATACTCCACAATAATTGTTTTTAATGAATGTTTGTTCAATACATGCTTTTATCAAGTTCAAGTGAACATACTGCAACATAGAATCAGTCATATCAATGCTTGTGGGCAATGCGACTGTTCAGTAAGTGCGTTTAATAATGAATGAAACTTTTTATTATTATTTTAGAATATCTTTGAAAATAATGTTTATCGGAATTACTAGAAATTTGATTGAACATGAATCCTGGGAAATTCGATTTTTTTCATTTCATAAATGTGTCAAATAATATGCAACACTTTACATGCATTCTTATGGAAATTGAAGCCTAGAAATGATGCAAATCCCACGATATTTGCTAAATGCATCACTTTTATATGTATTCTTATGAGAACTGAAGCACACATTATTTGAAAACTGGGGGCCTTTGAAGCCAAATCCAAATCCAAAAATATATATTAATTAAATTTATAATGTATAAAATTCTCAAATTCACAGACATAAAAATAAATAAAACCCCTCCTAAAACCATCACTAGCCGCAGTGGGGAAATGAACGTAGGTTAGGGTTTTATAGGGTGGGGAACTGGGGTTTTTCTACCTTGCCCTCCTGTGTATACAGGGGGCAGGCAAAACCTACTTTCGCTCACCGAGGCGAGCCCTACGTTTTTGTGTAGGCCTTCGTATGCTGTGAGCGAGTCATCTGCCCTGGTTTCGCAGCCCTGTCTCCTCCGTGTTATACAGGGGGTTTTGTTGTATTACTTGTCAGACATAGGGTTATCGGGACCATGTGTTGTCGAGGTTTCCTTACACCCCCGGAAAAATGTCGAAAAAACCGGGTTTGAACATGGTACGTTGGTGACTACTCACTCCTCTTCCAGTGATTCATGGAAAATATCCAGAGCTTTGTAAATGAGCCCATGCTTCAACCTTATGTTGTCGCGGGCTCTTATTGTCGTCATACCCCTGGTCAGCTTACTTCCAAGGATGAAGTGTCGAAAGAATTTATCAGACTGCTGTTTGATAAATTCTTCGATTTTTGGAACATCGGCTAGCTCCCTCAATGCGTCTAGCCGAATGTATCTGTCACTGTTCGTGACGATACGGAGTATTTTGTTCTGCATCGTTTCCAGGCGCAACATCGTTGACTTGGGAACGCTGCAGAACACTGGACAAGCGTATGTCATAGTTGGTCTTATGACCTGCTTGTAGACTAACACTTTAGTCTCCATAGCCAGTCTGGAATCTCTCGCGATGAGGGGGTAATTCCTCTTTACCGCTGCGGCGGCTCGCTTTAATGCCAGACTGACATGTTTCGTAAAGGTCAGTCCACGGTCCAGCTGTACCCCCAGGTACCGCGCGGTGGCCGACTCGTCAATCTCGGCGCCCAGTGCCCTGAATCCACCTTGAATTTCCACGTTTTCACGTTTCACCTTCTTGGTGAAATTCATGAGCTCTGTTTTCGCCGAGTTTACCACTATCTTGTTTTTTCCCATATACGGGACGACTTCCCTCTGCAGGTGATCTTTCACGCGCAGTGCCGCCTCATTCGAGGTGGCCTCCTGCGCGTAGACCGCGGTGTCGTCTGCATATATGGCCGTTTTTGTGTTCTCGTGCATTGGGAAGTCGTACGTATACAGGGAGTACAAGAGTGGTGACAAGCACGACCCCTGCGGCACTCCTGCTTCGGCTCTCCTCATCGAGGAGCTGGTGTCGTTCACTTTAACCGTGAAGGCTCTGCCCACGAGGTATGAGTCTAATATTTTTACCATTTGAACAGGCATGCCTGCCCGTAACATCTTCATGACGAGTCCTTCTATCCAAACCGTGTCGAACGCTTTCTGTATATCCAGCAGGACCATTACTGTGTTGCGATCCCGATTGAAGCCTTCCTTCACCTCGTGGACAATCCGAGCTTGTAGAGTGACCTCTCCTGAAGCCGAATTGCTCCTCCGGGATGAGCTCCAGCTCTTCCTCGAGATCGCTAAATCTTTTCAGCAGAATTCTGTCCACCACCTTGGCCACCACACTGAGTAGCGAGATGGGGCGATAGCTATCTATCCTCATGTCCTGTTTCCCCGGCTTCAGGATAGGGATAATCTCTGCCTGCTTTAGGCACGTCGGGTAGTGCTGCCATCTTATTATACTGTTGATAATGTATATAAGTTGGACAAGGGACTTCCTCGGGAGATTCCGGAGCAGAGTCGCGTCGATTTTATCGATCCCAGGTGCTTTGTTCCTGGAGAGCCTCTTTATGGTTTCCCTTACCTCCCCGAAGTTCGTCATGATCTTCGAGAAGGCTCGGTCCACCATTGGGGCTTTGGGTAGGTCCCTGAAGTCCTTGGCTCCCCTGGTTACTTCAGCATGTTCCTGGGATATGTCCGCTCCCGCTCGGAAGGCACTCTGGAAATATTCCCCGAACATCTCGGCCTTCCCCGGATCGGTCATTGCCTGCCTCTGGCCGTTCTCCATGGCTGGGATGACATTACGCTTCCTGCGAAGCCGCTCTGTCATCTGCCACAGAGAACCGTCGTTGGCGTTAAGGCTCTCGAGTTTGCTCTTCCAGACTTCATCCCGGTGCTTTTTAATAAGCTGGTTTACCTCCCTGCCCAGGCTCATCATGTTTTCACGATGAACCGGGTTTCGGGAGGTTTGCCACTTCTTTCTTTCCTTATTATTAAGTTTTATTAAGTCCAGGATGAAGCTTGGGAGGGGATCCCTGTCCTCTCGCACGACCCTCTTCCTGGTGGTTCTCTCCCTGGCTTCCTGAATACTCTCGATCCACCTCTGGGTTTCCCGGTCTATGTCACTCTCCGCTATTTGCGGGGTGACGACCGTTCTCGCATCTAGTTTTTCGCTCACTAGATTTTTTATGGAATAGACCAACACCCCCCACTCCATTATTTAGCGTTCAGTCTTCCGTCCGATTGAAAAGTTGAACCGAGGTTATTGTCTCGTAAAAAGGTGTGGATGGACGGCTTCCGCAAAGTTTCGGATTCCTCCGAAACCATCTTCAGCCACCCACCGTTCTGCTCCTAGTTGCCTGGAGGGCAAGGACGTCGTCACCCAGGGATTTCGGGTGGCAACTTCCGTGTCCCTGCCGACACCCGTCACGAAATCTGCCTTCGTAGCTCTTGTTGCATATTCAGGCTGTGCATAGTGATTCCCTTGGGAGGTACACTGAACCCGCCCCTGGAGAGATATGGGAATGCGAGCATTCCCAACTCCCTCCGAGAGCCTTCCACCACCCCCTAGTTCCTCCACTAGGGCCTCAGCATCACCCGGTTCCCTTAGGGTATGCACATCTGTATCCTGTGGCCTCCGCTGTGGTGCGTGAGGCACACCCAATGACCTCGGAGCGCTTCGGCGCATTCCAAAGGGGCGTACCTCACGAGCTTCGCCAGCATGGACTCCTGAGTAGCCCTCCGACCTACAAACAGAAACATTTCTCGTTATTCTAAATTGCTCCAAACGGGCTTCCAAAGGTGGAGTTGTGACAACTCCCGCGGAATCGATTACTAACCCTACCTGAGCCGACGGGGAAGGCTGCCTCCCTCCGTCTAAGCTCGACTCTAAAGTACCTTGGTCCAGCACACTTCTCGGGGACAAGGTAGTTGACATCGTCAACTCACGATTTTCCCCGGTAGTACGTACCTGGGGGACGTCTCCGTCGAGGCGTCGCGACGCTTCGGGGAATAGACGCCTGGCGTCTAAGTCACCCGACGGCGGAGGTGTCCGAGAAAGCCCAACGCCGGCGAACACGGCTTGGGTATTCTCCTCCGCGAGCATATGAGATCTCAATCTCATATTCGTCATTGCTCTAAAGGACAACAATTACGGCTGTAATGTATTGTCGGGCTACTTGCGTGTGCAAGTGTGTGGCAAAGGAGAAGTGCACTAAAATCGACCTCGCGTCGACCCAACTCAAGTGTGACGATGAGAAGGGTCACCCTATAGCTAACTAACCTAACACCTAACAAGACCTCGCCGGGAAATGGACGAGGGAGGAAGGATTCACGGTTTAGAAAAACTATCTAAATAAAATTTCCTAACTTCAAAAATTGTGTGAAGCACCAAAAAGGAAAATTAAACTTGAAAAATTTTACTTTAAAAATTACAACTGGATGTGACAAAAACCAAGACAGAGATTTGGGTAAAGGATCACGGAGCCTAACCAGACTGTCTCAGGTGGAAAAGCCGAGAACAGCCGCAGGAAATAGGTATGGGAAGGACGCGAAACCCCTAGGTACCACAGGAAATGTGGCTCGCCAACGACAAAGTCGCAGCTAATGATGTCTTGACAGGCCGAGGAATTTAAGCTCGAACGATACAATCTTCGTGGAACTCTACGATCGAGCCGATTGTATCAGGTGAGATCTCGTTTTGGTGCCTGACCCCTTTTCATACGATGGGGATTTTTCGTCAACGTCGCGTACAGGTATTAAGTCGGGAAATAACTTTGATGAAGTTAAATCCCTAAGTGTCCGTTGCAAAAGATCACTTTACACTGATTATTGCTCGAGAGTTAAACTACCTATCAACGTACTTTCGTAGCGCGAATAAAACACCTGTAAACCGTACAAGTGAGTCTAACCCCCTTTAAGATAGAAACAAAACGTTATGAATCTACTGTGAACTGAATTATTATTACCGAGAACCTGACTCTAACTGCTAGCCAAAACGATGAATTGCAGAGACAAAAGGCAAAGCCAAACAAACGTAAGTTATTTAACGGAAACACAAAATTGATTATTACACTGCAATTCGACAAGAAAGAGTGGCTGTCTGCTGCTTCGCTGCTTGCATATTTATGCAATCCTGACTGCTGAATCCGCGACACCCATTGGCCTAGAGGGCCAAAGTGGGCGTCGCCCTTGGCTGAACAAAACCCTAGCTCGCGAAAACGCGCGGGATTTGGGCAAATGACCGTTAAAGTCCCGTTACCTGCGTTTTCTAGGGAGTATTTGACAAAAGTCACTAAATACTCCCCAGATCTAGGGAGATATTGAAAGTCAGAATTTCAGATATCTCGAATCCTAGGGCGTTCCGATATTCGGAGAGCCCCGAGAAAAACCATAAACCAACGTGATTCTTGAACGCCGAAGAAATACACGTATTCCTTCGCCGAGGAATCTATACCCGTTTTTCGATTTGGCCAACCTGATGAGAAATCGAATTGAAATAAAATAATTTGTGAAAACAAATGGAGCCACGGAATCTTTCCACCCAACAAGAGACTAGCGTGTCGAAACCTTGCTCTAAGTGTTCTGTATACCGGGTGCTCGACTGTTTGGGGCCACAAATTAATAAAATTGAAAACTAGTCAGGAATTTCCGGTAAATCGGTAAAACTACGTACAGTGGAGTTCCACTGGGTGGAGATTGGGACTTTACATCATACAGGGTGAGACTAGACTAGTGACCTGAATATAATGCAAAAATCTAATATTATTCGACTGGCTTCTAGGTAAAAAATTGAGAGTTATTAAGTGTAAAAATGGCTCACTAAAGGTGACCATACACAAAAAAAATCATCGTAGGAGCGCGGCGAGCCTGCCCTGCGACATTATTGTCTCGTAAAAAGGTGTGGATGGACGGCTTCCGCAAAGTTTCGGATTCCTCCGAACCCATCTTCAGCCACCCACCGCTCTGCTCCTAGTTGCCTGGAGGGCAAGGACGTCGTCACCCAGGGATTTCGGGTGGCAACTTCCGTGTCCCTACCGACACCCGTCACGAAATCTGCCTTCGTAGCTCTTGTTGCATATTGAGGCTGTGCATGGTGATTCCCTTGGGAGGTACACTGAACCCGCCCCTGGAGAGATATGGGAATGCGAGCATTCCCAACTCCCTCCGAGAGCCTTCCACCACCCCCTAGTTCATCCACTAGGGCCTCAGCATCACCTGGTTCCCTTAGGGTATGCACACCTATAACCTGTGGCCTCCGCTGTGGTGCGTGAGGCACACCCAATGACCTCGGAGCGCTTCGGCGCATTCCGAAGGGGCGTACCTCACGAGCTTCGCCAGCATGGACTCCTGAGTAGCCCTCCGACCTACAAACAGAAACATTTCTCGTTATTCTAAATTGCTCCAAACGGGCTTCCAAAGGTGGAGTTGTGACAACTCCCGCGGAATCGATTACTAACCCTACCTGAGCCGACGGGGAAGGCTGCCTCCCTCCGTCTAAGCTCGACTCTAAAGTACCTTGGTCCAGCACACTTCTCGGGGACAAGGTAGTTGACATCGTCAACTCACGATTTTCCCCGGTAGTACGTACCTGGGGGACGTCTCCGTCGAGGCGTCGCGACGCTTCGGGGAATAGACGCCTGGCGTCTAAGTCACCCGACGGCGGAGGTGTCCGAGAAAGCCCAACGCCGGCGAACACGGCTTGGGTATTCTCCTCCGCGAGCATATGAGATCTCAATCTCATATTCGTCATTGCTCTAAAGGACAAACAATTACGGCTGTAATGTATTGTCGGGCTACTTGCGTGTGCAAGTGTGTGGCAAAGGAGAAGTGCACTAAAATCGACCTCGCGTCGACCCAACTCAAGTGTGACGATGAGAAGGGTCACCCTATAGCTAACTAACCTAACACCTAACAAGACCTCGCCGGGAAATGGACGAGGGAGGAAGGATTCACGGTTTAGAAAAACTATCTAAATAAAATTTCCTAACTTCAAAATTGTGTGAAGCACCAAAAAGGAAAAATTAAACTTGAAAAATTTTTACTTCAAAAATTACAACTGGATGTGACAAAAACCAAGACAGAGATTTGGGTAAAAGGATCACGGAGCCTAACCAGACTGTCTCAGGTGGAAAAGCCGAGAACAGCCGCAGGAAATAGGTATGGGAAGGACGCGAAACCCCTAGGTACCACAGGAAATGTGGCTCGCCAACGACAAAGTCGCAGCTAATGATGTCTTGACAGGCCGAGGAATTTAAGCTCGAACGATACAATCTTCGTGGAACTCTACGATCGAGCCGATTGTATCAGGTGAGATCTCGTTTTGGTGCCTGACCCCTTTTCATACGATGGGGATTTTTCGTCAACGTCGCGTACAGGTATTAAGTCGGGAAATAACTTTGATGAAGTTAAATCCCTAAGTGTCCGTTGCAAAAGATCACTTTACACTGATTATTGCTCGAGAGTTAAACTACCTATCAACGTACTTTCGTAGCGCGAATAAAACACCTGTAAACCGTACAAGTGAGTCTAACCCCCTTTAAGATAGAAACAAAACGTTATGAATCTACTGTGAACTGAATTATTATTACCGAGAACCTGACTCTAACTGCTAGCCAAAACGATGAATTGCAGAGACAAAAGGCAAAGCCAAACAAACGTAAGTTATTTAACGGAAACACGAAATTGATTATTACACTGCAATTCGACAAGAAAGAGTGGCTGTCTGCTGCTTCGCTGCTTGCATATTTATGCAATCCTGACTGCTGAATCCGCGACACCCATTGGCCTAGAGGGCCAAAATGGGCGTCGCCCTTGGCTGAACAAAACCCTTGCTCGCGAAAACGCGCGGGATTTGGGCAAATGACCGTTAAAGTCCCGTTACCTGCGTTTTCTAGGGAGTATTTGACAAAAGTCACTAAATACTCCCCAGATCTAGGGAGATATTGAAAGTCAGAATTTCAGATATCTCGATTCCTAGGGCGGTCCGATATTCGGAGAGCCCCGAGAAAAACCATAAACCAACGTGATTCTTGAACGCCGAAGAAATACACGTATTCCTTCGCCGAGGAATCTATACCCGTTTTCCGATTTGGCCAACCTGATGAGAAATCGAATTGAAATAAAATAATTTGTGAAAACAAATGGAGCCACGGAATCTTTCCACCCAACAAGAGACTAGCGTGTCGAAACCTTGCTCTAAGTGTTCTGTATACCGGGTGCTCGACTGTTTGGGGCCACAAATTAATAAAATTGAAAACTAGTCAGGATTTTCCGGTAAATCGGTAAAACTACGTACAGTGGAGTTCCACTGGTTGGAGATTGGGACTTTACATCATACAGGGTGAGACTAGACTAGTGACCTGAATATAATGCAAAAATCTAATATTATTCGACTGGCTTCTAGGTGAAAATTGAGAGTTATTAGGTGTAAAAATGGCTCACTAAAGGTGACCATACACAAAAAAAATCATCGTAGGAGCGCGGCGAGCCTGCCCTGCGACATTATAAATATGGGTACTTTTCTCAACTTCACTCATATAAGTCTACTTTAGAACGTTGAACGTTTAACACTAGAATTTTTTATAATTTCAGTAATCCTAATGTCAATGTTTGCTGAAATAGTTCAGTACATCGCCGTTTTACTAGGCCTCATCACCCCGAATGATGAGGTGAAGATACCTGAAGGATTGAGGGAATATGTCAAAGGGGTGAAAAGGGTTAAAAATGCAATGCGTTATGCCGTTTCTGTGGGGGAGAAGCAGCATATGGAAGCGTGTTTAAGAAATATCCTGACGATGAGGAATCAGTTTAAGGCCGAGCAGAAAAAAGGGGCAGGGCATTCTTCTCGACCTGAAGGAGCGAGGGAACGTGTGAAATGGAATGACTCCGACTCAGCTTTCAAAAGCCGAATCAGGACTGGTGTTATTTCCAACCTCAAACACAAGGACCCCTGCTTTTTCCTGATTGACTCTAGAGCAATCTTCAAACGCCGCATTCATGACGCTCTCAAGAAGGAAACGTCAGTCAAGGTGAACTCTGTTTTCTGTGGAGAATTCGAGATAGTGAAGGGAGCTAGTGTACTGAAGGAGTATAAATACTTTACTACTACAAACTCGCCAATTTACCGGGACACCAATCTGGAGGAATGGTTCCAAGATAAAGTTATTGCTCCAATCATGAAAGATCTTGAAGAATTTCAAGAGAGAGATAGCGGCTGGGCATTGAAGAAAGTGGTTAATCATGAAAAAAAAAAGCTTGCGTCAATGTCAAAAATGATGATCAAGCATGCTTCGCCTGGGCCGTCATTTCTGCTTTACATCCAGCGCAAATAAATATTGGTAGAACTTCATCATACCCTCACTATTCAGAGGTTCTTAAGCTGAAAGGAATTCGATGGCCAATGACAATGCGGCAGATCCCCAACTTTGAAAAACAAAACGACATTTCCATTAACATATATATGCTACAACAGATTAAAAAATCACTCCAAACATTCCCATCTTATCTGACTAAGGATAAGAAGGATAGACACGTCGATCTTCTCTTGGTGCAAGACCGTTATTCTGATGACCATTCCGATGCTTCTACCATATACCATTTTGTATGGATTAAAAACATGTCGAGGCTTCTTTCCGAACAGCTGAGTAAAGAACATAGTCAAAAATTCTTCTGTGACCGTTGCCTTCACTACTTTCGCTCTGAAGGAAAACTGAATAAACATACTGAGGATTGTCAAAAATTAAATGAAACTGCAATAAGGATGCCAGAGCCGGGAAAGAATATTTTGAAGTTTAAAAATTTCAAACACAAGGAGAAGGCACCTTTCATGGTTTATGCTGACTTGGAATCGGCCTTGAAACCAGTTGAAGATCCCAAGAAACCTCAGCATCACGTTCCAGCTGCCATAGGATACTACGTGAAATGTTCATATGATGATACACTTTCATTTTATAAGTCTCATCGTGGGCAGGACTGTATGGCGTGGTTTGCTGATGAAATGTCTCAATTGGCTGAGGATATGGCAACAGTTTTTTGGTGTCCATATAATATCAATATGACTTGGGTGCAGGAAGCACAATTCAAACTTGCTTCACACTGCCATATTTGCGAGCAGCCTTTCACTCCGGAATGTAAGAAAGTTCGAGATCACAACCACCATATTTCCGGAAATAACTATCGGGGAGCTGCTCATGAAGGGTGCAATATCAACTACAAGGACACTCACACTGTTCCGGTTGTTTTTCATAATTTAAGTGGATATGATGCACACTTCATCGTTAGAGACATTGCTACAAGAATGGCTGGAAAGGTTGATCTACTCCCAATTACCAAAGAGAAATATATTTCCTTCACTAAACACGTTGATGATACCCCAATTCAATTTAGGTTTATTGACTCGTTTCGTTTCATGGCTTTTTCATTGGATAAACTAGCATCGTATCTTCCCGAGTTCTCCAATCTGAAGTCACAGTTTCCCGATGTACCTATAGATCAGTTCAAACTGTTGACGAAGAAAGGAGTTATGCCTTATGATTACATTGATTCGTTTAGTCGATTCGATGAGACTGCTCTACCATCTCAAGATAAATTTTATAACAAGCTGGAAAATAAACCCTGCCCCCGACGTTTGTATCGACGAGCTCAGGATGTATGGACCACATTCAACTGCCAGAATCTCGGTGATTATGTGGACTTATACATGAAAACTGATATTCTCCTGTTGGCTGATGTCTTTGAAATGTTCAGAACCTGCATCCTCAAGTCACATAAACTCGATCCTGCGCACTATTTCACACTACCGGGCTATACGTGGGATGCCATGATGAAGTATACCGGAATTGAGTTTGAACTTCTCACTGATGTCGACATGTTTCTATTTGTCGAGCGAGGTATTCGAGGAGGTCTAAGTCAAGTTTGCTCCAAACGCCGAGCTCACGCAAACAATAAATATATGCCCAACAGCTATAACCCATCCAAACCCTCAACTTTCCTGATGTACTTCGATGTCAACAATCAGTACGGATGGGCTATGTCACAGTACCTTCCTTATGGCGGGTTCGAATGGGCAGATACAAATATTGATGTCACAACTGTGGCAGATGATGCCGATGAAGGATACATGTTGGAAGTAGAATTGGAGTATCCTAAACACTTACATGATAAGCATAAAGATATACCGTTCTGTCCACAACACATAAATTCAAAAACGATGATGCCTCCTGAGAATGTGCGAGATGTAACTAAATTGATGGCCACTTTACACTCGAAGGAGAAATATATCATACATTATAGGGCATTGAAGCAGGCTTTAGCAAATGGATTGGCCTTGACTAAAATCCACCGTGTTCTTAAATCTAAACAAATGACTTTGAAAAAAATCTTTTGAAATTGATGAACAACGCAGTCTTTGGTAAAACTATGGAGAACGTCCGGAAGAGGGTCAACATCCACCTTCTAACTGAGTGGAGTGGAAGATATGGTGCAGAAGCCTATATTTCAAAACCGGAGTTTAAAAATTGCACCATCTTCAGTGAAAACTTGGTGGCTGTTGAGCTTAACAAGCTGCAGATTTTCCTGAACAAGCCTATATATGTGGGGCAGGCTATATTGGATTTAGCGAAAACTACCATCTATGACTTCCACTATGGTTATATGGCTGAACGTTTTGGAGAGGACTGTACAGCTATGTACACTGATACAGATTCCTTCGTATACGAGCTGCATCAGGACCCCTATGTAGTTATGAAGGAGGACTGCCACAAACATTTTGACACTTCAGACTATCCCTCCGACAACATTTATGGAATTCCTCAGGTCAACAAGAAAGTATTGGGTACGATGAAAGATGAAAATAGTGGCGTGCTGATGACTGATTATGTAGGACTTCGCTCCAAATTGTATGCTACGAAAGTGTTGACATCAGATGCTGACATTATTGATAAAAGAAGGGAAATGGAAGAAGCTGAGTATGATGAGGATGAAATCAATGAGATATTGATGAATTTTGGAACAACTAAGAAGGCTAAGGGCGTGAAATCGTCTGTGGTCAGAACTAAGATTACATTCGATGATTATGTGGAATGTCTGAACAGTTGAAAATGTATGACTGTAACCCAGAGACTAATCCGCTCTGAGAAACATCAAGTACACTCAATTGTACAGGACAAAATTGCGCTCAACCCACATGACGATAAACGCTACCTGATACCAAACTCAGATGAAACTTTACCTTGGGGACATTATTCAATAAAAGAAAATTTGATGGATAATTCAGAGTAACTATGTATATATATGCTAAAATAAAATGTATTATTTGATGACTATTTTCTCATGATTGGTGGTTAAGCTATGCCTACTGGGGGAGTCTTCCACAATAAAAAAAGGGTAACGCATTGGCAGTCCTACCTCCTGGGTGATGTGGAAACGGACTGATAGCAATATTCAACCAACGCTAAATTTTAAAGTATTTTGAATCTGCTTCAAATTATTATCATTTTTGATTCTCTAATGATACTTGTTGTTAAAATCACTTTTGAAAGGTATGTTCGGTTCATTAGATTAATTCATTATCAATCTGTGTACTTCGCACACAAACATATGATACTTGAAGTGTCCATTTTTTTTTCATGCTGATTTTGCATCAAAATATAACTTATTCAACAACTTTTATATTCCTGGTCTCTAATGATGCTTGAAATATTATTATTCTATTTGTTTTATTGCAATTCATATCAATAATAACATCTTTAAACGATGTGTACGTTGAACCTTCAATTGTTTTTTTCTCAAATGCTGTTTCAAAACGGAATCTATGAGTATCAGACTCGATTAATTTTTCTGTTGCTGTGAGCTCTCTTCTTATTCAAAACTGGTTCTATCACGAAATAATGCATATTTTTTCTGCGTGCTATGCAACATCAAATACAAGTGAATTTTCTACATTCCATTAGGTCTTTATATGCACAAAAACGGTTGCACGAAACGTCCAATGAGCGGTTTTTTTCCTATCTTGAATGATTTTTGAACACTCTGTGTATGTCTAAGAAAATTTTGGAACACTCAGTATGAAATATCACCATATTTTTCTATCGGGTCCCCATATCCCCAATGATACGTATTTTCTGCGTCCCATTTTCCACATGACATTTGACACTTGCATCAGCCATGTTTTTTCTCTTGAATAACGTGTGATACCCCCTATATATACTATTGCTGAATACTTTGCTACTCCCAATGACCCATTTTCCATCTGACACATACATGTAGCAGCCATGTTTTTATTTACCTGTACAACCATGTTTATTTGTCACATATTTTTTTTTCTTCAACGATATTACCAATGACAACTGACAGATATCGAGTGTGAGGCGCCGCCGATATATTGAGCGACTTTCTAAACAAATGTCAAACGTTAACGAACCGACTTGTAACATTTGAGCGATGAGTACATAACGCCTTAAAATGTGAGGTTTATGGCACTTATGGCAGTTGACGGAAGGAAATTCTATCATTTTCTTGATCCCCCCATAAAAGTTGTCTGAGTACCCGCACGTCGTTGTACCTTCGCTAATAACGAAGTTAGCCTCCTATGCCCTTTTGGCATTGGATAATGCTTAAAAATGTTTCTTGACATCGAAACGAATCCATTGATGCCAAAATTATCGAAATCGGACAACTGGAAGTGAGAACCGGAAGTGGCCATTTTATTGCATATTTGAACTCTCCTCGATGTGGATAATCCGAATTCACCACCGATGATTCGTATTTCAAATCCCCATGTCCCCAATGGTACCTTTTTCTCTGCCCTAAGCAGCCATGTCTTTTTTTCTCTCAAACGATATGATTTTTCATAAACTTTGCGTTTTGAGACACCCTGTATACTGAATCTAACGAGCAGCCGCCATTTTTTTCTCTTTAATTATACGTTTTGAGACACCCTGTATACTAAATAAGACAAGCACCCACCATGTTATTTTCTCTTAAATAATATGTTGGTACACCAGGTATGCTAAATCTAACGAGCAGCCATGATTTTTTTCTCTTAAATGATAAGTTTTAAGACACTCTGTATACTAAATAAGACAAGCACCCACCATGTTTTTTTTCTCTTAAATGGTATGTTTTGATACACCTGGTATACTAAATCTAACGAGCAGCCGTCATGTTTTTTTCTCGTAACTGATACTTTTTGAGAGACTCTGTATACTAAATCAAACGATCAGCCGCCATATTTTTTTCTCTTAAATGGTATGTTTTGATACACCCTGTATACTAAATAAGACAAGCACCCGTCATGTTTTTTTCTCTTAAATGATATGTTTTGAGACACCCTATACACATTGCTTGTTGAAACGCTAGACCACCGTTGAACCGCCATTTTTTCATATTTATTCCAAACATCATTATTATTATCAGACTCACAATCATTATTTTTCGTATATTATTTAAACAGCGTCTGCAGAAATACATCCCACATTTGTACATCAACTTGTACGAAGTGTCCATGGAGACAAGGCTGGCGTCACTCGCTACCAAACTTAAACCGCTGGTTCAAACCTCTGCTGCAGATATCTATTTTTCTTTTTAAATTCAATTTATAATATGTGTACGCCGCGCTCTATTGGCAAAATGTTATCAATCTAAGGGATCTCTCTCGACTACGTCACACGATGAACGCAGACCAGCGACGCTCTAATTTCCTCCCACCCCAAAAAGAGCAAAAATTGCCAGAATGGATCTTAAAAATCCTTATGGCAATTAACATGTAAAAATGATCAAATTGATTGTAGAATCAGTGCAGCCTATTTACTTTTTTTATTCTTGAATGTTTTCTGAGAATGTACATCTAATACGTACATCCATTGTACATCCATAGGATGTTGAATCCAGTGAGGTTCGAACATTATCTGGACATATTATTGTATGTGATCGGACGTTCAATAGACGTCCATAATATCCATTTTGTACATCCAATGAACTTGCAATGGGCGTTCATGTGCTATAGGGATGGTATGAAATAAGGTAGTAAGTCGAAGTTATGAAATTCTGAGTTACCAGTCAGAATTCCGAGGCACTAAGTCGGAATTGTAAAATTCCGAGTTACCAATTCGGAATTCCGAGATACGAAGTCAGAATTACAAAATTCCGAGTTACCAATTCGGAATTCCGAAATACTAAGTCGGAATAATAAAATTCCGAGTTACCAATTCGGAATTCCGAGATACGAAGTCGGCATTATAAACTTCCGAGTTACCAAGTCGGAATTTGAAAAACAAAATTGGTGTGGCTCTTCTACGCCTTCGTAACAATTCATAAATAATTGAACTTCATAATTCTTTGATGAAAAAACCATTCTACATACTCAATCTCAAAATAGAACACCGACAAAATAACACTGCCTCTAGACCACGGGATTTTAAGTGAAATATCCATCTTCAAATTTTGAGTCTACGCAGGCGCATAACTTATTTTTCCACTTCATTAGTGCATAAAGTTAAAAGTTGGGAACTTCATAATTATGCATTATGGAATGTGAATATCAATTATAAATTATGAAACGAATAAATCATCTCATTTGAGACCGTGTGTTGAACTTTTATGAATTGTGCGATAAAGTTACGCATTTCAAAAATTGATATCCAAAATCCCAAAACTTAAAACTTATTACATAAAATTTCCATTGTGTTTACGGCCTAACTGTTTTAATAGTGTACAGCCGTCTTAATTTTCTTAAGACGGCTGTGACCCTGTATAATAAAGAGGAATCATATGTGTGTCTAGGTTTTATTCAGTGATAAATAAGGATTCATAGGAATCATTTAACGAAATCTGTTAATACTGTTATTCAGCCCTATGCTGTATCACTTCCGTTAAAAATAACGTCACCGGTATTCGCCATTTCCGTTGTTCTGCTATTACCAAGCAATAGATACAGCATAGGGCTGAATATAAGCAAACTATGAAGGGTCTGGGTTGATAAATTAAATGGCTTACGACCGAAGATAATAGAGGCTTCTTTCAGAATATAGGAGGTTGTAAAAATTAAATCGGTGTTGGGGAGTGTGAGTGATCAGTTGGGGGTGGTTCGACCATCCGCATGAGGGTAACCCGACTCTCTAAGAGAAGGGCACAAAAACGTGTTAATATGCGAAGGGGTCGATTTAATATGTATCAAGTAAGTGAATTTACTCTAATTTTTTCACAACGAATAATAACAATAGTAGTAGCTTCGATATAAACTTTGGTCGTGTTTAATATTTCAAAGCAATGCTTGTTTGGATAAAAATATGTTTTTTTTTTTGTATCTTCCTGTTATTCAATATAAGCTTCGGGGATTTAACGTAGTTCCATGTGAATAATGATAATTATAAATTTGAAGGAGTTATGAGGGCGAGTACGAGAGAATAATGATAATAATAATAGTTTAAATATAAACTTGGCAGTAATTTTATTTTGAATATAACTTTATTATCGAACGATGGGCTATTCAGAATGTTGAATATGATGATTCCAATTAGGAGATAGATGTGATGAACAAGATAATTGAAGATCCATATTTTGGTGAATCATTTAGACACATGCATCTTAAATGTATTAAGCGATCTTTCATGTTTAGGAGAAGGTGACCATTTGATTCAACATAAATACTTGATATTATTTTCGCTCATTTGCATATACGAAGTGTACGAATTCTTACAGTTGGTTTATGTCTTTACAAATTTTTATGTTACACAGTTTTACTTTTACATTTGCTTCATTATTTTCCACCATCTTGCGTTGGTGAATAAAGCTGGTTGGTGGAACATTGCTGACTATTACTATACCCCTTCAACACCTCATACAAGGCCCACGTATTTGTGAAGCCGTGTCGGAATCTACACTACATCTTTGCCTTCGAAATGATGGTGAACTTACGAAAACTTGGGAGCTGTGAATTATAAGGTTGAGCATTCTGGCTTCTGAGGACGCTATCCCCTGAGCCTAAATCCGGGTGATTCAGAGCGGATTCAAAACTATACTCTGGGTCTGGTGGCAGTAAAAGTACTCAACATAATATACTTCAATTTAATTTAAATATAAAAAATCTTTCCTAGGGTGGGCGACTGAGGAGTGGTTTGGTGTATGTTTGAAATAATTGTAATCCGTTATATGATATTCTTCTATAATACATTTCTGTATGCTCTGGCTAGCCGACCAGAGCACACCTCGCGTAGTATTTATTAAGGAATCCAAACAAACAGTTTTAAAGTTTTTATAGTCACAAACATCGTTTTTAGTGTACTGAGTGAGCCGTAGTGCGTCCAGACAGGTGAGCAGGAGACGGGATATATCCTCCATGTAACAGCGCGGGACAATCTCGAGCTCTTGGGAGTCTCTTATGGACTAAGGACTAGCTCAGCCCAGATTCTCCATTGGTTAACAGAATGAGGATATTCCGGATATGTTAAGACTTCTACCTAGAAAAACTGTAACAATATCAAAAACAGAATCCGCGCAGGCGCAGAAACGACCAGCGCCTGAAACGTCAACAGTGGCCCTAAGAAAGCCAAAAAGATCATGCCAATGCCGTCGACGTCACTGGGACCGATATCGCCGATTGCGCTACCCGGAGAAACCTCACCCCAAAGGACAACAGAACCTGCAGCCTGCAGAGTACCTGAAATTCACCCAAATTAAAGATCAAATAAAAGCCCTGGATGATCAGGCGAGGGTGAATGAGAAGGTCGCCCTATTCTGCAATGCCACAAAGGAAATCCGTGAAGAACTGAAAGAGTTTCCCTGGATGCGTATAGACGACAGGAAACTCCGAGAGATCACAGAACACTTTAGTGAGAAATACGGAGAAGAAATTCGGGAACAAAAGGAAAGGCTCGAGGGGATGCTTAAATTCCTGAAGGGACCAAGGAAGACTCAGGAGGAACCTGAAGCAGGAAAGGAAGAGGAGGGGTACACTAAGCCTAGAAAGGTCAAGTGGACCCTCCTTGACTTGCAAGATCCACCCCTCGAGACAAGCAATAGGTACGAGACGGTATTGGACGAAGAGAGCCCAGAACAAAATAAGGATGAACAGCCGTAGAGAGGGAGGAAAGAACCATTCCCCCAGCAAAGAAGACGACAGCAAAACCCCCGACAGCGGCAAACAGGGAGAGGAAGTGCCCTCCAATATTATCGAAGGCACAATTAGACTGGACGAGGAGTGCAAAGCTACCCTTAACCAAAATATGATGGCAAAGCTTATGTACAAGTTCACCACCTGGTGTATGCGAACACGGCAGAAGATCACACCTGAAGAACACCCTGAAAACTTCAGACGTCGAGTTACATACATACAAGCTGCCGGGGGAGAGAAGGCATGCGTGCTCAAGGGCCTGCCCTAAAGTAAACGACATCGAAAGGGACCTGGAGTCACAGGGCCTGATAACATATGGCATTATAGAAGTCAACAAAACTGAGAGGAAATTATACATAGTAAACACCGACAAGAAAGTCCCGGTAACCTTCCTTAACAATAACATCCGATCAGTCGACAAGGTTATTGTTAAGTGGGAAATCAGAAAGAACAATCACAACGCCAACGCCACTCAGCGTTACTAATGCCAGGCCTGGGTGCACAACCAGTCCAATTAGAACAGAGAAGTGAAATGCATTACGGGTATGCCCAAGCCCAGGACGACTCCAGCCCTATGCTGTAATTGCGGGGGGGTGCATACGTCGTGTTCGCAGGAATGTGAAACTTATACGAAGCAGCCCCTCCGGTACAGGAAAACGTCTGGGAGAGACGGAGACTGCAGAGAGAAGAAGACGACATTATTCAAAGTGTTGCGGAAAGAGTCAATGTATTTCATAAATATTTTGTAATTTTATCGCGAACAGAAACACCCTTTATCGTCGTCGTTTATGGTTATGCCACCATCAGGGCAGACCGCCCTGGTGCGGTGAGAGGAGACGGAATCGCGATCCTCGTGAGGAAAAGTGTACATATAACTCTTCCTCAGAGGCAATGTTCCATAGAACATCTCAAAAAAAAAGGAATGAGGATATATGCCGTATATAATCACCCGAATAACAGGTTCACGGTGGTGAATATTGAGTAGTCCCAGACACCCCCCATATTTCCCCACGAATGGATTCAAATCCTCAACTGTGACTTGGTGCTGAACAAGAACGTCGCAGACATCTCGGAGCTCCGAACCAGCTCTGAACTCGTGAACTATCGGTGGTTTTCGGGTTTGTTGGTCGTGGTCTCGAAGTAATTCTTCCTGACGTTTCGTCTACATGTGCGGTAGACATTATCAAAGGCGATGCGGAAACGGACGAAGCGATCGTTTGCCTAACTAATTCGGTGTATGAGTTGGTTTCTTCTTTTATAGTGCTCACTCTACTCGGGGGTGTGACGTCATTAAGTCTAGATTCCGATTGTTTAATTAATTCCGATACCTGTTTTGTTTATGATTGATATTGTATGCATCAACAAATTTACCTTGTATCTCCATCGATATTTAAACTGTGCATACAACAAGAATTTTAAAAAGTTTCCTCATTTTCCCCAAAATTATTCATTGTTAAATTTCGATTTTTGGTAACTCTTAGATGGTACATGCATGATGAAGCTAGTGATATGAATGAATGGTCCTACAATATTTCAAAAAAAAATGTGAAAATTGAAATGAAAACATCTTTTTTTGTAATTATTTCTTAATTTGAAACGCGTGTAAAATTCTAAAGTAACAACTTTTTTATTCATGAAATTTCCTGAAATTCAACGGAACAAGCCTATCTATTTCAAGATATCATTGAAACGAAGAGTGTCAACGAAGAGTGCAATAATTAAATAACTGAGTTATATATATATATATATATATATATATATATATATATATATATATATATATATATATATATATATATATATATATATATATACAGTGAGGGGCAATATTATGGAATAAATTCAGTTTTACGAGAATAGGCAACTTTTGAGACAAATCCCGAAACACGTCGATTTTTATTTCCAAATTATGATTTTGTGGCAGATATGTCATACTAGTGACGTCATCCATCTTTGCGTGATGACGTAATCGATGATTTTTTTAAATGAGAATAGGGGTCGTGTGATAGCTCATTTAAAAGGTTATTCAATTCTCTATTCAGTGATATGAACATCAACATAATTATTTATACAGGGTGGCCAAA
Source organism: Chrysolina americana (assembly GCA_958502065.1). Lineage (NCBI taxonomy): Eukaryota > Metazoa > Arthropoda > Insecta > Coleoptera > Chrysomelidae > Chrysolina > Chrysolina americana. The sequence goes on from OY293411.1 coordinate 22,838,144, forward strand.
ACAATATTTAATTTGTAAATGAAATTAATTGTCACAAAAAGAAGTATTATCATTTATTAAATACAAAATTACATTGTACTACTGTCGGAAAACAGAAAAAAAAATTATTTGACAAATAAAAATTGCTTTTCGCTTAAATTAAATGTTCAAATTGCCACCCACCGGCCTCTTGGCAGTAATGGAACCGACGAATACATTCTTCTTGAACATTGTGGATCATTTCTGGAGGTATATTACGAATTTCCAATCTAATTCTATTTCTTAAATCTTGTAAATTCTGTGGTCTATCGATGTAAACTTTTGATTTTAAGTAACCCCATAGGAAAAAATCAAGTGGTGTAAGATCTGGAGATCTTGCGGGCCACTCTATTGTTCCTCGTCGACCAATCCATCTCCTAGGGAAACATCTGTTTAAAAAATCACGAACAGGACGTGCAAAGTGCGGAGGTGCACCGTCTTGCTGAAACCATATGTTTTCATTTGGCGAATTATGATCATTTTCATTTGGAAACATGTCTGTAAGGGCGGGTATAAGTTCATTTTGTAAAAAATCAAGATATATTTGCCCCGTAAGAGACCCATCGAAGAAAAAAGGACCTATAATTCTATCCTCGACTATCCCTGCCCACACGTTTAGTTTTTGAGGGTGCTGAGTGTGTACCGCAGTCATCCAATGGGGATTATCTTGACTCCAATATCTGCAGTTTTGCCGATTCACTGTTCCATTTAAACAGAAGGTTGCTTCATCAGAAAAAAGGATTTCACGAATGAAGCGTGGATTTTGATTACATAAATCTTGCATTACTTCACAAAACTGCATTCGGCGATCTGGATCATCCTCATTGATTTCGTGGACATTATGAATTTTATACGGATGATATTTCTCTTTTTTCAGCACACGTAAAACAGACCTTTTAGAAATGTTTGTATCAGCTGCAATTTGCCTAGAATTAATTTGAGGATTCTCTGCCACACTTAATAATACAGACAGTTTCACATCCTCATTCATTGGTGGACGACCAGCATTTGCAACATGTTTCACGTGTCCAGTTTCTCTAAATTTCTTCTCAATTTTACTAACAGTGGATTGTGTGATAGGCGTATTAGGATATTTTATGGTAAATAAATTACATACTTCTTGTTGTGTTCTGGTTCTATCTCCATATCCAACCATAATTAATACTTCGATTCTTTGTGTTTCAGTTAATGGGGCCATTATTTATTTATTTCATGAAATAAACTAGTCCTTATGAGAAAATGTCAAGAACTGACTTACATTTGACCCAAGCCAACTCGATTTGTAAAAACTATACTTTTTGCTATCTTTTTAGTTCTCATTATTTATTTGCCTAATATCGGAATTTATTTTTGTTTCTTCATAGTAGTAGAAAGCACAGCAGTTCTAAACATTTATTTATAAACTGTTTCAAGTGTTTCAATAGTAGACAAAATCAATGAGGATGATCCAGATCGCCGATAGACCACACATTTCCAAGATATGACAAATAGCATTACATTGGAAATTCGTAATTCAACTCCAGAAATGATCCACAATGTTCTAGAAGAATGTATTCGTCCGTTCAATTACTGCCAAGAGGCAGGTGGGTGGCAATTTGAACATTTAATTTAAGCGAAAAGCAATTTTTATTTGTCAACTAATTTGTTTTTCTGTTTTCCGACAGTAGTACAATGTAATTTTGTATTAAATAAATGATAATACTTCTTTTTGTGACAATTAATTTCATTTACAAATTAAATATTTTTTTGGCCACCCTGTATAAATAATTATGTTAATGTTCATATCACTGCATAGAGAATTGAATAACCTTTCAAATGAGCTATCACACGACCCCTATTCTTATTTAAAAAAATCATCGATTACGTCATCACGCAAAGATGGATGACGTCACTAGTATGACATATCTGCCACAAAATCATAATTTGGAAATAAAAATCGACGTGTTTCGGGATTTGTCTCAAAAGTTGCCTATTCTCGTAAAAATGAATTTATTCCATAATATTGCCCCTCACTGTATATATATATATATGTATAGCCTGTGTAAGATTGGTTCATTCTCTAAAGTTTTGATTTAAATCACAACAGCAACCAAATCAATACCCATTGAGGTTTCTTATTTGGTTAGCCATTGATAACCAAAGGATAAGTATAAACAAATGTTGAAAAAAAAATTAGGGAATTTTAATAGTAATTTTCCATTATTAATAAAAAGAGTAACAGCATTTTATGAACGCAAGAATGTTTGAGAACGTAATAGTAACATTAATATTTTCAAGTGGATAAAGAACTAGTGAAGGAACAAATGCCTCCGCATTGGGGGTTAATGTGGAAGAATATTCACTCTTATTTCGTCTAACTTAAAAACATGACCCTCTGTTAAATAGGTGTCAATGTCGGTAATATTTCGCTTGGGTTTACTTAATTTGCAACCACTCAGAATGCCTCGTATCCATCCTCAACGAATAAATTCAGTGAGTGAACGATCATCGATAACAATTGTATTATATAAATATATACAAAATGTCTGCCTCACGCTCAAGACACGAGGCTCCAACTCATCCTCATGGTTGCGACAACTCTACGTTTGAGTAGAGAGTATGCGAAGATCTACTACAGAAATGATCCTGTGAAGTATGATCTTGGAATGATAAAACTTTACTAGGGTATTTGAAGCGTTTGACTGAGACCCTCAGAGGACAGTGTGAGTGCTGCCACCTTTCGATTGGTATCGTAATAGAAACAGTATACTTAATTCAACAAACAACGCTGAATAAATACTGTGCTAAATAGTTCGACTACGAATTGAATATTCCATGTGCGTACGCACATGCAAATATTTGGGAAACTAACAAGCATGTATGTGGAAACTGTTAATAACGAATTATCCTTAAACTTGGACATTTAGATTAATTTTAAACAAGTCGAAAAATGGCTTTGTCGAACGAGGGACGGGGGATCAAGTAACTTTTGCTACATGCAACAGTAAATTTTTCCAAAACAAATTCTTAAAAAGAAATTTCGTGAAAAGTTAATTATTTTGTACATAGATTCGTGGGGGATTTTGATGATGTTTTTATCAAGACTTTGGCATCATTTTAATACAAAAAAAAAATTGATATAAATACATTTTTACCATGAATGTCCATCGTTACTTAAACTGTGCATACAACAAGAATTTTAAAAATTTTCTTCATTTTCCCAAAATTATCCATTGATAATTTTCGATTATTGGCAATTCTAAGATGGTACATGTATGATGAAGCTAGTAATATGAATGAATGGTTGTTCAATATTTCAAAGAAAATGTAAAAAGTGGAATAAAAACATTTCTCTTTAGGAATTATTTCTTAATTTGAAACGCGTGTAAAATTCAAAAGGAACAAATTTTTAATCGCGAAATTTCCTGAAATTCAACGGAACAAGCCCATCTATTTCAAGATATCATTGAAAAAACGTTTAACGAAAAGTGCAATAATTAAATAACTGAGTTACCTACATATATACATTTTCGTATAGCCTGTGTAAGATTGGTTCATTCTCTAAAGTTTAAATTTAAATCACAACAGCAACCAAATCAATACCCATTGAGGGTTCTTATTTGGTTAGCCATTGATAACCAATGGATATGTATAAACAAATGTTGAAAAAAATATTAGGGAAATTTAATAGTAATTTTTCATTATTAATAAAAAGAGTAACAGCATTTTATGAACGCAAGAATGTTTGAGAACGTAATAGTAACATTAATATTTTCAAGTGGATAAAGAACTAGTGAAGGAACAAATCCCTCCGCATTGGGGGTTAATGTGGAAGAATATTCACTCTTAATTTGGCTAACTTAAAAACATGCCCCCCCTGTTCAATAGGTGTCAATGTCGGTAATATTTCGCTTGGGTTTACTTAATTTGCAACCACTCAGAATGCCTCGTATCCATCCTCAACGAATAAATTCAGTGAGTGAACGATCATCGATGACAATTGTATTATATAAATAAATACAAAATGTCTGCCTCACGCTCAAGACACGAGACTCCAACTCATCCTCATGGTTGCGACAACTCTACGTATGAGTAGAGAGTATGCGAAGATCTACTACAGAAATGATCCTGTGAAGTATGATCTTGGCATGAGAAAATTTTACTAGGGTATTTGAAGCGTTAGACTGAGACCCTCATAGGACAGTGTGAGTGCTGCCACCTTTCGATTGGTGTCGTAGTAGCAAACAGTATACTTAATTCAACAAACAACGCTGAATAAATACTGTGCTAAATAGTTCTACTACGAATTGAATATTACATGTGCGTACGCGCATGTAAATATTTGGGAAACTAACAAGCATGTATATGGAAACTGTTAATTATTTATCCTTTAACGTGGACATTTAGATTAACTTTAAACAAGTCGAAAAATGGCTTTGTCGAACGAGGGACGGGGGATCAAGTAACTTTTGCTACATGCAAAAGTAAATTTTTACAAAACAAATTCTTAAAAATAAGTTTCGTGAAAAGTTAATTACTTTGTACATAGATTCGTGGGGGATTTTGATGATTTTTTATCAAGACTTTGGCATCATTTTAATACTAAAAAAAATTGATATAAATACATTTTTACCATGAACGTCCATCGTTACTTAAACTGTGCATACAACAAGAATTTTAAAAATTTTCTTCATTTTCCCAAAATTATTCATTGTTAATTTTCGATTATTGGTAATTTTAAGATGGTACATGTATGATGAAGCTAGTAATATGAAAGAACGGTTGTTCAATATTTCAAAGAAAATGTAAAAATTAGAATAAAAACATTTCTTTTTAGGAATTAATTCTTAATTTGAAACGCGTGTAAAATTCAAAAGGAACAAATTTTTAATCGCGAAATTTCCTGAAATTCAACGGAACAAGCCCATCTATTTCAAGATATCATTGAAAAAACGTTTAACGAAAAGTGCAATAATTAAATAACTGAGTTACCTACATATATACATTTTTGTATAGCCTGTGTAAGATTGGTTCATTCTCTAAAGTTTAAATTTAAATCACAACAGCAACCAAATCAATACCCATTGAGGGTTCTTATTTGGTTAGCCATTGATAACCAATGGATATGTATAAACAAATGTTGAAAAAAATATTAGGGAAATTTAATAGTAATTTTTCATTATTAATAAAAAGAGTAACAGCATTTTATGAACGCAAGAATGTTTGAGAACGTAATAGTAACATTAATATTTTCAAGTGGATAAAGAACTAGTGAAGGAACAAATCCCTCCGCATTGGGGGTTAATGTGGAAGAATATTCACTCTTATTTTGGCTAACTTAAAACAAGCCCCCCTGTTCAATAGGTGTCAATGTCGGTAAATATTTCGCTTGGGTTTACTTAATTTCAGTGTTGCCAATGGGCGGAGAATTCTCCGCTTTTCGGAGAATCTGGAGGTCGGCGGAGAATTTAGCGGAGAATCATACAAAGCGGAGAATTTGCGGAGAATAAATCACTCGAAGAGAAACGTTCCCTTGGCATTTTAAATTGTGAACACAGAACCCATCCATTCTGATTTCCTTACTGTCTGTGAGTATTTCGTAGTAGTGAAGTTGGCTGTTCTGTTTTCTGAATTTCTATTGTTGTTGTGATTTTTGATGTGTTCCGTGGTTCTGTGTTTCGACTGTTTCGTCTGGTTTATCATTGTTTGTTTTGTGGTGTGGTGTTGGTGTTACTGGTGTTGTGTTTTGTTTGAGGTTAGTTATCCCGGAACTCCGGTGCTCCGCTTGAATTTGTTGAGTTGTTGTTGAAGAGTATTGGAAACATGTGGTAGGCCTTCAAAATGCAGCAGGAATACACATATTTCCCAATTTATCAATTGTTAAACTTTTACTTGTTTTGCCCTATTCAAACGTTTCTGTTGAAAGAATATTTAGTGTACTCAAACTGACAAAAACTGATCATCGGAACCGTTTATTAACAACCACTATCAAATTACCTTATATTTACCAAAGAAGGTGTTAAAGACAAGGGAGGTTGTATTAAATTCGAACCAGCTGTAAATATGTTTAAAAATATTTGGAAAAAAGATCGTATTTTTATTCATAAGTATTATTTGTTTATTTTTATATTAGGTCATTAGGAATATGGCTGTGAGTTCTTAATTCTCATTTATTTACTTGTGATCAATTCTGTGGTTTAGTTTTTTTTTGTTTTATAAAAGATATTTTATTAAAAGATTTTTCATTTTATTTTGTATTATTTCAATCATAGTCTTTTAGATAATAAAATTTTACTTGGACATTTTGTTATTTTTCATTTGAGCGCTACAGTGGCGAAAGGTCGAACCATTTTGAAGTACATTTTGCCTTGTGCCAACATAACAGAACATTCAGCATAATAATATGTATTGTTGACATCGGTTGACAATCAATGCGCATGCGCAGTAACTGATCAGGAATCAGGATATTCATTCATGTAAAAGTGGAGAATTGCGGAGGAATTCGGAGAATTTTGGGTTTCGCGGCGGAGAATCTAGGAATAGCTTGTTGGCAACACTGCTTAATTTGCAACCACTCAGAATGCCTCGTATCCATCCTCAACGAATAAATTCAAATTCAGTGAGTGAACGATCATCGATGCCAATGGTATTATATATATATATACTATATGTCTGCCTCATGCTCAAGACACGAGGTATTTGAAGCGTTAGACTGAGACCCTCATAGGACAGTGTGAGTGCTGCCACCTTTCGATTGGTGTCGTAGTAGCAAACAGTATACTTAATTCAACAAACAACGCTGAATAAATACTGTGCTAAATAGTTCGACTACGAATTCAATATTCCATGTGCGTAGGCGCATGCAAATATTTGGTAAACTAACAAGCATGTATGTGGAAACTGTTAATAACGAATTATCCTTTAACTTGGACATTTAGATTAACTTTAAACAAGTCGAAAAATGGCTTTGTCGAACGAGGGACGGGGGATCAAGTATCTTTTGCTACATGCAAAAGTAAATTTTTCCAAAACAAATTCTTAAAAGGAAGTTTCGTGAAAAGTTAATTATTTTGTACATACCTAGATTCGTGGAGGATTTTGATGATTTTTTCATCAAGACTTTGGCATCATTTTAATACTAAAAAAAATTGATATAAATACATTTTTACCATGAACGTCCATCGTTACTTAAACTGTGCATACAACAAGAATTTTAAAAATTTTCTTCATTTTCCCAAAATTATTCATTGTTAATTTTCGATTATTGGTAATTCTAAGATGGTACATGAATGATGAAGCTAGTAATATGAATGAATGGTTGTTCAATATTTCAAAGAAAATGTAAAAATTAGAATAAAAACATCTCTTTTTAGGAATTATTCCTTAATTTGAAACGCGTGTAAAATTCAAAAGAAACAACTTTTTAATCGCAAAATTTCCTGAAATTCAACGGAACAAACCCATCTAGTTCAAGATATCATTGAAAAAATGTTTAACGAAGAGTGCAATAATTAAATAACTGAGTTACCTACATATACAGTGTCACCGTTAAAGTCCGCATCATATGGGACTTTTTTTTATTATTCATTTATTGCAAATTTAGAGTTCGTAAACAGTTTTTGCTTTGAAAATAATGCAAAATGACGTTTACGATTGTTTTCCATCGATTGGCTACACCTGTCAAATTTGACATTTTTTCAAAAAAATTTCAAAATGTTAGGTTATTTCTCAATTTTTCGAAAAATATTATATGGAAAAGTTGTTCATTTTTCGGTTTCCTACCCACCTACCAAATCTGAACCAGTTGAAAAACTTTGATTTTTTCGAGTTTTCTTAACCTTACACTTTTTCGGATAATTTAAATTTGGTAAAATCTGAAATAACCAGTTGAGATGTAATAATCCCATCTGCTGGAAGGATTTTTTCTGTTTAAAAATGTTTCTACTTGGATATTTTCAAAAATATACAAATATGCTAAAAAAATTATGTTATAGTTGATGCAAAGTGGCTCTAGTTTCGAATTATCGAATATTTTTCTAAAGCAATAGACCTAAAGTATTTTCTACTTCACTGATGTATTGTGATAAAAATAATTGAAGCAAATTTTGCTATGGAATATTGAAACTAGAGCCACTTTGCATCAAATATGATGTTATTTTCTTAGCATATTTGTATTTTTTTTGAAAATATCCAGTTAGAAATATTTATAAACAGAAAAAATTCTTTCAGCAGATGGGTGCATTACATCTCAACTTATTTTTTCCAGATTTCATCAAATTTAAATTATCCGAAAAAGTGTAAGGTTAAGAAAACGCGAAAAAAATAAAAGTTGTTCAAACTGGTTCAAATTTGGTAGGTGGGTAGGAAACCGAAAAATAAACAACTTTTTCATATAATATTTTTCGAAATATTGAGAAATAACCTAACATTCTGGAACTTTTTTGAAAAAATGTCAAATTTGACAGGTGTACCCAATAGATAGAAAACAATCGTAAACGTCATTTTGCATTATTTTCAAAGCACAAACTGTTCACGAACTTTAAATTTGCAATAACAGAATAATAAAAAAAATCCCATATGATGCGGACTTTAACGGTGACACTGTATATATATATATATATATATATATATATATATATATATATATATATATATATATATATATATATATATATACAGGGTTATGATAAAGTAATGCACAAAATTCATAAAACGTACAACAATCACTTTTGAAAAAAATGCAAAAACACGTCAAACTGTTTTTTTTATTCCGCATTTTTTGACATAAGTTACAAAAATATCACGTCAAAGTTATGACGTCATCAACAAATTTTTTTAATGGGAAGCTAAGAGTTTTATTACATTATGTGATAGAGCTTGTGTTTTTACACAAGGGAAAAATAGTTGCAGTAGGGCTCACATAGGAAAAACAACGAGAAAAGGGATAAAAACGAAATAACAAAACCAATTATAAAAAGAGGTCAAACTTAATCTTATCTAGTAAGAACATGTGTTCTTATAAATTTTTTCAATTGTTTTACTAAAACAACGATATTTGGAACATCTTCGTATGGCAGTGCTTCCGGACCTACTTGCGGCATTTCCGGATCCAAATAATGGGGACAACTTGGATCCCAGTATTTGGTTCCAACAAGATGGCGCACCACCACATTATGGTCATACTGTTCGAAGGTTTCTGGATAACCAGTTTGAAGGACGGTGGATTGGAAGACGTGGACCAATGGAGTGGCCACCTAGGTCACCTGATTTAACCCCCCTTGATTTTTTTCTGTGGGGACATTTGAAAAGTCGGGTCTACATTAACTGGCCAGATGATTTAGAAGACTTAATGGAAAGATTTAGACACGAAATGACTCGTATAACTCCGCAGATGATCGAAAACTCTATAAATGCGGTCTACCATCGTCTTGGCCTATGTCAGTTAGTAAACGGGACACAGTTTGAACAATTCCTATAAGAAATAGTTTTGGTTTGATGGACTGTTTAGTTAATTGAAAAGTTATTATGAAACTTACGTTTATTTCGTTTTTTATTCATTTTCTCGTTTTTTTTTCTTATGTGAGCCCTACTGCAACTATTTTTCCCTTGTGTACAAACACAAGCTCTATCACATAATGTGATAAAAATCTTAGCTTCCCATTAAAAAAATTTGTTGATGACGTCATAACTTTGACGTGTTATTTTTGTAACTTATCTCAAAAGATGCGGAATAAAAAGAACAGTTTGACGTGTTTTTGAATTTTTTTCAAAAGTGATCGTTGTACGTTTTATGAATTTTGTGCTTTACTTTATCATAACCCTGTATATTTGTATAGCCTGTGTAAGATTGGTTCATTCTCTAAAGTTTTGATTTAAATCACAACAGTAACCAAGTCAATACGCATGAAAAAAAAATTAGGGTATTTTAATAGTAATTTTTCATTATTAATAAAAAGAGTAACAGCATTTTATGAACGCAAGAATGTTTGAGAACGTAATAGTAACATTAATATTTTGAAGTGGATAAAGAACTAGTGAAGGAACAAATGCCACCGCATTGGGGGTTAATGAGGAAGAATATTCACTCTTATTTCGTCTAACTTAAAAACATGACCCTCTGTTCAATAGGTGTCAATGTCGGTAATATTTCGCTTGGGTTTACTTAATTTGCAACCACTCAGAATGCCTCGTATCCATCCTCAACGAATAAATTCAGTGAGTGAACGATCTTCGATGACAATTGTATTATATAAATATATACAAAATGTCTGCCTCACGCTCAAGACACGAGACTCCAACTCATCCTCATGGTTGCGACAACTCTACGTTTGAGTAGAGAGTATGCGAAGATCTACTACAGAAATGATCCTGTGAAGTATGATCTTGGCATGAGAAAATTTTACTAGGGTATTTGAAGCGTTAGACTGAGACCCTCATAGGACAGTGTGAGTGCTGCCACCTTTCGATTGGTGTCGTAGTAGCACAGTATACTTAATTCAACAAACAACGCTGAATAAATACTGTGCTAAATAGTTCTACTACGAATTGAATATTACATGTGCGTACGCGCATGTAAATATTTGGGAAACTAACAAGCATGTATATGGAAACTGTTAATTATTTATCCTTTAACGTGGACATTTAGATTAACTTTAAACAAGTCGAAAAATGGCTTTGTCGAACGAGGGACGGGGGATCAAGTAACTTTTGCTACATGCAAAAGTAAATTTTTACAAAACAAATTCTTAAAAATAAGTTTCGTGAAAAGTTAATTACTTTGTACATAGATTCGTGGGGGATTTTGATGATTTTTTATCAAGACTTTGGCATCATTTTAATACTAAAAAAAATTGATATAAATACATTTTTACCATGAACGTCCATCGTTACTTAAACTGTGCATACAACAAGAATTTTAAAAATTTTCTTCATTTTCCCAAAATTATTCATTGTTAATTTTCGATTATTGGTAATTTTAAGATGGTGCATGTATGATGAAGCTAGTAATATGAAAGAACGGTTGTTCAATATTTCAAAGAAAATGTAAAAATTAGAATAAAAACATCTCTTTTTAGGAATTATTCCTTAATTTGAAACGCGTGTAAAATTCAAATGAAACAACTTTTTAATCGCAAAATTTCCTGTAATTCAACGGAACAAACCCATCTAGTTCAAGATATGATTGAAAAAATGTTTAACGAAGAGTGCAATAATTAAATAACTGAGTTACCTACATATATGTGTAATGCCTGTGTAAGATTGGTTCATTCTCTAAAGTTTTAATTTAAATCACAACAGCAACCAAATCAATACCCATTGAGGGTTCTTATTTGGTTAGCCATTGATAACCAATGGATATGTATAAACAAATGTTGAAAAAAATATTAGGGAAATTTAATAGTAATTTTCCATTATTAATAAAAAGAGTAACAGCATTTTATGAACGCAAGAATGTTTGAGAACGTAATAGTAACATTAATATTTTCAAGTGGATAAAGAACTAGTGAAGGAACAAATGCCTCCGCATTGGGGGTTAATGTGGAAGAATATTCACTCTTATTTCGTCTAACTTAAAAACATGACCCTCTGTTCAATAGGTGTCAATGTCGGTAATATTTCGCTTGGGTTTACTTAATTTGCAACCACTCAGAATGCCTCGTATCCATCCTCAACGAATAAATTCAGTGAGTGAACGATCATCGATGACAATTGTATTATATAAATATATACAAAATGTCTGCCTCACGCTCAAGACACGAGGCTCCAACTCATCCTCATGGTTGCGACAACTCTACGTTCGAGTAGAGAGTATGCGAAGATCTACTACAGAAATGATCCTGTGAAGTATGATCTTGGCATGATAAAATTTTACTAGGGTATTTGAAGCGTTAGACTGAGACCCTCATAGGACAGTGTGAGTGCTGCCACCTTTCGATTGGTGTCGTAGTAGCACAGTATACTTAATTCAACAAACAACGCTGAATAAATACTGTGCTAAATAGTTCTACTACGAATTGAATATTCCATGTGCGTACGCGCATGCAAATATTTGGGAAACTAACAAGCATATATATGGAAACTGTTAATTATTTATCCTTTAACGTGGACATTTAGATTATCTTTAAACAAGTCGAAAAATGGCTTTGTCGAACGAGGGACGGGGGATCAAGTAACTTTTGCTACATGCAAAAGTAAATTTTTACAAAACAAATTCTTAAAAAGAAGTTTCGTGAAAAGTTAATTATTTTGTACATACCTAGATTCGTGGAGGATTTTGATGATTATTTTATCAAGACTTTGGCATCATTTTAATACTAAAAAAAATTGATATAAATACATTTTTACCATGAATGTCCATCGTTACTTAAACTGTGCATACAACAAGAATTTTAAAATGTTTCCTCATTTTCCCCAAATTATTCATTGTTAATTTTCGATTATTGGTAATTCTAAGATGGTACATGGATGATAAAGCTAGTAATATTAATGAATGGTCGTTCAATATTTCAAAGAAAATGTAAAATTGGAATGAAAACATCTCTTTTTAGGAATTATTTCTTAATTTGAAACGCGTGTAAAATTCAACAGGAACAAATTTTTAATCGTGAAATTTCCTGAAATTCAACGGAACAAGCCTATTTCGAGATATCATTGAAAAAACGTTTAACGAAAAGTGCAATAATTAAATAACTGAGTTACCTACATATAAACATTTTTGTAGGTATAGCCTGTGTAAGATTGGTTCATTCTCTAAAGTTTTAATTTAAATCACAACAGCAACCAAATCAATACCCATTGAGGGTTTTTATTTGGTTAGCCATTGATAACCAATGGATATGTATAAACAAATGATGAAAAAAAAATGAAGGAAATTTAATAGTAATTTTTCATTATTAATAAAAAGAGTAACAGCATTTTATGAACGCAAAAATGTTTGAGAACGTAATAGTAACATTAATATTTTCGAGTGGATAAAGAACTAGTGAAGGAACAAATGCCTCCGCATTAGGGGTTAATGTGGAAGAATATTCACTCTTATTTCGGCTAACTTACATACATACCCCCCTGTTCAATAGGTGTCAATGTCGGTAAATATTTCGCTTGGGTTTACTTAATTTGCAACCACTCAGAATGCCTCGTATCCATCCTCAACGAATAAATTCAGAGAATGAACGATCATCGATGACAATAGTATTATATAAATATATAAAAAATGTCTGCCTCATGTATTTGAAGCGTTAGACTGAGACCCTCATAGGACAGTGTGAGTGCTGCCACCTTTCGATTGGTGTCGTAGTAGCAAACAGTATACTTAATTCAATAAACAACGCTGAATAAATACTGTGCTAAATAGTTCGACTACGAATTGAATATTCCATGTGCGTAGGCGCATGCAAATATTTGGTAAACTAACAAGCATGTATGTGGAAACTGTTAATAACGAATTATCCTTTAACTTGGACATTTAGATTAACTTTAAACAAGTTGAAAAATGGCTTTGTCGAACTAGTAACTTTTGCTACATGCAAAAGTAAATTTTTCCAAAACAAATTCTTAAAAAGAAATTTCGTGAAAAGTTAATTATTTTGTACTTACCTAGATTCGTGGAGGATTTTGATGATTTTTTTATTAAGACTAAGAATGTCCATCGTTACTTAAACTGTGCATACAACAATTTTAAAAAGTTTAATCATTTTCCCAAAATTATTCATTGTTAATTTTCGATTTTTGGTAATTCTTAGATGGTACATGTATGATGAAACTAGTAATATTGTAACGATTTCGAGACCGGCTCCGAGACCGGCCCTGATCTAATTAAGTATGCACCCTCGTTCAACTACGACAGCTGCTGGCCTACGAATCGCCGAGAACAAGCTGGAATAAAATCATTCTCTTCGATACTGTTCGAAGAGCCATCTAGATGAAATGTTCTATACTCCCGAATAATCGAGAGAGCCGTGGATGGCATCTGCTTGCGACTATATAACCGCTGGATGAGAGAGGGCAATTAGTCAGAATTCAGAGTTACAGTTCTAGAGTTCGCAGATAGAGACTGACACCGTAGAAATAAAATAGTGAAGTAAATGTTTTAGTGAATAATTGTTTTAAATAGTCTTTTGAATAAATTAGGAAAATTAGTTAGTGCAGTTTTACTACATTTGTTGTCAGAAGTCGGATGTTTAAAATAAATAAGAGTTTAGGTGTTCGCCGTATTGAAGAACTGATAGATTTATCGCGCCTAATAGACAGTTAGTGACCGGTTGAACATTTGAGTGTTTGCAAAGTGGACAATTTTGCGGGTCGCCGGACAATAAACTGAACACTTTTTCTGTGAACTGATATTTCGGTTAAAAACAATTAAAGTCAAAATGTTTTCGAGGAGAGTTCACCTAGTTGTCCTTAAAGTTAGTGAATTGAAACAAGAGTTAGAGGAGCGTGAATTAGAAACAACTGGAAAGAAGGCCGTACTCAGATGGACTGATTGAAGAAGGAGAAGACCCCGAAACATTTTTGTTCGAAGTTTCTGGAATAGATTTGAGCTCTATAAGGAACAACTCGACGAAAACACGAAATCATTGAAGGAGAAACAGAATTCGTTGAGTCTGGAAGATAAGCTCCAACAAAATTCGAATACTCTGTAAGAGGAACTTCTAGAAAATTCAAAGAATTTGAGAGAAGAACTTCTAGAAAATTCGAAAAATCTAGAAGAAAAGCTTGAAGAAAATTCGCACAATTTAGAAGTGAAGCTTCAAGAAAATTCGCAAAATCTAGAAATGAAGCTGCTAGAAAACTCTGAAGGCTTAAAAAAAGAACTTTGTGGTGTGGTGAATCGGTTAGAAGAAAGAATGGGAACTGTCGATACAGAAATGGAAAAATTTAAAGAAACAATAAGTGACCAAGTCAAAGACGACATGGTGGAAGATATCAAAAAATTCAAGGAAACGCTCCACGATGAAATAAAAGACGGAATCGAGACAGAAAACGGCAGAATAAAAGAAAAAATCAGTGAAATGGAAAAGCGAATGGATTCTGCGCACACCCCAGAAACTAACAGAGTATGAACCTGGAGGAAGATCAAAAAGACGTAAAAGATTTTAAGGTCAGTACTGTACCAGGAAAGCTCTCATTGAAACCGCCTCAGTTCGACGGAAATACTCCATGGTCAAACTACCACCGACAATTCGAAGCTGCTGCCAAAGCAAATGGATGGAATGCTGGGGAAAAAGCTTTAGCATTGACACTGGCATTGCGTGGCGAAGCAACAAATATTTTACAAACGCTCATCGCCCAACAACAGGAAGACTATGAACAGCTGGTAAAACACTTGGAACTTCGCTATGGCCAAGCCCACCTTGAACACGTATATCACTCACAACTATAGAAACGATGCCAGAAATCAAGCGAATCGTTACAAGAATTTGAAGCAGATATTGCACACTTGGTTCGTCTTGCGTACCCAGCTACACCGGAAAATGTAATGGAGCGACTAGCGGTCCAGGCATTTTTGGATGGACTTCGTGACCAGGAAACCCGGCAAGCCCTAACACTAGCTCGCCCCGCACATCTCGTGGATGCATTGGCACGCGCTCTGGAATTCGAAGCAGCAAAGCAATCCTGCAAAAGCCAGAGTAGAGTCCGGATGATCGAGAAAGATCCACAGCCACAGGAGCCCGCTAATATCGAAGCTGTCATGAGAAAAGTGCTGAAGGAAGTTATGCCTGAGAGAAGACTGATACGATGCCGAAACTGTAGAGAACTTGGGCACGTGCGTAGCAAATGTCCAACATTGAAAAAATCGACACCAACGATGAAGGTCAGGAAGGAGCAATAGTCAGCCCGTATACAACAAGCCCCAGTTAACAATGCATATGTCGCTGTCCTTCAAAGACAAGACAAAGGAGTCTTCGTAGACGGTCTCATTAACAACGAGCCTCGCACCATGCTCCTTGATACGGGTGCGACTAGGACAATCCTTGGACCTACTTTTGCCAAAACACCGGCAAGAATCGAATCGTCGAATTGGAAGCTACGCACAGCAACAGGAGAGCCGGCAACTGTGTATGGTGAACTTCCAATTGAACTGACTTTGGGCAGCACTACAGTGAAACACCGGGCTCTAGTAGCGGATATCGAGGATGAGGTAATAATTGGAATGGAAATCATGAATTCCAGAGGATTCAAGCTGAATTTTATTGACGGCGTTTTTCGTGTGAACGGAGAAGAGCTGGTACTTCATGGGAGAAATGAAGAAATGGTTCGAGTTCTGCTGGCTGAAGACGTAAGTGTACCGGAGAGGGCTGAAACCATTTTGGAGGCTCGCCTGGATGGAGGTGCGAGCAGTGGAAACGTGGTGATGTTCGAGCCCAAGCTACATGATGAGAAAATTGGACGAGGAATTGCACTAGGAGAAACCTTGTTGCGTGCTGATAAATTTGTGCCTGTAAGGGTATTTAATGTCAATTATTACCCGGTGACCTTGAAGAAGGGAACAATTTTGGGGCACTGCTCGTCAATTTCCTCTGTGTTTAGGAGTGTACGCGGCACTGTTAGCCAAGCCAGTAACATTCCAGCAGAATTGGAGAAGTTGGTTGCTATTTCGTCCAAGGACATGGGGCCAGCACAAAAGACCAAACTGAGGGAACTAGTCAGGAAGTATCAGGAAATCTTCGATACCGGAGTAGGCAAAGGCGGTAGAACAAAGGTGGTACAGCATAAGATCGACACTGGGAATGCTCGACCAATAAGGCAATCAGCCATAAGACTTCCTCTCGCCAAAAAGGAGGAGGCTGACAAAATAGTCTGCGACATGGAGAAAGACGGAGTCATCGAGCCATCCGACAGTCCCTGGTCCTCTCCAGTCGTGTTGTTGAAGAAGAAAGATGGATCAACACGGTTTTGCGTAGACTACCGTCAACTAAACAACGTGACGAAAAAGGACAGCTACCCTCTCCCAAGGATAGACGACACCCTAGACACGTTAGCCGGTTCAACGATTTTCTCGACCCTAGATCTGAAGAGTGGATACTGGCAGGTAGAACTGGCCAAGGAAGATCGAGAAAAGACAGACTTCACCGTCGGTTCAGGTTTGTGACAGTTCACAGTTATGCCATTCGGGCTCTGCAACGCTCCAGCCACATTTGAAAGATTGATGGAGACGGTTCTGAAGGGACTCTCATGGAAGACGTGTCTGGTATATTTTGACGACATTATTGTGGTCGGCAGATCGTTCAACGACCATGTGAAAAACTTGGAAGAGGTATTCCAGCGACTGAGAAGCTCCGGACTGAAATTGAGCCCCAAGAAATGTCATGTGTTCCAGAAGGAAGTACGATATTTTGGTCTGGAAAAGGAGTGGCAGTAGATGAGCAGATCAAAGCTGTTAAGGAATGGCCCATTCCAAAAGACATACATCAGCTTCGAAGTTTTCTTAGTTTGTGCACCTACTACCGCCGATACGTACTGGGGTTCGCCAACATCGCCAAACCGCTGACCAGGCTTACAGAAGGGCAAACAAAGTTCCAGTGGTCTGAAGAATGCCAAGACTCGTTCATGAAGCTAAAAGGAGCATTGATCAACGCACCAATTCTGAACTATCCTCTCCCGGACGGAAAATTCATTTTGGACACGGACGCAACTAACGTGGGACTTGGAGCTGTCCTGTCTCAGATCCAAGAAGGATAAGAGAAGGTCATTGGTTACTTCAGCAAGACCCTCAGTAAACCGGAGCGGAACTACTGTGTCACCAGGCGGGAACTGTTGGCTGTTGTCAAAGGAGTAGAACACTTCTACAAGTACGTGTATGGGAGAAGATTTCTACTGAGAACTGACCATGCAGCTTTAAAAAGGCTCCTACAGTTCAAGAATCCCGAGGGTCAAGTGGCACGTTGGATCGAGAGGCTCCAAGAATTCGACTTTGAGATCGAACATCGAGCGGGAACCAGCCATAAGAATGCGGATGCCCTATCGCGAAGACCAGGCTATTCGCACTGCTGATGAGCAGAGGAGAAAGAGTCGACCCTCTGTAGAACTACGGCGGTGGATGATAACTGGGATGACAACAAGATCCAGAAAGACCAAGAGAAAGATCCAGATCTTGGTTTAGTCATCGGCTGGAAGAAGAGTGATCGCAGACCGTCATGGCAGAAAATAGCCAGTTGTTCTCCAGTCGTTAAATCTTACCGGGCCCAATGGAACTCTCTCACCCTTGACAATAGAGTCTTGAAGCGTGTATTGGAGTCGGAGGATGATGGGGAAGAAAGACGACAAGTAGTAGTTCCCAGGTGCCGAAGACATGAAGTGCGCCGAGAAACCCATGATGGGGTCAGCGGAGGACATCTGGGAGTGACAAAGACCCTCCAGAAACTGAGGCAACGGTTTTACTGGGTCAATTGCCAAACTGACGTCAAAGACTGGTGCAGAAAATGTGTCGTATGCGCTGCCAGCAATGGGCCTCGAACAAGACCTAAGGCCCCGATGCGCCAGTACAATGTGGGCAGCCCATTTGAAAGGACCGCCATTGACATCGCTGGCCCATTTCCCCAATCGGATCACGGGAATAAGTACATCCTTGTGGCGATGGACTACTTCAGCAAGTGGGCCGAAGCCTATGCCCTGCCCAACCAAGAAGCCATCACCGTTGCCGACGTCTTGGTGAAGGAGTGGATTTGTCGATTCGGAGTTCCGTTGGAGCTGCATTCGGATCAAGGCAGAAATTTTGAGTCGAACCTGTTTCAGGAAATGTGCCAGATGCTAAAGAGCCGAAAGACGAGGACCACAGCACTACATCCACAGTCCGATGGAATGGTGAAGCGGATGAAAAAGACGATAAACCGCCACCTGTCCAAGGTAGTCTCTGACCACCAGAAGGATTGGGACCAGTACCTTCATCTGTTCCTGATGGCATATCGTTCCGCAGTTCATGAGTCAACCGGCGAAACCCCTGCTAGTGTTATTATGGGCCGAGAGCTGCGACTTCCTTGTGACCTGAAGTTTGGGACGCCACCAGGGCAAGACACCGCGGGAGATGACTACGTCAGTAAACTACGACAGCGAATGGACGACATCCATGAACGGGTCCGTTTGAACATCCAGAGTGACAGCGACAGAATGAAGGAGACCTACGACATTAAGGCTGATGGATATCAGACAGGTGACCTAGTCTGGCTGTACAACCCTAAACGTCGCCGTGGACTATCACCAAAGCTTCGGAACTCGTGGGAAGGTCCATATGAGATCATGAAAAGGATAAACGACCTCGTCTACCGCATATATAAGCCGCCACGAGGAAAACCTAGGGTAGTCCACTTCAATAGGTTGTCCCCTTATGCCGGAAACCACGACCAAGTTCGCACCGTCAGACCACCGGAGGATGAAATGACGCTTCAGAAGTTCATGTCCCTGTACTCAAACGGACAGAGAGTTCAACATGGAGTAACCCGAGAGGAGCCACGAGACCTTTTGAAGGTGCCTGCCAACTACGCGTTAGCTCACTGTGTGGCAGAAGATCTCCAAATGTCCAGAGGCATTGCAGTAGTTTTCTCCAAGAAGTTCGGTCGACTCCAGGAACTGCGGGAACAGAACCTGGAAGTTGGAGGGGTGTTACAGCTGAGGAAAGGCCAGAAAAACATCTACTATCTGGTTACCAAGAAGCGTTCTCGAGATAAGCCGTCTTATGAAGATGTTTGGAAGAGCCTTACGAGATTAAGAGACACGATGCTGGACCAGAATATTGTGGACCTGGCAATCCCAAAATTGGCCTGTGGGCTTGATGGGCTGGACTGGAGAGTTATAAGAATCTTGCAGATATCTTCACACTCCAAGAATGACGTTTCGGGGCCAAACGTCTTTAAGAAAGGGGCAATGTAACGATTTCGAGACCGGCCCTGATCTAATTAATTATGCACCCTCGTTCAACTACGACAGCTGCTGGCCTACGAAACGCCGAGAACAAGCTGGAATAAAATCGATCGCTTCGATACTGTTCGAAGAGCCATCTAGATGAAATGTTCTATACTCCCGAATAATTGAGAGAGCCGTGGATGGCATCTGCTTGCGACCATATAACCGCTGGATGAGAGAGGGTAAGTAGTCAGAATTCAGAGTTAGAGTTCCAGAGTTCGCAGATAGAGACTGACACCGTAGAAATACAATAGGGAAGTAAATGTTTTAATGAATATTTAAATGTTTTAGTGAATACTTAATTGTTTTAAGGAGTGTTTTAAATAAATTAGAAAAATTAGTTAAGTGCAGTTTTACAACAGTACTATGATTTCTACAACCATCTAAGTTTCTATGAAGAGAGTATGCATTGGCAAGCCGTCCAGTGCGGATCGATGTGATTTGTGGAGAAATCTTCTCTGATTTTAATTATTTTTATTATCCTTGTGAAAGTTATTTGTGGGTGCACGACTGCACGTCTGGACAAGGTGAGCAGGAGATATGGGGTCCTCCGAGAAATCGCAGGATTCTCCTAAGCTCTTGGGAGCCGAGAGCCAGACTAGGTTGAGAAGCCACGCCCACTTAGGATAAGAAATCCAACAAAAAGGCTACGCACAGAACTACATTCGCCAATACGTATTTATAAATTCATATATACTTACCTCATGTTAAGCCCGGGGGTGAGAAGGAACTCACCCCCCAAAAACCCTCTACCCTTAAGGAAAATAAAAGACGAGTCTTCACTAGACTTCCAACATCAACCCCAAAGATAATCCCAGTTCTCTCGAAGGCAGATCCCGCGCATGCGCAGAAACGCGCTGCGCCGGAAACAACGATCTGCGGGGCGGAAAGTCCACGCAGCCCACAAAAAGTGGACACTGAAGACAGCTTCACCAGCACCTACCAACGAGAAGCTGGAAAGCCCCCTCCGGGAAAGAAACCAAAGACGGCGTATGAAGTCGGCTCCCAGAAGAGGAGGAAGGTCTTCAGTGCCCTAATTGGAAAACACACAAAAACCGGGATTGAAAATCGTGCCAACCTGCAGACGCCTTTGAAAAAGGTCAATACAAAGATCTTCGCAGTGCAGTTTGACAACGAGGGGAAGATGACCTTGAAGGACTTGGAACAGGAGAAGGGAAAAATCCAGGCAGGAAATGCCGCAAACATCCCCGAAACCTCCTCCAGGGAGAAAGTAAGCGAGTCGGAATCATCCAGTGACTCCCAATCGTCCGCAGATTCGGACAGCTAGATCGAAATCAGCCCGCTCAACAGAGCAAGGGTTGAAATCGGGAAGGAGCTGGATGACTACAAAAACACCTTGTCTGACTCGCTAACAGTGGAGGCTCTGATACAGCAGGAAACGAGCCAGGACAGAACATCGGCTAACCCCAAGGAAGCAGAGGAAAAAACGAACTCCCACGAACCCCCTAAGGAACCAGACGTGCCAGACAGGATGGAGGTTGATCCTCCGGTGACCCAGGACAGCCCGAAAAGGTTAGCAAAATGGGGAGCCAACATCCGACAGCAGCAACTCGTCGATAAAGAGGCGAGGTGTCGAAAACAAAAGGAGAGGGAAGAAAAATCCCAAATGAAACAAAGAGGAGGAAGTCGGTCACCCCGCCGAGCACGCCACCAACCCCAAGGGCAGCCAACTCGAGAAGTCCCTTCCCTGTAGTGGAACAGAAAAAGGATGATGACAGATACACCCAAATTAGACACCAACTAAAAGCCCTGGAAGAAAGGGTGAGGGACAAGGTCACTGAAAAAGTCTCCTTTTTCTGCAAAATTCCGGAAGAACTCAAGGAGTTTCCCTGGCTGGAAATCAGGGAAAGAGAGCTGGCGGAAGTTGCTGCATATTACAGGGAAAAGTTTACCAAGGAGGTAAGGGAGGCCAAGGAGCGCCGCGAAGGAACGTTGAGGCTACTGAAGGCTCCAAGGGCAACAACAAACGTTGAGAAAGACGAGAAGGGATTTGTAAAGCCCAAGAAGGCCAAAAAGATCAAATGGGTCCCCCTCAACACAGCAGATCAGCCCTTAGCAACCCGAAATTCCTTAGAGGTACTTTCGGATGATGAACACCAGGACCCATAAGGAGATCAACCGTAACCGAGCACCAGCAGGAACAACCCCCTCCCCCCAGCGAGAAGTGGAAAAAGAAAGCACCACCTCCGACGGTGGTACAGGAAAAAAGCCGAAAGTGCCCTCCAATCATTATAGAGGGTACGATTAAGCTCAATGAAGGCCTAATGTACAAATCTCCAAATAAGTCGTCGCTGATATACGCAAATACAGCAGAAGACCACGCAACATTGAAAAACACATTGAAGGCGGCCGAGGTGGAGTTTTATACCTACACCACCCCGGGGGAGAAGCGACACGCTTTCATTTTAAAGGGCCTAGATCACTGCCCTACATCAGAGGAGATCGAGGAGGACCTCGAAAAACAAGGGCTGAAGACCTATGGAGTCCTCGGCATCAACAACACGGAGAGGAAGCTCTACATTGTCAATACAGACAGGAAGATCACGGAGAGCTTCCTCAACAAGAATATACGGGCAGTGGCAGGAGTTATCGTACACTGGGAGGTAAAAAGGAACAACAGAGAGGCCACCCGCAGCGTTACAGATGCCAAGCCTGGGGGCATACCCAGTCCAATTGCAACAGGACGATCAAATGCATGAAATGCGCAGGAGCGCATTGGTCTAGGGTATGCCCCAAGCCGAGGACTACCCCCGCCCTTTGTTGCAACTGCGGGAGAGGACATACATCCTGCAACCCAGATTGCGAGATCTACAGGAAGCACATCAGCCAACAGGAGCTCAGAAATCAGAAGCCGCAGCCCAAGTAGCCAAGGTATAGAGAGGCCCCTCCCGTAACGGTGAACGTCTGGGAGGAGAGAAGGAGAGCACAAGAAAGACAAGCAGAGGGGGTAAGCCGCAGAATCCCACCCCAATCCCAACCCCCAACCCGAAACCCTACAAGTATGTGCCAGCCGAGCACGATAGACGCTGTGAGCGGGTTCATGGAAAGACACAGAGCTATCCAGGAGCTCGTCGAGGGCCTGATGATGATCCGGACAAGCAGCGAGAAATTCATGGTCTTCTGGAAGATCATGGACAATATCCAAAGCTACGGCCTATAAATGCCACTCAAGGTATGCATGCTCAATGTGAATGGGATCAGAAACAAGTACTATCTTGTCTCTGATCTCATTCGCAAGCATAACATTGATGTGATGCTCTTGTCCGAGACGGGCATCCGGCAGGAACATAAGCTGAAATTCAGAGGATTCACCACCATCAGGCAGGACCGCCCTAATGCGGGGAGAGGAGGGGGAGTAGCGATCCTCGTTAAGTCCGGTGTGCCGCATACACCCCTACCGCAGAGAGCAAGCTCCATAGAGCATGTAGGAATCCTGCTGGAGACTGGAGTAAGGGTGTATGCGATGTACAATCCCCCGAGAATTAGATTCACCGATATGGATGTGGATGCCCTCTGCAGCAGCGGGCACAAAGTGCTGCTAGCGGGGGACTTCAATGCGAGGCACCCCATGTGGAGCCACACCGACCAGTTATACGCCAACGCGTGCGGGAATACACTCTGGATGTATTCGTTGAACAACAACGTTGCCGTGGACTACCCGGACACCCCCACCCACTACCCTTGGAACGGTTTCACTCCTTCAACCATCGACCTGGTGGTGAACAAGAACGTAATTGATATCACTGAACTCCGCACCGCCTCTGAGTTCATCTCAGACCACGATCCTGTATTCTTCTCAGTCAGCGGGGGGCAGAACCCGAGAGGGAATAGAACCACTTATGACTACTCCACCGCTGACTGGAAGGAATACAGGAGGATTCTGAGTGAAAGAACGGTGGTTACACCGCAAATAGCGGAAGTGGACCTAGACCGGAAAGCTCAGAGGTGGATAGAAAATCTACAACGGGCAAGGGAGGCCACCTCCAGGAAGAGGGTTGTGAGGGAGGACAGAGACCCTCTTCCAGTTTTCATCCTTGAACTTATAAAACTAAACAATAAAGAAAGGTAAAAGTGGCAAACCTCCCGTAACCCAGTCCATCGTGAAAACATGATGAGACTGGGACGGGAAATAAATGACCTCATAGTGAGCCACAGGGATGAAACTTGGAAAAGGAAGCTCGAAAACCTCAACGCCAACGACGGTTCCCTATGGCGGATGTCGAAGCGCCTTCGTAGAGGGCACAACGACATACCGACCGTGGGGAACGGCCAGAGGCAGGTGATGACCGACCAAGGAAAGGCGGAAATGTTCGGGGAATATTTCCAGAGTGCGTTCCAAGCGAGTGCGGATGCCACCCATGAACACAGGGAAGTTACTAGGGGAGCCAAGCTGTTCAGAGAAACACCTAAGATTGAACTGGACAGCAGATTCTTCTCGAAGTTGATAACCAACTTTGGGGAGATTCAAGAAACCATCAAGAAGCTCCCCAGGAACAAGGCACCGGGCGCGGACAAGGTCGACGCTGCTCTACTGAGGAACCTCCCAAGGAAGTCCCTCGTATAACAGTATAATAAAATGGCAGTACTACCCAAAGTGCCTGAAGCATGCCGAGATCATCCCCATCCTCAAACCGGGGAAACAGGACTCGAGGATCGAGTGCTACCGCCCAATCTCGCTGCTTAGTGCGGTGGCCTTGGTGGTGGACAGGATCCTACTGAAGAGATTCAGTGCCCTCGAAAAAGAGCTAGAACTCATTCCAGCGGAGCAGTTCGGCTTCAGGGGGGGGTCATTCAACGACCTCCCAGGTTGCACGGATTGTCCATGGAGTGAAGGAAGGCTTCAATAGGGGGCATAACACGGTAATGGTCCTGCTGGATACCCAAAAGACGTTCAACACCGTCTGGGTCGAGGGCCTCGTCATGAAGATGTTACGGGCAGGCATGCCTAGCCACGTGGTAAAATTGATGGACTCATACCTGGTCGACAGGACGTTCAAGGTTAAAGTGAATGGAACCAGATCCACAGTGAGGAAAGCCGAAGCAGGAGTGCCGCAGGGCTCGAGCCTGTCACCACTTTTGTACTTGCTATATACGCATGATTTTCCAATGCATGAAAACACGCAAACGGCAATTTATGCCGACGACACGGCAATTTACGCACAGGCAACGGTGACTAGCGAAGCCGCCTTGCACGTGAAGAGCCACTTGCAGAAGGAAGTCGTGCCGTATATGGCAAAGAACAAAATAGTGATAAACTCGGCGAAAACTGAGCTCATGAACTTCACCAAGAAAAGGAAGCGTGAATATGTGGAATTTTCGGGTGGATTCAGGGCTCTGGACGCTGAGATTAGTCAGGCTGAGTCAGTGCGGTACCTGGGGGTACAGCTGGACAGAGGATTAACCTTTGGTAGACATGTCAACTTGGCATTACAACGCGCCGGGGCGGCGATTAAAAGAACATACCCGCTAATAGCGAGAGACTCCAAGTTGGCAATGGAGACCAAAGTGTTGATCTACAAGCAGATCATCAGGCCAGCGATGTACGTATGCATGTCCAGTGTTCTGCAGCATTCCCAGGATAACTATGTTGCGCCTGGAAACGATGCAGAACAAAATACTCCGTATCGCCACTAACAGTGACAGGTACATTCGGCTAGACACACTGAGGGAGCTAGCCGATATTCCGAAAATCGTAGAATTTATCAGGCAACAGTCTGATAAATTCTACAGACACTTTATCCTTGAAGTAGGTTGACCAGGGATATGACAACAATCAGAGCCCATGATAACATACACCTGAAACATGGGCTCATCTACCAGGCGTTGAATATTTTCCACGAAAATCCAGAAGAGTGACAAACTCATTCTAGGATGACCAAACCCGGTTTTTTCTAGTTGCTTTTTCGGGAGATCAAGGAAAACTCGACAATACATGCTCCTGATAGCCTCTGATGTCTTACACATAATTTATCAAGTCCCCCTGCATATCACGGAGGAGGCAGGGAAGTGAGCCCAAGCAGAGACGTGCACTCACAGCGTCTAAGGCCTACCCAACACCGTAGGGCCTGCGCGAGCAGGCGCGAGTAGGTTTTTGCCAGCCCGCTGGATACCCCAGAAAGGCAGGATAGAAAACCCAAAACCCCCACATAAACCCATTATTATAACATCCTAACCCCTGCGGCTTAGTGATGTTTTTAATATTGATTTTATTTATTTAGATGTTTTGTGAGTTGTATATATTTTATTGTAAATTTAATATCAATGAACTTTTTGTATTTTGTATTTTGTATTTGTTTTAGTGAATAATTGTTTTAAATAGTGTTTTAAATAAATTAGGAAAATTAGTTAGTGCAGTTTTACTACAATATGAATGAATGGTCGTTCAATATTTCAAAGAAAATGTAAAAATTGGAATGAAAACATCTCTTGTTAGGAATTATTTCTTAATTCGAAACGCGTGTAAAATTCAAAAGGATCAACTTTTTAATCGCAAAATTTCCTGAAATTCAACGGAACAAGCCCATCTATTTCAAGATATCATTGAAAAAACGTTTAACGAAAAGTGCAATAATTAAATAACTGAGTTACCTACATATATACATTTTTGTATAGCCTGTGTAAGATTGGTTCATTCTCTAAAGTTTTAATTTAAATCACAACAGCAACCAAATCAATACCCATTGAGGGTTCTTATTTGTTAGAGCCACTGATATCCAATGGATATGTATAAACAAACGTTGAAAAAAAAATTAGGGAATTTTTATAGTAATTTTTCATTATTAATAAAAAGAGTAACAGCATTTTATGAACGCAAGAATGTTTGAGAACGTAATAGTAACATTAATATTTTCAAGTGGATAAAGAACTAGTGAAGGAACAAATCCCGCCACATAGTAGTAGCATTGTTGTTGTCATTTTTCTGAACTCTGATAGGAATCAATAATTAGTATGGTCAAAATACTGAATGAAATAAAAAAAATTACATCAGTTCGTTAGTCGAAATGTGAACTAGATGCCTATAAACAAAAAAAGTAAAAATTTTGATAACCAGGTGAGTTATACCCAGTTGAAAATAATAAATACATCACAGTAGTAGACAATATCACAAGATAAAAATACCAGTGAACTGGCAACAATGAAGAAATAGAAATAGGAATACAGAGATGAGTAAGCCCCAAATTGGTAATGAGGATATCTACATACTGCTGAATCAGGTAGCCACATCAAATAAAGACATCAAGAAGGAAATTGCTGAGATCCGCAAAGATTTATACACTGAAATAAAAGAACTCAAGAATAAAAATTCACAAATAAATGTGGATATTAAAAAGCTATCTTTTCGTCTAGACGCTACTGAGAGAAAGTTAAAAAAATATAATCTGATAATTTATGGCTTTGAAGAAAATGAAGCAGATTGGGAAGCAGTTTTGGGAATTTTTAACGAGATACTGAAAATAAATTGTGATAGAAATAGTTTTAGAGACGTTCACAGAATAGGAAAAATTCACCAGGGAAGGAAAAGGCCAATTGACGTGGACATACTACACTACTCATTAAAACTCAAATATTGAACCAGATCAAAGAAGCATCAAACGAGTTGAGAGTTCGAGGATTAGCAATTTCACAAGACTATACATACAAAGTGATTATGAAAAGCGAAAATTTTTGATAGAACATCTGAAAAAAGCAAAAGAGCAAAAACTTACTGCCAGAATCGTAGGCACAACACTGATCGTGAATGGAGAAGAGTTTACCTATGAGAAGCTTCAAGAAGATCATTCTTATTTAAATGAGGAAAACCAAATAACGAAGTGGAAGAAAAATCTACCAGCGAGTGAACCTCAAACACCCACTGAAAATACCTTATTTAATGAAAATATATCGAGAACACTCACAAAATTAAGCTAAGGACCCACCTCATCTCCAGTCACAGCCATCTCAGGAAAAGAATATAAAAAAACCGGAGAACACTCGAAAGGAACCAGCGATACTAGTCAAAGAATTACCTAACACCAGGCAGAAACATAAAGAAGCAGTAAGTGCGAAATAACACGATATATCCTCCCTTGAATTTCCATTTCTTTTATGAGACTCAATTCGCTACACTACTTTCTTTATACTTATATGACTCTCAACTGTTTTTTTTTTCTTATTACTATATCAAATACGAGGAAGAATATATAGAATAATAATGATAATAACGGTGATAATGTAATCATTTCTGTGAACACAATATATTGTAATTTAGGCGTCTTTTCCATTGTATTCTATCTTTCTTCTATCTGTCATAAGTTAGTGAGTTGCTTCGCTTCTTCTGCCCAATGAACCATCCAGTTATAATTCGAATTATTTCTCAGTTGTATGAATAACCCACGCTTAATAAAACATGAATAACTACTTAAGAAACTTTCAGACTCAGGAAATAAAAACAGAGACTCTATAGTCTATTTCAGAATGTGATTAAAATTGGTAAGGTCACTTGTGAAGAGGATGACGGGTTTGTCCAACTGTACTCAGTACGTCTGTGCAAGATACCTCAGGCTTTCTTCTATTAGCTTATCAAGCTGCAAATAGAAGTGCACCTACATGACTGCAAATGTCCAATGGTTTTTCACTTCCTTACTGAGAATGTTTGATCTAAAATAATTGCTGGATAAATAAAAGTCAATACAAATGATACAATATTCTCAATGTATGCGACATTGTTAGATGGATATTTTGTATTTAGCATTGAAATTTGTAAAATTCTTTGTATAAGAGCCGTCCACATACTGAAAGCAGAATGCGGTACAATGTCATTTGGGAAAGTTATTGAATTATTTCTTAGAAACTACCCCCTCCACCACCCTCCTGAGGCCTGACAAACTATAATGGGGATGCCATTTGATTCATTTTTTCCTCATGAAACACATACTAAAAGCAGAATGCGGTACTTTTTCATTTGGGAAAGTTATTCTATTATTTCCTAGAAACAACCCCCTCCATCATCCTCCTAAGGCCTGACAAACTATATGAGGGATGTCATTTGACTTATTTTTCCTTCATGAAACACATACTGAATGCGGTACTATTTCATTTGGGACAGTTATTGAATTATCTCCTAGAAACTATCCCCTCCACCACCCTCCTGAGGCCTGACAAACTATGTGGGGGATGTCATTTGATTAATTTTTCCTTCATGAAACACATACTGAATGCGGTACTATTTCATTTGGGAAAGTTATTGAATTATTTCCTCTACCCCCTCCACCACCCTCCTGAGGACTGACAAACTTTATAAGGGATGTCATTTGATTTATTTTTTCTTCATGAAACATATACTGAAAGCAGAATGCGGTACTATTTCATTTAGGAAAGTTATTAAATTATTTCCTAGAAACTACCCCCTCCATCATCCTCCTGAGACCTGAAAAACTACATGGGGATGTCATTTGATTTTTTTTTTTGCATGAGGCACATACTGAAAGCATTTCGGAGAGTTATTGAATTATTTCTTGGAAATAACAACCTCATCTTCCACCCTCTGAAGGCATGATAATTGGTTAAAGGGGTGTAATAAAGTGAAAGATAACATTATAATGATAGATTGAAAAGTATATTTTTAACGCTTTATTACTTTCCAAAAAATTAAAAACTATGTTCCTAACTTTTTTCTTGGAGTGTATCTGTGGATGTGGCTAACTTCACACCGGAAGGGCCATGGATTATTTGCATGTTTAATCCGCAATAATTTCGACTTTCAACTCGAAATTTCGACTTGACGTAGTAATTTTGGCACAGTCGAAATCCCCTCCTTTTCACACTATTCCACAAAGTGGAAAATTTTAAGTAAATATTTGTCAGAAGACAACTACTTTCCCCAACAAACACTGGAATACTTACACCTGCCATCTATTTGCAAAAATATTGATCGTAGGGAAAAGTAAGTAGATATTTTTTGACAGATATTTGTCTCAAATTTTCCACTTTGTGAAATAGCGTGGAGAGGAGAAAATTTCAAGTGTGTCTAAATTTTAAAATTGAAGTCGAAATATCGAAATGAAAGTCCAAAATTCGAGATAGAGATTTCGAAATAAAAGTCGAAATTATGGCGGATACCATAAACAAACAATCCGTGGCCCTTCCACGCTTCCGTACGCTACGTTACGTTTGAAAACTAATTTTTATCTCCACGGTTGGATACTTTCATTTTTGGATACATAAATATTCACTAGGATACTTGGTGGCTCCTAGGGAGCCACACCGACCGGTCATACCCCAACGCGTGCGGGAATACACTCTGGATGTATTCGTTGAACAACAACGTTGCCGAGGACTACCCGGTTACCCCCCCCAACTACCTTTGGAACGGTTCAACTCCTTCAACCATAGATCTGGTGGTGAACAAGAAAGTAATTGATATCACTGAACTCCGCACCGCCTCTGAGTTCACCTCAGACCACGATCCTGTATTCTCCTCAGTGAACGGGGGGCAGAACCGGAGAGGGAATAGAAGTACTTATGATTACTTCACTGCTCACTGGAAAAAATACAGGAGGATTCTGAGTGAAAGAACGGTGGTCACGCCGCAAATAGCAGAAATGGACATAGACCGGAAAGCTCAGAGGTGGATAGAAAACATATAAAGCAGGCCACTACCAGGAAGAGGGTTGTGAGGGACAGAGACCATCTTCTAGGTTTCATCCTTAAACTTATAAAACTTAACAATAAAGAAAGGAAAAAGTGGCAAACTCCCCATAACCCAGTCCATCGTGAAAACATGATAAGACTGGGACGGAAAATAAATGACCTAGTAAGCCACAGGGATGAAACTTGGAAAAGGAAGCTCGAAAGCCTCAACGCCAACGACGGTTCCCTATGGCGGATGTCGAAGCGCCTTCGTAGAGGGCACAACGGCATACCGACGGTGGGGAACGGTCAGGGCTGCTATTCTTGACCGTTCGCAAAAGTAATGTGTACGTGTAGCGTCACAGTCTAATTTTCTCTTCATGTCGTTTCAACGCTATCAGTAACTCAGAATGAAACGATACGAGCACTAGTTCTTATTGCGAATGGTCAAGAATACGACCCCAGAGGCAGGTGATGACCGACCAAGGGAAGGCGGAAATGTTTGGGGAATATTACCAGAGTGCGTTCCAAGCGAGCGCGGATGCCACCCAAGGACACAGGGACGTTACTAGGGGAGCCAAGCTGTTCAGAGAAACACCTGAGGTTGAACTGGACAGCAGAACCTTCTCGAAGTTGATAACCAACTTTGAGGAGGTTCAAGAATCCATCAAGAGGCTCCACAGGAACAAGGCACCGGGCGTGGACAGGATCGACGCCGCTCTACTGAAGAACCTCCCAGTTAATCTACATCATTAAAAGCTTAATAAAATCCTCATCTCCATCTTCAAACCGGGAAAACAGGACTCGAGGATCGAGAGCTACCGCCTAATCTCGCTGTGCGGTGTGCGGTGGCCAAGGTGGTGGACAGGATCCTACTGAAGACATTCAGTGCCCTCGAAGAAGAGCTGGAACTCATCCCAGCGGAACAGTTCGACTTCAGGAGGGGTCATTCAACGACCTCCCAGGTTGCACGGATTGTCCAAGGAGTGAAGGAGGGCTTCAATCGGCGGCATAACACTGTGATGATCCTGCTGGATATCCAAAAGGCGTTCGACACCGCCTGGGTCGAGGGCCTCGTCATGAAGATGCTACAGGCAGGCATGCCTAGCCACATGGTGAGATTGAAGGATTCATACCTGGTCGACAGGACGTTCAAGGTTAGAGTGAATGAAACCAGCTCCACAGTGAGGAAAGCCGAAGCAGGAGTGCCGAAGGGCTCGAGCTTGTCACCACTGTTGTACTCGCTATATACGCACGATTTCCCAATGCGTGAAAACACGCAAACGGCAATTTATGCTGATGACACGGCAATTTACGTACAGGCAACCGTGACGAGCAAAGCCGCCGTGCAGGTAAAGAGCCACTTGCAGAGAAAAGTCGTGTCGTATATATTATACCGGGTGGCTACGGAAGTATTGCCTACGGAATATCTCAGTTATTGAATGAAGTAGGTTTGTGAAATTTGGAGCGTCGATATAATGACATAAGAGCTAGAATTTGAGCATATTGACATGTCGAAGTTAACTTCCGGTCTGACCGGAAGTAACATCAACTTTCTTATTTTAAATGGAAACCCTATTTTTTTTCTTTTCGCTTTATTCAGCATTTAATTCCCTTTCTAATGACATATCACAAGTTGGTATCTAACCAGAAACTAGATCAGAAAAAAATTATTATTGAAATTCATCGAGTAGGCCGTGGAAGCAAAATGAAAGCCAAAAATTGAAAAGTTGGCTATGGAAACCATACGTCACTTGATAACAGTTGCTACTACTGTGATATTTTATTTTCATTCGTCGGCGTTATAAAAAGCCGCCAAAAAAAATATTGGAAAAATTGGGAAAAAAACAATACTCTGTAGGTCCATAACTTAAATAGGAACATACAACTTTTTCTTGCCTGTACTATTCAGCATAACCATTCCTTTCTAATGATATAATAGAAAATAATTTTTTTAAATGAAATACCAAAAAATCCAATTATTATTATTCAAATAATAAAAAAACAGATTTATCGAAAAAAAAAAATTCAAATTGATAGGATTTAAGATATAATAAATTGAAAACAAATGTTCGAAATGCATTTCCTCAGCGTCAATACATTTATTGACTCTGGTGATATTTTCATGTAAAACGTTTCTCAACATTTGGGGCGTGATATCTTGGAAAGCTCTACGAATTTTTACTTCTAGCTCATGTAGAGTTGTAGGCTGTGTGGAATACACCCTATTTTTAAGATGCCCCCATAGAAAAAAGTCGCACGGAGTGGAGTGGAGTGGGTTGTTATAAGTCTCTCTTGAAAGCGATTTTGAAGATAATTTCTGGCTATTCTTGAATTATGCGGAGGGGCGCCATCTTGCTGGAAGTACATTCTCTCAGATATTTCCGCTGGTAGGTTGTTAATGAATTCCGAAATTTCATTCGTTAAAAAATTTAAGTATCTCTCCCCGGATAGTTGGCCTTGAAAAAGAATGGGGCCAACAATATGAGTTCCAACTATTCCTGCCCAAACATTCACACCAAATCTCTCCTGGAAGCCACCTTGTCGAAACCGGTGCTCGTTTTCTATCACCCAGTACCTAAAACAAAAGACCGTTCACACTTTTAGCACTTTACACTTCGACTATCGACAATAATCCAAATAAAGTACAGTACCTACCTTGTATTATTCCTGTTAAATAATCCATTGTTGGTAAATCTTGACTCGTCCGTAAACAAGATATAATAGTTAAATAGGTGATTCTCAGCATTTTGTCGAACAAACCAATTACAATATTCCAGGCGCCTTTCACCGTCATTTTCATACAAATGTTGATGCAACTGATACTTGAAGGATTTAAATCGATGTTTTTTCAAAATTTTCCTAGTAGAGTCCTTACTTCTAGCTAATTCGGCGCCAATCTGCCTTGAGGAAATTGTGCTATCATATTGTACTAAAGCTAATACATTAATTTCAGTTTCCTCATTAATAACAAATGCTTCTTGGTCTTCGTGAACATCAGGCTCAGTTCTTAACTTTTCTTCAAGCCACTGGAAATACCTTCTTGACGGTTGCTGCCTCCCAGGATATCGCTCTAAATACAATCGTTCAGCGGCATAAGAATTTTTTAAATATTCACCATAAATGAGAAGCATGTCAATTTGTTCGGTTCGTGAATAACGGGGCACTTTTTGAATATTCCACTAACTGATTTCGATTTCCAAACCCTTTTAAAATGGCAGAATCAAAAACACTACTTCGAACGTCAAAATAATATGGATAGCAGCGTTCGTGAGAGCTCTCGTTTCTTTTTTGTTTCATTCCAAAATACATCTTAATCAGCCTACTTGTTAATATTTTGGTTCGAATGATTATTGCAATGGAATGATTATTCTGAATAGCACAAACATAGTCCATAGGTAGATATTAGAATATCTATGGACGATGGCACAGACCAAGTACGTTTATGTTCCTATTTAACCTAGAACCTACAGGATATAATTTATCATTCCGCACATAATTTTTAATGTTATTTTTGCGTATGGCGATAATCTGTTTTGTTATTTGAAGAATAATAATTGGATTTTTTGGTATTTCATTTCAAAAAATTACTTTCTATTATATCATTAGAAAGGAATGGTTATGCTGAATAGTACAGGCAAGAAAAAGTTGTATGTTCCTATTTAAGTTATGGACCTACAGAGTATTATTTTTTTCCCAATTTTTCCAATATTTTTTTTGGCGGCTTTTTATAACGCCGACGAATGAAAATAAAATATCACAGTAGTAGCAACTGTTATCAAGTGACGTATGGTTTCCATAGCCAACTTTTCAATTTTTGGCTTTCATTTTGTTTCCACGGCCTACTCGGTGAATTTCAATAATAATTTTTTTCTGATCTAGTTTCTGGTTAGATACCAACTTGTGATATGTCATTAGAAATGGAATTGAATGCTGAATAAACCGAAAAGAAAAAAAAATAGGGTTTCCATTTAAAATAAGAAAGTTGATGATACTTCCGGTCAGACCGGAAGTTAACTTCGACATGTCAATATGCTCAAATTCTAGCTCTTATGTCATTATATCGACGCTCCAAATTTCACAAACCTACTTCATACAATAACTGAGATATTCCGTAGGCAATACTTCCGTAGCCACCCGGTATAGCAAAGAACAAAATAATGATAAACTCGGCGAAAACTGAGCTCCTGAACTTCACCAAGAGAAGGAAGCGTGAATACGTGGAATTTTCGGGTGGATTCAGGGCTCTGGACGCCGAGATTAGTCAGGCCGAGTCAGTGCGCTACCTGGGGGTACCAGCTGGACAGAGGAATAACCTTTGGCAGACATGTCAGCTTGGCGTTACAACGCGCCGGAGCGGCGATTAAAAGAACATATTCGCCTTTAGCGAGAGACTCCAAAATGGCAATGGAGACCAAAGTGTTAATCTACGAGCAGACCCTGGACTCCGATGATTAGAAATGTTTTATAGAATCGAAAATTGACGTCATATTCGAAATATCGGTACTATGCTTCCCATTTCTAACGTGCGAATATGACGTCACATTCTCGACACATTTCGATGCTATGAAACATTTCTTATCATCGGAGTCCCAGTGCAGGTCATTAGGCCAGCAATGACGTATGCATGCCCTGCGTTCTGCAGCGTTTCCAAGTCAACTATGTTGCGCATGGAAACGGTGCAGAAAAAAATACTCCGTATCGCCAATAACAGTGATAGGTACATTCGGCTAGACACACTGAGGGAGCTAGACGATATTCCAAAAATCGAAGAATTTATCAGACAACAGTCTGATAAATTCTACAGGCACTTTATCCTTGGAAGTAGGTTGACCAGGGATATGACGACAATCAGAGCCCATGATAACATACACCTGAAACTTGGGCTCATCTACCAGGCGTCGAATATTTTCCACGAAAATCCAGAAGAGTAACAAACTCTTTACAGGATGAATGTCCAATTCCGGTTATTTCTCGTTGCTTTTCCGGGAGATCAAGGAAAACTCGAAAATAGCCTGATGTCTTATACATAAATTTGATATTAATAAACTTTTTTGTTGGCACCAATCCAAAAGTTATAGATACCACAAAACAAGAATTTTAAGATTATTCAACAAAAATTACCTAACATATTTTAAAAGTTTTTAAATTGTTGTAGATAGGTCACATACAAGATTAAAAATAAAAAAGTGTGGAATACATTTTTCATCTGTTTGTAAACTTACTTCATCAACATCAAGATGATCAACCGTTCTCAAATCTCTTGCATTCCTTCCAATGAAACGTGTCCTACTCCTACGGGAATTTATTAAAAAAATAAAACAATTCAATTCAACTTACAGAAATAAACCAATCTCTGCGGTAAACTCATTTTTTTCGGAATAACACAATCAATAATCTATCAATGAAACCCGACTGCCAAAAAGAAAATCAAAATCGAAGTCATTTCGAAAATTTAAATAGAAGAAATATTTCATTTAATAAAATATTGATTAACTACACTGACCCGAAGCAGTTGGAATAAATAAATAATATAAACATCAAGAGAAATTAAAGTAGGTTCATATTTTTTACCAGAAACTCATCTGGGTACCTACCTCAGACCGAAATCGTGTATTTCTTCTGTTAATTTTCTTGCAATTCTATAAAGCCAAAATCTCAATTCGATTTAGGTACACGTACCAACTAACTGAAAATGTTTTTTAATTTTTTGTATCAATGCTCGCTTGAGGGTCGACAGAAAAAAAAAAGTTTTTATAGGTGCCTAAAAGATTAAAAAATCTGCGACTCACCAAATGATTATACCTATTGACGATTCTATTAACAAATAAATAGATAGTAGATAGAAAGAGGATTTACAGGAACAACAATAGTGCCTCCATTTATATAATTCAAAACTGTTGCAAGTTTTTTCCGATCAACACTGATCATTCTCTTACTTCTACACTTTTGTAATCAATCTACCTACCTAGTCTATGTCACTTGTCATTACTCGCTACCCAAGTACTATACCCACGAATCACTGTCTCTCCGACACTCCGACGTGCTCTAGCAACGTTGCCACAGTCGATTCTATTTCCCGGGAAATTAAATGAAGATGGAGCAAGCGTTTGGGAACCGTAATACACGATGTGAAATGAATACGAGGTACACCCTTCTCTCCAAGTGTTTCCACCATATGGAAAAATAAAGGCAAACATCCGTCAGAAACAAATACTTCCCTGGCTAATACCACAACGGACATTGAACTACATCTGAAGGATTTTCGTTCAACGTTCTTCCAAGGAGACCCAAATGCAAGTGCTTGTCTTATAATTAAGCAGAAGATTATCCTTTATTTGGCTGGGAATGACCACCTGCAGACATGCAAGTTTCCAGGTTTCGCCTATTATCAGTGCCAGGGTAGGTCGGACAACATTATAATTGTCCTGTCCCCGACAAATGAATAATAATCAATTGTTCAACTAAACCGGTCTCGTGCATGGCATCACACGTATTAAAAGGTAAGGGCTACGTCTTCCCCTAGCTCGCACAAGTCTCTGACTTTTGAGGGTTGCACGTAGGGGTGCAACCGGTTGACGGATATAACAATTTTAACAATTTTTTTAACAATTTTAACAATTTTTAAAATATTTTCTCACAAATGGAACCGCGACCCACAATTAAGATGGTCGCAGCGCCATCCACACGCGGAAAATCAAGAACAAACACTCCGTAGCACAGACTCCGGGAAGAGATAACTGTAATATTTCGAACAAGTTCGAAATTTTGTGCCAGCAGTAAGCTCAAAACTGTCATCGAACTAGCTGAGGAATTATACAATAATAATAATTTACTCGTTGTGGAGAGTGAGAAGTGCCGAATGTATTGGAACTACTCATTCCCCAACCTCAGGCCAATACAAGCCAATAAGCCTCCTCCACCATCAAAGTAGGAACCATTTCGTCACGGAGTTTTTAGCTCCTGACTGGAAAGAGTGCCAGCGACAAGATGAAGGAGAAGTACGACAACAAGACCGATGCTGGAGGGTTTCAGGTTGGTGACCTGGTTTAACTATACAATCCGAAACGGCGTCGTGTATCATCACCAAAGTTGTGGAATTCAGGGAAAAGACCGGATATGATCATGAAGAGGATGCACGACCTCGTCTACCGAATCTATAAGTCTCCCCGAGGGAAATCCAGGGTCATTCATTTCGCACCCTCAGACCATCGGAGGATGAAATGACGTTCCAGAAGTTCATGTCCCTGTACTCAAACGGACAGGAAGTTCTATATGGAGTAACCTGAGAGGAACCACGAGACCTTTTCAAGGTGCCTGCCGATCACGCATCAGCTCACTGTATAGCAGAAGATCTCCAAATATCCAGAGGAAGTTCGGTAATTCTAGGAACTACTGGAATATAACGAAAAAGTGAAGGGGTGCTACAGCTGACGAAGGGCCAGAAACACATCTAATATCTGGTTACCGAGAAGCGATGAACCGTCTCATGAAGATGTTTGGAAGAGCCCATTAAGAGACGATGCTAGACCAGAATCTTTTGGACCTGGCAATCACAAAATTGTACTATGGGATTAATAGGCTAGGCTGGAGAGTTAAGACTGTGGAGTGTTACTTCCATCGAATTTTAAGGTGCAGGTATGGAGAATCTTGCAGGTATCGACACACTCCAAGGATGACATGTCGAGACGAAACGTCTTTAAGAAGGGGCAATGTAACAATCCTGAAGCCGATCCTGATCACGTCTGTTTGAGTATTCAGCCTGCCCAGATGATCCCATCTTTGTTCGTTAACGGTACACCCATGACTCAACGGGTTAGAAACATCCAGAAAAGTTGCTAAATGACGGAGACACCCCTCGTTGTTTCGAAAATGTTCAAACAGGAGCCTTTCCAATATAACTCAAGGAATCTTGAGTGGGTGAGACCAGATCAGTGGCAATTATAGCTAGTTCCAGAGTTCGAGAATAGACAGCGCCAGTGAAAATGAATTAAAACAGTTATAATTATTGAGTTTCAAATAAATTACTAGAATTATAGTAGAGTGTATTTTTAGTACTTATTTGAAACTAGTATGATTTGCAGGTTGATTTAGTCGCAAAAAGAGTGTTCTGTATTTGTGACACATTGATGATTATTTAATGTTTTAGTATTTCATTGTATGGTATATTTATTATGGTTGAATTACTTTTGTGAGTTCTGTGTATTACTATTAGCCCTAGCATGCTTGGGGGTGCATTGAATTTATTATCGATATAAAAATCTGAAAGTTGCGTTGAAATTCAAATATTCTGTTTGGTCAAATCAAACTAAATGATATGTATTTATTCGCAACCTGCGCGAAGGGTGCGACACCTATAATTATTTCGTTGAACTGATATAATGTTGCAAGGTCTTGTTTTGCCATAAGAGCTAGTGTATCTATTTTATCTGTTTTCTCATAATTAATTGAGTTTGGGACACTAAATTGAGTTTGGTGATATTCCTTCATGTTCATAGTTTCAGAATATAATAACCAAAATGGCGGCAGAATTAAGCAATCCAAACAATAGGCGTATTTGCTCAGTGCCCCAATGCTTAATGCATCATCAATAGTACCAAACACAAAGTTTCTTTACATAATTTTCCCATTAAAAACATAGAATTAGGCAAAAAGTGGCAATGACTACGTATATGAAAATGTCTGATTAACATATTTCAATTACCGACATCTTCAACAATTTATTCAAATTCGAATGAGATTAAAATTGAACACCATGGTCTCTTATGGAATTTGTAGGCTGATCACCATTACACAGTTTCGCGCCTAAATTCTGAGCGCCATCTAGCGGAAATGCATTTCGCGAATATACAGGGTTGGGATTCCGTGTACCATAGAATTTCTATAGTCGACAGAATAAATGAGATGACATAATGGTTGAATTCCTGGGAGAGAAAGGGACATAACTGTCGACTATAGAATTCTATGGTACACGGAATACCACCCCAGGATAGCTTGAGTAATTATTCTGCTCATAGAATGTTGGAGGAAGTATTATTGAGGTTTATTATGATATTATGTGCTTCAAAATAAATGAAGATTGGAACCTTTGGTGTAAATAAAATTCAAGAAATGAAAAAATACCAAAAACAACGTTAAAATCACTCGACGCGCGTTTCGCCAACAAAGTTGACATCCTCAGGAGTTTGCGTACGCTTTTTGAACTGCTGAGGATGCAAAATTTATTGGCGAAACACGCGTCGAGTGATTTTGACGTTGTTTTTGTTTTTTTCCATTCCTTGAATTATATATTTGCTTGTTAGATATCAACCTCAAGTATTGGATGATATATCCAATGGTCCAAAACACCTTGAGTTGCCGTTAAATGTGACAAGTGAATTATGTTTAATAGGAAACTATTTAGTTTCAATATATTCTTGATCAATGTTCTGGTAGTTCTTTTCGATATCCCTATTACATAGCAAGTTACTAGTCCACTTTGGACTCGTTCTCGCCACTTAAAACATTTTCTTCAATTTGATGAGAGCATTTCACAATGTTTTCATGAACGCTATCCATCATCAGGTCAAATCATGTTGATGTATCGAGGTGCGGGTCAGAACCGAAGAAGTAATTTGAACAGTTGGGGTTTCGGGTCAATCCAAAAACCTGCTGATCGTTACATTAGCCAGGGAAGTAGGTGTTTTCTGTTAGACTTTTGCTCCATATTTTCCACGTTGTGGAAATATGTTTGGAGAGATGGGTTTTTTCGGTAATTCGAATTTAATCGTTTTAATTTGCTTGTTACTCTCTCGAAAACCTCTTGAACTTTGTACGATATTTCCAATATTACAACAAAGACGTCAAGTTGTCAAAACAAAATATTTTGAGTAAGGCAGCCAGCACACTGAGCAACTATAACCGACCGTCCGCGACCATCCAACTACTACTACCAAAATTTTCGACACGTGTATTCTTATCGGACAACTCATACTGATCTTCTTCGACCGGTTTTCAAAGATCATGTTTGAAATCCCAATCTGCTAATAATTTTGGTAGTTTTTATTGGTCCCTTTCAATTTTTTCTCGTTGCTGGACGGTCGCAGACGGTCGGTCCTAGTAGGTCAGTGTGTTTTCTACCTAAGTAAATCGACCCAAAAAATAATTATGGATAGTGTTTGCAGCAATATCCTCCCTATGTCAGTCACTTGATGTAGGCATTGTCAGACTATGAAATTTGTAATTTTTTTTCTTCTTCAGTCCCTTGTTCTATCTATTGGGTTCTAATTGTGTCGCTGATATTTATTTACACCACAATATATTTATTTCACTAGGGTAAACGAAATGAGAGAGAAACTCATTGAAGTCTGTGACAGAAAAATGATGGGAACTGAACAAGAAAGATGTGTTATCCTGGAGAAAGGATGGGCTTCGAAGCAACTCATTCAATTGATAAACAATTTTATTAATGCTTTACAACTAGAAATTGACAGGCATGTTGATACATTCATACTGTTGGACGATTATTATATGGGAATTATAACAAAAATGCCAAATGAGAACGGGATATTGAAGGAGAATCTGACAAGGGTTGAACTAGATGATTTAGAAATGAAGCCAGCCGTGTATAATCTGCTATTAAATGTAGAAGATAATGAAGATCCCTTCTCTGAAAAACTGGATAATATTTTTAATAAAGCTTTAATATTCGCAAACAAGTGTCAAATCTGGGCATGGTCTGTTTTCGACAAGGCTAAATCTCAATTTCCTCCCAATGACGAGAAGGAAAAAGGAAAAACAGCCAAGAAGGAGAAAAGAAGTAAAAAAGGTAATTATTTGAGTAGCTTAATAATAGTACCGAATGCAAAAAAGTAGAAGGTACTTTCTAAGTAAACTCACACAAATCACACTTAAATAGCAAAATTGCAAAGTAGATTACCTACTCACATTAATCCGACAATTTTGGTATTACTGAAAAATACAAATAAGTTTTGGTTACCAGGAATCGGAACATTTACAGTACGTTTCAATATTTGAAATGAAATGAAAATATATTTATTGAAATAGATATCCTAATATTACAGACTATTGTGCTTGATCAATAGCATTCATACAATATTTAGGGCATCTAAAAATATGTTAATATCTAGTGTAATTACAACATAACAGTTATTAAGAATAATAAACAAATTTGACAGCAATCAGTACCTAATCAATAAACAGGTAATAGTTATTATCCTAACAAGTGCGGAATGGATACCTTTCCCGCATGCGACTGCCGTTCCGCATGAGTTAGGATCAACATTTTTTCTACAAGCGTAAGGAAATTAAAATTCAGATTTTTTTTATTTTGTCTTAATGCAAATAGAAACAAGAATACCCACATAATTTATTTCTTATCTACTTATCAATGGTAATATTTATTGTAAATGAACAGTTCGACACGTTATGGAGGTTTGTTGCGGAAGTCAGCATATTTGTTGAAGTAAGCTGATTCTTTGAAGAAGACTGCTTAAACACTGAAGTGTTTGAAAGATCAGTTATCCACGAATACTTTACGTTGTTTTTTTCAATTGGTGTACTTTGAAATCATAAATACTGGGTTTCATTATTATAAATAATGTAAATAAGAACTTATAATGTAAAATGGTTGAATTCGTGATGTGACATCAGTATACCTTTCGTTAATATTTCATTGGACGATACAAGGTACTCCTGTCATATCAATAATCATAACATTGTCATTAAATTAGACTTCATGGTTCTCGCGTTATTGATGCAGCCATGGTTACTTTAAAAAACGCGCGTTTTTGAAAGTTCGATTTGCAAACGCTGGGGCGTGCTTTAAATAGGCAAAAAAGGGGCAACAATTGAACAAACAAATTTTTGAAGGCGACGAATAAGCAAGAACGGGCATCAAATCGTCACTAACAGGTGCAGATATTACATCGGAGCTAGAGGTCGATGGTTCTGAAATTAACTCGGAAGATAATGAAGGGGTCAAAGTGAGAATTTTGTTCGGCATTTCTTTTTTCCGATTTGTGGAATCTTTCAAGTTTCCCTCAGCAACTGAAGTTGACTTCCATCCTTCTAGACGTTTAACATTTGTTATACGTATATCTGGATTTGGGTGGTGCAGATAGACTGCGATACTTCTTTATTTGGTATTTTCACTTTTTTATCGTTGCACTATTCAATAAATCGCGTACACTGCTTCTCATACCTTTCTTTAGACTTCGTTGGTAAAAAATAACTCTAAGTTTGCATCAGAGGCTGCTTGCACAATTTCTAGAGGAAGTTCTTCATCAGATGAATAATCCATTATAGAAATTGAACAAAATCAAAAATTTAATACGTAACGCTTTGTCTGTCACTTTGAAAATCGCAACAAAATTTGTTTCGATTGGCATAACAACAATAGGTTTGAAATAAGATCAATCAGATTGTATACGAGGGTACTCTCATAACAACCAATTTTCATATTTCAACCTTTTTAATTATTACAAGAAATAGTACAAACTGGTAGACAGTTTTGAGCAAACGTCCATACTTATGCACCAAACAAACCAAATCTTTCATATTTTGTCATTAACCACTTATATTTCGCGACAAAATTGTACCAATGTTTTTACCGCACTAGTGTGTGGGAATCTTATTCCCACACTAGTGCGGGAAAATGTTTTCCGCACTAGTGCGCTAAAGTGACACTTTCCAAATGAAAATGCGTACGAGTCTAAGGTGAATCACGCACGCTTGTAGAAAAAAGTCATTTTAGGTTATGGATAAGTTAGTGGCTT
The DNA here is from genome assembly GCA_958502065.1 of Chrysolina americana. Classification (NCBI taxonomy): domain Eukaryota; kingdom Metazoa; phylum Arthropoda; class Insecta; order Coleoptera; family Chrysomelidae; genus Chrysolina; species Chrysolina americana. The sequence goes on from OY293411.1 coordinate 22,881,445, forward strand.
AGTAATGAACAACTCAGTTGGTTTCATACTGGGCTAGTAGATATTTTGAGAGAGATGTTTTGAAACTGTTAAATTGATTTAATAAAACGTTACTTCATATAAACACACCTATATAAACAGTCACATACATTTTAAAACTTAGATGAAAATTTCAAACAGATTTCAAAAAACTTCAACAATACACATTAACAATTATTAAAATCTGATATCACAGTAGATATAATTTATGTTAATTTATCATTCAATTCTATCTGGCTATAATAGGCTCTATCGGAAAAAACTGTTTTAACTGCTTTTCTGAACAGTGTGTTGGATGATATATCTGTGATGCTAATTGAAAGGTGGTTGTACATTTTGCAACCGTTATAATATATAATTGAATCCTTAACGAGAGTGGAAGATGGTAATGGTAGTCTGAGGTGATTACTTTGACGAGTAGTGTACGATAGTTACTCTCTTTAATGAAATTTTGTTTCTGTTTATTTACCTATAAGACACACAGTTTCGAGTATGAATATTGACACAACTGTCAGTACTTTGTGTATCTCTACACGAATCGCGAAATTTCATTGTACAAAGGTACCTTAAGGCTCGTTTTTGTAAAACAAAAACACTTTGAAGAACAGTACCATTGCATACCCCCAAAATGGGATACCATATCGCAAATGTGACTTTGCTAAGGAGTAGTATACTGTCTTTGCGATCGAGTATCCTAGTTCCTTTTTAGCTATTCTCACAGCATAACAGCCAGAGGACAATTTTTTATTTAAGTGTTTCACGTGTTCTTTGAATTTAAGTCCGTTATCAATGTATAGCCCTAGAAATTTTTAATATATGCTGTTTTCAATAATCTGATCGTTTAAAAAATATCAGCAACTGCACATTTGAATGATACTGTCTTAGTTTTTGATGCATTGAATGACAAAAGGTTCGGGTCGCACCACTCTGACTCTTTTTATATCTGAATTGATGATATGGTGAAGATCAGCATTCTTATTTGTATGCCATAGTATGGTGGTATGGTGATGAATTCTGTGACTCTGGAAACGGCTGCGATATTACCATCTACTTCGTTAATGAGAAGAACTGTTTAAAGAGAGAGAAGCAAAAACAATTTACCTCTCCCTTGATCGAATGATTTCGTTTTGCCCGATGAAAACTACTCTAAGCGGTGATAATTTCCTATTACAGGATTTCAGAGAAAATGATGAGAGAATGTTGATTTTTTCAACACGAAAAAATTTTGAATTGCTTCAAATATCACAAGTTTGGTTTGTAGACGGAACTTTCAGGGTAGCATGCCTATGTTGGGGGATTATTTGTTCCATTGATATACACATTATCATCCAATAAGAAGAAACACACTTGCAAGACTATGATAGACATTTTGAAAAAACAACCTGATTTTCTAATCTAGATACTCTCATATGTGATTTTGAAATTGGAGCAATTAATGCTTTCCATGAATCGTTTACAAATATCAATATTCGAGGTTGTTTATTCCACCTTTGACGTAGACCCTTAGACATATTTCCAAAAATTATAATTTGATCTTATCATGAAATAATTTTTGTTGGTCGAAAGTCCACTTATCGAAAGTCATTTGGTCGAAGTCAATTGGTCGAAAGTCAGTTGGTCGAATACGTCAATTGGACTAAATTGGCCGAATACGTTAATTGGACTAAATTGGCCGAATAAGTCAATTGGACTAAATTGGCCAAAATATATTTTTGGCAATCTATAATTTAAAACTTGCTTCATATACAATCGGTTAGGATATTTGATCTGACTTTCTTTCCTGACCCCATCACTAACCTCTACTGACACAAATTCTTAAATGAAATGAGTAATTATTCTAAATAAATTTTATCATTACAACTTATTTTTATTGTTCAACAATCAATTACAGTACATATATTTTGTATCAAATCAAATATTCTCAGTATTATTTAAGATTAGGTGCGATACTTCGCAAGTAATCAATTGGTTCGGTCACTTCAAATTCTTGGACAACAGATTTTATTCTATTGTTTAGATCGACATATATTTTCTTTTTGCTTCATTTCCAGCCAACGTCTATTCAATTTTCGTTTCAAAATATTGCTGTTCCTTTCTTATGCTTTTCAATATATACCATTTAGAAGGTTGACTACAAGAAATAAAACTATTAAACCTCCTATGCCATTCTTCCAAAGCATTATTTGATCTAGGCAAATCATTCTTGACTCTATCATAAACATTCCAAATATCGATAACAAAATCTGGTTTCCCACGTCTTTTTCCTCTTAGGCGACCTATATATGTATTGGTAAAATTCCGTTAACTAATAGCCAAGAGCTATCAACATAATTTTTTTTGGAACTTAAATAGTTTGGCCTCCTGAACAACTAATTTCGGAGATATGGGCCTATTTTTGAGTGATGAATGGAATTTTTTAGGACACATTTCTACCGCGGAAAACCACTCAAAATTCTTCCTTCTTTAAACTAACACAATGTACGTACCCTATTCACCCGTTTTACACAATTTTTTTATTAAAAACGGCATTGTATATCCAAAAATTCAACCTTCTTTTAAAAACATCAAAACAACACATGTATGTAAAATGTTTAGTGAATTTATTTATGTCAAGTTGGTAACTTTGAACTTTGCATATCTGCACAGCCAACTTTCCTATGCATTCAATTTCAACATGAAAAGTTAAATATTCACTCACTTTTTTTCCAGAAACCAACTCGACATGAATAAAATTCACTAACCATTTTGCCTATATTTGTAGGTTATGTGATCATAAAAGAAGGATGAGTTTTTTTCCTAAAAAGTAGCGTTCAGTAATTCAATAGATAAAGAACTGTCGCACCTATTAATTTCGTTTGTCTAAAAATTGTTTTTGATGGGACTGTTCTGGTGGGCCACGTGGTTTTGACATTCTATATGTTTACTAAATGTTATTGATTTACATATTTATTTATACACGCTTTGTCAATAAGAAAACTATTCTTTGATAATAAAGCTTATTTTAATTGACTGATACTTCAACAAGTGTTCAAATTAATAATAATAATAATAATAATTCTCCCTCATAAACACTCGTTGAGTGTACCCAAAGGCATAGCCTGTGCGGGTAGAGGACGGCTATTATTATTATTTATCGTGGCGCTCCGGGGCGACTTACTGATGTTTTGGGTGATGTATTCACTTTTCAGCTGTAGGAAAATCCGGAAAACCTACAGCACCACCTCGGGTGGTCGGTGTGCACTCCAAGCTTGCACTAGACGAGATTGGCATCTAGACAACTCACAATACACTTGCTTTTCAACAAGGCATGCGGCCGCCTATCGATCTGATATAAAGTAGTTGAGAAAAATTCTTGTACCTACATCGGATTCGAACCGACTATCGCTTTGCTGGAGTTTCGAACGGCCTGTGCATTAGACCGCTGATCCACAGACCACCACAAATTGTGACCCATTTGCTTCCATACAATAATACAAATTTCGTTCAAATCTATTTGGAACATTTTGTAGCATATCAGGTGTTATGCTTCTGCACCCTGCTATAATCCGTTGGCGAAGATCTTCTATGGAGTCGGGCTTCGTAGCAAAATTCTTCGTATAGGGATGGCTGTCCTTAAACAAGCGAGCAGTAAGTCTCGCACAACTATTGTTTTGAAAATCAACTCGTTCTGGAATGGAATAAACCATTTTGTACAGTGAAATTGAAATAACTTCAAAAGCAACCACAGTGAATCAATGAAGAGACTAAAATAAATTATGATTCAGAACTATAATTCGTTAGAACTGAGAGGGAAAAATGTTAATAGAATTCTGACGTAAGTATCTGAGATGAAAAATCAAGTTGAATCATAACAAAAACAATTGAAGAGAGCTGTCATATTATGGTCTTCTCCAAAATATTTTTCTAATATTCTCGTTCTTATCTTCCAGCTTTTCCTTCTCAATTTCAAGTTTCTCCCTTTGCAAACTCAGCCTTTCAGCAAAGTATGTTTTCAAGTCATTCTTGATACCTGTTGGAATATCATTTATCTTTGAATAGGAAGAGGTAGGCTGCTTGCTTTTTCTTTTTGATTCATCCTGTCTTTCAGGTAGGCTCACGACAGGAAGTTCATTTTCTTCATTGTTGAATTCACGAGATGATGTTGAAAGGATACTTTCCATTATCGTTTCTTGATGAACCTGGAATTACTGTGGAAATTACGTCTAATACAGTTCTTGAAGGTACTATTACTTTGTCACCGCAGTACTACAGGTTTTTGAAATCACAATTTAATAGAGAGTAGGGAAATAAAAGAATAGAAAAAACGATGACGTCGTAACCGGGGCAGAGATGACGCCATAGTCGAACGAACCATAACAGAAGTTGAGCATTCAGAAATGAAAATCTACCTTGGTTCAAGAATTTTTACAAAATATTTTCATGAGCATTGATTGGAAGGTGTTCAATAGTTGTACTCGTTTAGTGCGTTGCTATTCCATTTTGTAATTTTAATATATATATTTATTCCAACACAAACTGTTTTAGGTGAGAAAACCAATTTTGAACCCGATGAAGATGTGAAGAAGAATCTCGGCAGGCTATTTGATGAGTGGGGCTGTGCCTTGAAAGGAGAAACAGCTCGACTGATGATTAGAATAAATCTCTTAAAATTCGTTCTGAAGCAGATTATCGATGAAGTTATGAAGACTTTGAAGGATGCTGCAAGGTCGGTCTTTGAGGATATTCGCTCGAAATACCGGAAAGATATTGACAGTATCACAGAGGCTTGTAACTTCCTCAGTAGAGCAATCGAAACGGAAACTCCGATCCAAGAAGAATTGCTCTTCAAAGACAGCCAGTTCTTTGTAGATGCAAATACAATACATTTTCCTGATATAATCCCATCTGAAAAACTGGTAGTTGAGATCGGCCACGAATCTATATTCACCGTAGGTCAACTAGAGTATTTGACAGATATATTCATTGACTTGGCACCTAGTGGATACATTCCAGAACGCTCCTTCATTTATTTACTCCAAGACATGATTGCGGACGAAGAGAAGGTTATGACTCCAAAATTGTGGTCTAAATTATCATTGAAAAAAATAGAAGAACTTTCTAAAACGATATTCGGAAGTAATCAATCGATTCAATGGAAACAATTCATTATATACAATTTGATGGTTCCTTTCCCGAGTGTAGAAGAACTCTTGGAGTTGAGGACACGGTTTGTCGAGAGTGACATTAACGAGACTGAAATAATCACTGAGGAGCACGTTGAGGAAATAAGATTTTGGTTCGAAACTACGGAGCATGATATACGAATACTACAAATAAAAAATTTACTTTTTAAATTGTACAAAGTGAGTGAAGAGAATTTCAACTACACCGCCATGCTTTTTGATTTTTGCAAAGGAAGCAGTACTCCGGAAGGACTTGCTAAAGCATTAGCACTTTCTTCAGGAAGGGCGGTATGTTGGAATGAGGAAGTAGGGAAAACGTTTGTCGAAGAAACATTGGAGAAAAGGAGGGCACATGAGGAAGAGGTGAGTCTATTTGCCAGTTCACTCAAAGATTCAACTGTTATTTTGGTTTCTGCCGAAATCTTCTTTGAGAAGAATTTCCAAACGTTTCGACTACAACTGACACTGAAGTTCTCGTTCCTGGCACGCCATTTATAAGGCTGTTTTGACGTGGATGGGTTCGGTCGTAGTTTCTGAACTATCCTAGTAGTAGTAGTAGTACTTTAATATTATCCCAAGAAACAAGTTTAATTATTATAGGGATTGAATAAAAATATAATTACAAAATCATAGAAGTGATGGGAGAAATGACAGATAAAAATCAATTGCTTCACTATAGTTAGCACATAATGGCCGTAGGGGGAAGTAGTTGTTTACTGTCAGAAATTTGCCTCAGTTTCCTACTTCATGAGAATGTTTGAAGAGAAGGGTATTTTCGTCTTTATTCGAAATTATTTGTTTTCAACTGTTATTCGTGTTTATATTTTCGCATTAGTGTGGAGAGTAACCCTTTTTTTGAACTAGTGGTTAAAGAAATAATTTCCATTCATGATTATAAAGACAATTATTTGTTCAATTTACTCAGTGACGATATCAAAATACCAGATCGTAATATTTCTGTTAATATAAATGCATTTTTTGAAGGTGAGAATTCGGAATAAGGAAAGACAAGAAGCTGAGGAATTTGCAAAAACAATTATTGAAGAAAGAATTGATGAAACTGTACATAAATGTGAGAGTATTGTAATCGAAGATTTGGAACCTGTAAAAGAATATAAAATTGATGATGAAGCAACTCATTTGGAGAATATACAAGCAAATGAAAACATTGATGTTGAAATGCCTATTAAACCTGAAGAAATGGATGATAAACACGAAGAAGCTGACAAAAAATGTAAAGAAGAAAACGATGGCGTTGAAGAAGGAAACGATGATACAGTCAAAAAAAGTTTGGAGGAACTTGAGGAAAACATTGAAGAAAAACTCGCAGGCGAAAGTAGTGAAGAAAAGTCAAATGGCAAAATCAATAATAATAAGGTAGAAATAGGGTTTGAAACCAATCCTAATCCCAACCTGCAATATTTCATACAACTCAAAGATATTCTGTCAGTATTGACAATTGCTCTTTCCTGGAGTTTCAATGTTCAACATATAGAAGAAAAAAGTTTTGGCGAGATTCTAGAAGAAATTTATAACGAATGTAAAAATCCACAATTCAATGATCAAGTATTATCACATGAGTTATTGAACAACCCAAAACTTTTGGATCTTCTTAGTAATACCTCCACTTTTCTCGTGAAAAATCCTCCTGAAATTGTTATCGAACTTCTTGCTGAATAGAATGAAAAAATAAAACGAGCTGTCCATTGATTTATTTTGCAATAATAATAGTATTTTATCCAACGAGCGTATTATTATGGCTATTATTCACGCACATGAAGTTTATGGCACGAACCGTAGGCGAGTGTCATCCAAGTGAATAAATAATGGCCAGAATGTTAAAGTAAAATACTATATTTCGTCTAAGACGAGTATACTTTTTTTATCTCTATATAATATTTGTAAGTAACATTGAATCAAACAAATGTCTATATAACTAATTGAAGAAAAAATCAACAATTAATTGGTATGGATTGAAGGCATATCAATGATTTTTATTTGTAGACAAGCTTGTAGGTATGGTTTAATTATGCCTGTATGTTGGATTATGTAACGTGTTTCATATTTCCTCAGCCGAGTATATTTAATTTTTTATGAAATCATCAATGTAGCCTTATTAGGCTACCGTCGTGGATTTACTTCACATATAACCGTCCGCATCTACAAGTATAGTCGCAGCAGATCTGCGCAAACTGTGACCAGAGAATTCATGGTTTTAACTTGTGATCAATGAATATCAAATGCTTGAGGATACACATAAGCATTGAGAATATTTTATACAATAGTCAATCATTTAACTTTTTTTTGTATTAAAAGCTTTTATTACAAAGGGTTTGGTCGGCTATACATATCGAATGCTTATATCTAGTTCATTAATTTTATACCGCATGACAGATATGAGTAATAATGATGAAAATAAATCTTTCACTGCCCAACAGAATAAGTCCAGTAACAAAAGAAAAAATAATGAGTTACAACAAAAACAGTTATCACTTTACTAACTACTAATATAGATTAGTAAACAACGATAAGTTGTCGCTGCTTTATTCAAAATAAACATAAGTCGGGCTGCATTGATATCAAAAAAGAAAAAAACAAAAAGTAGAAGTGTACTCAAAACTTACTCTGGCCCCCGATCTTCTGTATCCCGCATAGAAAAGATTCTTAACTGACACAGGGGCAGTTGTCCTTTTTTCCTTGTCTCTTTTTTGAGCTTTTCCCTTACACTGGTCTTTCCAAATATATGGTAGAGAGCTAGTATTATTTCTATTCATGATGTCTGTACCTTTAGTTTTGTTAGTTATGTTCTGGTATTGTAGAATTGCAGTGCCTTCGGGGATTCATTCAGTGACCCCCTTGGCGGGGTTGGCTGTCTTTTCTTATGTCGTCTCATTGCCTGGCTGCTGCTTTTTGCTTGTATGTTAGTTTGGTTCGCGGAACGATAAGAAAATTCAGCTATCGGGTGTCTGCTTCCACGTTAGCCGAGATTCGCATTCATTTTGGTTGCGCAATAGCACAAAATACAACGGCTAAACGCAAAATTCGGGGTGGGGATGTCGACACATATATGGCGGCGAGTAAATTTACTTCCGTTTACTTATGTACGGTGTTCTGGGCAAGGTTCCTGGTGAGGTAATTGTAATATATGTAGTTTCACTTAGTGATGAGTGTAGTAATAACACACACAATCGTTTATAACAAATAGGTTATTTAATGTTTGTTGTATTTGATATTGATACAGATTTAGAACACGATAGCTATCAGACACACATGTCTGTTCTAGAAAAATAATACTACTGCCCTTGCAGGGTTGCCAAGTAGAGGACACTCAAAAGAACCTGATATAATAATAGTAACATATGAAATAAATATTAAATAGACATATATCACACGTCCTACCCAAAAATTAAAAAATAATATTTTTTATAATTCATAATTGGATTGAATGAAAAATAATGAAAATAAACATTCACATCCTGAGTCTATCTGGAGGACGACTGATACGACCACTCTTTGTTATGTATCCATCATAATCATTTCCAGTAGGTAGATATTTTTCCACTTTTAAAGGGAAATCTGTTGATTTCTGAAGACAGAATGGCTGCTCAGTATTTAGAGGTCTCAAATGATGGCGATTCCGTCTGTATTCACCCTCATTAACTTGAACAACATAATCATTTTGCCCAAGTTTTTCAGTAACTACTCCTGGATTCCATCTCCTCTTGCCCTCTTGCATGAGAATTGGCTCATTTACCTTCAATTCAGGTAATTTCTTCGTCGATCTATCATAGTACTGTTTCTGAAGTTTCTGATTATAATCAAATCTTGATACGACATCTTTAGTTGAATAGTTTGGAGTTAACAGTTCAGTTTTTATAGGTAAATTGGTTCTAAACTTCCTTCCCATTAGTAGTGTGCAAGGAGCTGACAAATTCTGTTTAGGGGTGGAGTTATAGTCCAACATAACCGAAAATAAATCTTTTTGTGTTTGAGATGCCTTGATAAAGAGTCCTTTGACGGTTTGAATTGTTCTTTCAACCATTCCGTTGCTTCTTGCATACAATGGACTAGACGTAGTAAGTTGTATATCATATGTTTTCGCAAATTGTGAAAACTCCTTAGATTGAAATGGAGGACCGTTATCCGAAAAAATTTCTAACGGAAGTCCTGTGATTGAAAACACGTTTTTCAAACTAGTGATTACACTTTGCGCCGTTTTACTTGAAAGTTTATTGACAACCGCAAATTTGGAAAAATAGTCAATCAGCACTAAAAAGTCTTGCGAAGCTATTGACATAAAGTCTATACCTATTTTTTGCCACGGGAGTTCAGGCACTTCATGTGAGATTAATGGTTCGCGAACATTATTTTTAGAGTATTTTTGACACGTTAAACAATTCAGCACAAGTTTTTCAATGTCACTCATGAGTCCAGGGTAATAAATGGCATCTTGCGCTTTCCTTTTACACGAAACTATTCCTTGGTGAGTTTGATGTAAAATATTGAGAAACTCACTTTTAAGAGATTCTGGAATCACAATTCTTTTTTTATAAAACAACACGTTTTCATGTAAATAAATTTCATTTTTGACAAGCCAGTATTGTTTAACATCACTTGGCACTGAAGACTTGTGTAAAGGCCATCCATTCAGCACATAATATTTAACTTTTTGAAGCACAGGGTCACGATCAATTTCTCTCTGAAGTCTTTCTTGATTTTCTTTACTAGTAGTGATAACTGAATATACTTTTAAATTATTTTCTAAATAATCGGTGTTGATAGTATCACTCACAGGATCTCTACTTAATGTATCAGGTATTTTAAGGTTTTTTCCAGGTACATACCTAAGAGAAAACTGATATCGCATCAATCGCATGGCAAGTCTTTGAATTCTGTTTCAGCTTCGAACGACATTCCATAAAGATAAAAACTGAACTTTTCACAACCGAAGACTAATCCCAGTAATTCTTTCTCAATATGGTTATAACGTCTTTGAGTAGGAGTCAAAGAAACAGACGCAAATTCAATTGGGCGTCCCTCTTGTGAAATCATTACACCAAGGCCATATGGACTAGCGTCCACTGATAAGACTGTCTTCTTTTTGGAGTTGAAGTAGTGTAGAGTTGTGGCTGAAGAAACAAGTTGTTTTATCTTATCAAAACTTGCTTGTTCTGTAGGAGACCAATGCCACTCATTTTTTTCACTAAGTAGTTTTCTAATAATGCTTGTTTCATTAGATAAATTAGGAATGAATTTTGATAAATACACTACCATACCCAAGAATCTTTTTACGATTTTGTGGTGGGGACATATTCGAAATGGCCTGTGTTTTATCAAAATCTGGGGTGATTCCCATTTCACTTATTTGGTGTCCTAAGAATTTTATTTGATTCAGAGAGAATTTTGACTTATCCTTATTGAGTGTTAGTCCACTATTTTGAATCTTGTCCAGTACGATCTTCAAATTTGTATTGTGCTCCATTATTGAACTTCCAAACACCAGTATATCATCAAAATATGTTATTTGACCTGGAACATTTTCTAACAGTTCATGCATATAGCGCTGAAAAAATTCAGGAGAACACGTCAATCCGTACGGTAACCGTAAATAGCGAAATCGCCCAAACGGAGTTGAAAAAGTACACATAAGCGAACTTTCATAGTCCAATGGTAATTGTAGAAATGCTGACGAAGCATCTAATAGCGAAAAATATTTTGCACCCGCTAACTTTGTGAACAACGTATCCTGTGTAGGAATAGGAAAACGCTCTCTTTTAATGAATTTGTTTAAATAAACGGGGTCCATACATATTCTTATATCATTACCATTGTTTTTTGGTACTACAACTATTGGATTTTGCCAGTCAGTAGGTTCACTAACCGGAACAATCAAATTATTGCGCACCATATCGTCAAGTTTGTCTTTAACCTTGTCTCTTAGAGCAAGGGGAATTTTTCGCGCACCACTGATGAAGGGAACCGCATCATGGGTTAAAGTTATTCTGAAGCACTTATTTACTTTACCAACGCCAGAAAACACATTTTTGTAGGTGTTCAATATTTGCTCTAACTCAGTATTAATAACATCAATGGTCATGTTATTTAAATTATTATCGACTATCTTCAACTTTTGAGCACCCGAAAGTCCTAAAACTGATTTGGAGGCATTATCGTTGACAATATAAAATATAAGAGTTTTAGAAATATTTTTATGTCCACACTGTAACTGAATTTGCCCCAAAACATCGATTTTATGGCCGGTATAACTTGTTAAATTAGTAGAGGCACTTTCAAGTTCATTGAAGTCAATTTTTAGCTTTTGGAAGTCAGACCTGTTCAAAATGTTGACTTGACTACCAGTATCAACTTTCAAGCTAATTTCACAACCGAAAAATTTTACTATTTCAGTCCAGTCTACTGAGTCCACTCGAGAATCATTTCGAATTGTCCACACAATATTTTCACTGTTTTGAGTCTCAGGATCGCTATCAGAGTCAGAAAAACAATTAATTTCACGAACATTTCGGCCCTTTTTAGTACAAAATTTTCGATAGTGTCCTTTTTCATGGCATAATGAACAGTATCTGTTATACGCAGAACACTTACCCAAATCATGCTGATATCCGCATTTTGAACAAGGAATTTTTTTACCTTTGTGGTTCTGTTGTACATCGTCACTTTTTATATTTCTGCTTACTGCTCTGTGGCTTCGGCTTCCAGAATATCCTGAGTGTTTATTCCGTTGCACTTCACGTAAGTTATTTCCTCGAAAATCACAATTTAGAATAGAGTTCACCTCTTTCGCGATTTCCCGCTGAGTTAATACACTGCTTTCCATAGAACGACAAATATCTATAGCTTGACCAAGCTCTAAACTGGAGGACTGCAGGAGTTTTTCCTGAATTCTTGGATCTCGTAAACCCAAAACTATCCGATCCAATATCAAAACATCCCTTTCTTTGAACTCACAGGTTAGGGCAAGCTGCTTCAACGCTGTTACAAACTGATCTATGCTCTCAGTGACTAGTTGATCCCTCTTGAAGAACTTGAAATGTTCATATATCAGATTTTTCATAGGATTGCAATAGGAATCAAATTTCCCCAATACATTGTTGTATTTCTTTTCATCACCATCGTTTTCATATTCGAAAGTATTGAATATTCGTAACCCCTCATCCCCTAGGAGATTTAAAAGAATGGCGATTTTCACTTTATCCTCTTTCGAACTTTTCCCAGTGGCCGTTAGAAAGAGTTCAAACTTCTGCTTCCAGAATTTCCAGCTGTTAGCCACGTTATGTCCTTCAAAACAAAATGCTTCAGGAGCTCTTCCTTGCTCAGACATTTCGCGAAACTTTATTAGATACGCACAAACAATAAAATCGCGATTTACAAGTTCAATTGAACTTTTCAAGTCGAAACTTACTGTCTCACAAATACACTCCCAGCAAGTTAATCCGACAACACCGCTACCTTTTCCAGTTCCACCAATCTGTTTCTGCGAATCACACCACAAGATTATCCAAATGCGAATATTGAAATTCCGCATCGGCGAACAAAAAATATAACCTATTGTTCACGTTACCGCTGCCACCATGTAATATATGTAGTTTCACTTAGTGATGAGTGTAATAATAACACACACAATCGTTTATAACAAATAGGTTATTTAATGTTTGTTGTATTTGATATTGATACAGATTTAGAACACGATAGCTATCAGACACACATGTCTGTTCTAGAAAAATAATACTACTGCCCTTGCAGGGTTGCCAAGTAGAGGACACTCAAAAGAACCTGATATAATAATAGTAACATATGAAATAAATATTAAATAGACATATATCACAGTAATGTCCTTGCCCTGAGGTGAGACGCAGAGCTTGTATACTCATTAGGAAAAATATTGATTATTTTTTGCTTACAGGCTTCTGCACTAAAGATGTAGCCATCCAGGTGTCCCTACCGGAGAAAAAAGGTACGACGAAAATAATAGCCTGCTCTGCATATTTTTCAGGAGAATTGAATACCTTGCAAATAGTACGCCGATTGATAGACTACAGCAAAAGGAACTAAATTCTAATTGATTATAGACTGTGATGGTAATTCACACCATCCTTCTTGGGGCAGTATTTGTTATCGCAATTTTTTTATTATGCATGTGTCATTACTCAATAACTAGTAGTATTTAAATATTATTATTCAATAATTTATATTTTCGATTCCTATCCATGTAATGAGGCAAACTTGCCTGTTTGGATTTGTATTACAAATAAATAAATAAATGAATGAATGAGCGAGCGAGCGAGCGAGCGAAGAATGAATGAATGAATGAATGAATGAATGAATGAATGAATGAATGAATGAATAAATGAATGAATGAATAAATGAATGAATAAATGAATGAATAAATGAATGAATAAATGAATGAATGAATGAATGAATGAATGAATGAATGAATGAATGAATGAATGAATGAATGAATGAATGAATGAATGAATGAATGAATGAATGAATGAATGAATGAATGAATGAATGAATGAATGAATGAATGAATGAATGAATGAATGAATGAATGAATGAATGAATGAATGAATGAATGAATGAATGAATGAATGAATGAATGAATGAATGAATGAATGAATGAATGAATGAATGAATGAATGAATGAATGAATGAATGAATGAATAAATGAATAAATGAATAAATGAATAAATAAATAAATAAATAAATAAATAAATAAATAAATAAATAAATAAATAAATAAATAAATAAATAAATAAATAAATAAATAAATAAATAAATAAATAAATAAATAAATAAATAAATAAATAAATAAATAAATAAATAAATAAATAAATAAATAAATAAATAAATAAATAAATAAATAAATAAATCGAAGAGGTGAGTTACTTTTTGAGTATATACTACTTACAAAAATGTATTTTTGTAATTTATTAGTTTTATTAATAAAAGTTGGAAAATTATGGAGGTTTTTTAGTGAGGACGTGTTGGGCCAAAAGGTCCCAGTCCGACTCTGACTGCTACCTTAAGGAAATTACACAGTCATTCTCTCCGACAGTCAGGCAATAAGTTTGCGGCACACACAAAAACCTCAACGACTAGTAGCACAGAACAGGGTAAAACTTCAAAACAACCTTCATTCTCACGAAAAAATAATAATGGGGCCAACCGAATGGCTATCAAGACACCTTCTCGAAGAAAGCCGAAACTCTCCCAGGAAGATGGTAGAATTTATAACAGGGCACTGCCACCTGGGAAAACATCTGCATCTGCTAAGAATACACCAAAACTCCACACTATACAGATTATGTGTTGAGGAGGTCGAAACAGCCCCTTATATACTTTTTAAATGCGAAGCTCCGGCTTGCATGAAGATGGATATCTTCGGACACTTTAGTGCAAGAAGATATTATCCCACGGTAATACCTCATGAGAAACCTCCAAGAGTTCATCAGAAGATCCGAAATACTCGAGATAAACCTGACAGTAGGGTACAGAAAGGTTCTATGCAGAATTACCTGTATTTCGAAAGTTGGTCATCCCCACAGATTAATAATTGAATATTCGATAAGTAAAACAAGACATAATATATTAACAGAAAGTTTTGACGTATCACTTATTAGTTCCTATTTACATATATCTGTGGTTCATATATCTTAGAAATGCTATGAAGTATTTACATAACTATTATAAAAAATGTTCTGTTACTGTTATGCAATATTCATAAGTAATATCCCGACCATGACAAATAGCCAACTACTATTTTATTCATGACTCTATAGAGATTACCTTGTATTCGGACAATTTGATCATACCATATGTACATAAAAAATATGAATACTCCCAAGAGCTTCAGCTCAAGGTAGTTATTGTTTGATAATTAACATTTCAATTTTGAGTGAGTTATATCAAACTTTGACTTCGTTTACATGAATAGCCGTGTTTTTCCAAATAGCCGCTTCTTTATATAAATAGCCGCTTTTTTAACTAAATAGCCGTTAATATCACATCATGTGGCTCATGAAATTCTGTAGGTGTAGCTCTGTGAGAATGAAATAATCACGTTAACGAAACATATGTTTTCTGGAGTATTGAGGTGGATAAAAGGCAATGCAAAAAATGAAGCCCAGTTTAAAATAAAAACCAACCAACCCAGGTCAAATGTTTTATGTCAAAAAATAAAAATGCCACAAATACATATTTTGCAATAATTTTTTTAATAATTAATTCACAGGAGTATTGGAAGTTGTTGAAATATTGTATATTCTGACATAACAAACATGAATTCGAATTAGGCATTTACATGAATGCAACGAAAATGGACAATTCACTACCTCTGTGAAATATGAGTATTTTTTTGGCCATAAATACCAATAAAACGGGAATATCTTGATTACCTCAAGTAACCTGGATAAATATAATTTTGTGTGTCAGACATGTCAGTCACTATGTAAACAGTTTATTCTATTGAAATTTGTACACTCATGAATTTACAAATCTTAGGACAATCAACAACTGAACAGTGGTTACATAAAACAAGTTCATATTCAACACACTGAGTATTTACAGTCATATCTTGACAAACGCTTCAGATCAGTTTTTGTATGGCATCATCAATCATTCTTCAGAAGATGATTTTCACAATGAGTAGGTACATTCCAATTGCTTCAAGATGAAAACTCAAATAATGAATACATTGGAATTCATATATAGATTTCTTTTAATGAAAATATAATTCGTTTTACAATTAATTTCTCTATAATTCTGTGCTATGCCCAAATTATTTTTGTTTCGGGAGTATTATCATTACTAGTGCTGTGCACTTTCATGTTTGGCAACATCTATCAAATCATCTTTGATAATAATTTTTACCATGTGCTTTGATACAAAAAATACATAAAAAATAAGTTTAGAATATCCTAAAAATATTAAAACAGCCAAAATTATTATAAATTTCAGAACATCAAAAATATGTTGAAATAATCACTATAAGTATCTAACTTATTCAACATTCTATTGTATAATTTTATTATTTCAAAGCATACTTATTTCAACCAAATAAAACTATAGTACATTAATGGTTATAAGTAATATTTGTGCAATGAAGTACTGCTTTTTTCTCACAGCCACAAAATAAAGTTAAAACTAAATAAATATATCTATAATGTACATTGAACTGATTGCATGTTTACTGTTGTAGCACACATTATTTTGAATCAATTTCAATGATTGTTAATATGAAATGAAATCATTGTCTCTTTTGTAAATTAAGGCTATACGACTTATGACAAAACTTTAATTTATGTATTGACATATTGTCAATAATGATGTTAAGCGGCGTGTATGGGATTAGAATTAAACAATCAAACAATATATATGAGCATCGTCATCAGGATATGCAGTTTTAGTTTAATCACCCTTCCTAAGAATATAAATGGTTCTCAAAAATAGGAAAAATATTATGACATGCAGAATGTACCAAATCGACATTTGGAAAATGATAGAATTGAAAAAATCTCATACGAAAATATAAGGGCATGTTACGTGTTATATTGATGAATTAATAAAATGTATGCAGTCTTGTGCCACCAGTTTGGAGTCTCTAACCATATTTCAATGAAGTACTATAGAAAAACCTCTGGTTATTCACGTTTTTATGAATAATGAAGTTATTTTATTCGAGACAGATGCAGTCAAACACTGCTAAAACAATGTATTTGATAAATCGATGTAGTCTATCAAAAAACTTTATCGTTACTTTCACAAATTTTTGTTTTACAAAACCACAACAATTTTTTCGCCATACAATGACTTTTTCAAGCAAAAGTATACTGAGTTGAATTCAGGACTTCATCAATCAGCGGCTAACAACTATTGTTTTCAATTATTATTATAATAAATTTGAAAATTCGTCTCTTTATCAATTTCTAAACTTTCCTAATTCCATTCCTTTGATTTCAACATAGGAGTATTTCAAAATTATTTTCGAAAAAAAAAAACTTTGGAGGGTTTCACCGATACTACTTTTTGAAATAAAACACATTGTGATTGCTCAAAAAATGGCGCGGCAAAATTTTTTAAATTTTCGTCCATACGTTTTTTCACAATATGCATTTTAAATGCCAGAATAAGTGCGGATCCGGCGGTCCGAATCCCTTTTCTTACCTGATGTGATGTGAAGTAACGGGACAGAATTTATTTTTGGATGGAATGGAATTCTGAAAATTTTTAGATGGTTGAAAAGATAATTGAATTATCTTTTCAACGATGTGACACATGACCCCCCACGCTATTTGAATTTTTTAATTGATTCGCCCCCCCCCGCGCCGTCTGTCGAGAAATCACAATGTGTTTTATTTCAAAAACCCTCCAAACATTTTTTTTAAAGTTTGTACGTCATACCGTTCAAAAGTTAACAGGGGGGGGGACTATTAAAATCTGCACTGTATGTGTTGTAATGCATTTTTTTAAATTTCATTCAATTTCTCTGCTATAAAATATAGAACCTGTGCCACAAGTTACTTAATAGACCCTTTACCAGTTTTTCATCTTTATATTAAATTTTCTTGATATTTGCTTCTTCTCAAAAACCAAATTTTGTACTAGATTCTCCAATAATATGATATTGTCGCGGTTTTGTGAACAAAAAGTTTGTGAAATTCAACTTTTAAGTATTATTATAAACTGTCACTATCACTTGTTCATTTTCAATAGTAAGTATTTAATATAGTTATATCAGAAGCGAAAGTTTACTAAATAATGAGTAAGTGTAATTAGGTTACCATCCGATAACTAGATTTCTTTCCTGCCAAATATTTTTGAAGAAAATCATTGAAATTTCATGAAAAACACTTTCTTGTTTAATTCACTCTGAAGTTGATAATTTTGTTTTACCACAGCAGTCAACATGCTTATTATATGTTATGGGAAATTTTGGAAACTAATTGCTAATTCTATTCATAATGAGATGATTTCAAAATATGATGAAACACTTTAAAGGTATGCAATACTGAACGTTTGGCTTGCCATTTTTTTCAAGCAAGTGGAATATGAAGTATTTCAAGTTATATTTCAAATCAGACCCTTCATACATATTTTGGTGGGTTGAGATTTTGCGAGTGTAAAAAAACAAACCTGCAAATACATTATTCCCACTCAACTTCTTTCATCACAATAACAGCTGACCAGCAGAAGTTTGCGCATTGGAAATGACATTTTCGAACTTATTCCTATTGAAATACAACTATATTTATTCACTAATTCAAGTTATCATCTGTTACATAAAAATAAGTCGATGTAGAAGCTTGTAGTGCTTGAAGCACAAAAAATGTACTTCGATCAATTACTTACTATTGCAAAAACGAAATATAATATGCAACATAATGGGGAATGAACACACTTCCAAAGAACTGGTTCATTTGCAACAACAATAATCCACAAAGTCAGTGAAGTATTGCTATCAAGACGAATAAATGAAAAATTTACCAATAAATTCAAAATTGTATATTACTCACACATAAAATGATGTATAGTAAAAAGTTCTCAGACCATTGACATTTACAGACATAAGCCATCAGAAATTTTATCGACAAGCATCCAATAGAAAACAACTACTGTCCCTGGTCGGCCATTGAATTACTGATGGGTTTCTTCATGTCCTAAATATGACACTGTATTTAAAATATTAGTGTATAAAATATCTATTGTGAGAAAACTTGGTGTAAACGAACGAACAATAATAACCCAGAAAGCAGTACATTATTTACAGTAATTTTCTCTGTTGGATGTGCTCGTCTGTGAGTCCTATTTTTTGAATTACAACTTGATTTCTACATCGTTTATGGTATGCTGCCAAGCATTACCACATTCTTCTCCCTGAATTTTGGGTTCCTTCATCAAGAAATATTGCAATCATTCAACTCGTGATGTAGATCATTGTTGTTAATGCTGATCCATTATAAAGTTGTGATGTTGAATTCATCATTCAGTCATTTTATAGACTGAATATATATATAGATAGAACTTATTTGAATTCATGTCACTTTCGTTTTATTTCAAATATAACTCAACAATGATTATTAGAGGTGCTTCTGAATTGTGAAGTTTTATAACAGGACTTTTCTGACTATTCAATGAATGAAACAACACTAGTTAGGAGAATTAATTCTGACAATTTCAGGCTGGACAAAATATTTTTGTGCGATATTGGTTCAATATACGTTAGAATTGGTTTTTGGAGTCGCTATTACTATCATTGAAACAATAACCATAAGTACCACATGCATACCTATCTACAAAACTTATTCGAATTTATCACATTTAAAAAAAAGGTTACCATATCTGTTGAGTACTGGCAATCTGACAGATGGTTGTTTATCACAACTATTTTATGAAATTCCCAAACGCTGGAGCTGGGTCATCAGCTAGGTGCTTCGATGCCTACCAAGATCCATGTGTATAACAGCTTGGATTTCTTCATTATTACTTTGTATTTTAAACTATTCAAACCATCCAATTTGAATCGTTTCTGACCTTGTTTCAGAACATCATACCTGTAAAATAAAATAATGATTTTAAAATGCATGTAAGAAAATCTAGGGATATGAAAATAATGTTGAAATTGACCCTCCTGGCCCTTGTGTAGATAAAAACCGTGATGACCTTTGGATCTTGGAAAAGGACAAGAATACTATAATTTATTGGTTCAATAGAAACTTATGAATATTATTAAGAGGCCATGAGCGCGACCATATTTGGGACGCTTTTTAGGGTAAAAGAGTCAATTGATAACTCAAAAACGGTTCATCGATTTCAAACAAAGACTGGCTTCTAGAGGAAGTTTGATTCTATGTACGTGCTGTAATGGAATTTGGAATTTCATTCCGCTTTTTCACGAAAAAATTCCCAAAAAAGCAGTACTTTGACGCAATTTTTTGGGTAGATGAACAAGTAATTACAAAAAAACATTACAGCACGTACATAGATCAACGTTTTACCTTTCTTTTGATACAAAATTCATTTCGATTGGATAAAGATTGCTTCCAATTTTAAAGGAAGAGAAATTACCACTGCAGCTCTCTCGATTATCTATGAACAGCATGGTGAGGTGCTGCCACAGACGATATATTCAAGAACTATTTCCCCACGACGGTAAAAATCATACAGACAGGGACGAACTTGGCTTCAAATGTGTGGGGATATGAATTTAGTAATCGTTTCAGACCATATTTTGGCGCTAATCTATATATTGGTTGGTCTATTCCATGTATGCATTCTATGATAATAGTCAATTAGGCGACTATAACTTTACTTCTTATATCCGAATAATAACTTTACTTCTTATATCGGTTTACACAAGGACGAAAAATTGGTTTTAATCTTGTCTATGATCTCTGAAATCATCTGATGACAGTAATAAATGTTTTTATTTTCTTCCTAGACGTTAGCCATCAGGACAGCGACAGGGACAATTCTTACGTCTCAATTCTGGCGTCGGCCTGTACAGGTAATTATACTGAATTAATTTATAGGCAGGTATTTCTTCATGGTGGGTTATTTGCGTGAACTATTCTTTGGAGATAATAGTACTTTGTGGCTTGAACAGTGATACGTAGTTATGGAAACGATAAACGTAATTAAAAATTGTTGTCTCTGATGATGCCAGTTATTTTATATGAAACGCTATAGAAATTTCAAGTGTGATATACCACTGTTCGGGTAAAATCTTGCAAGTAAATTTTGACTCACTTCTAGTGGGTTCGATTAATTTAAAATATGGCAGGTGTTCATAATTCGGGTAACAATACATTATGGAATTTTTGTTATTCAAAAAATGTAGGCTCCAAGATGGCGGACGAGTTTTGTGATTATGCTCCGATTCGATTTAAAATTTGTATGTGAAGACTTTTGGGGCCGGAATTCATGAACTCAAGTTGGAGGACAAGATTTGTTATTGAGTTCCGATTACATTCAAAATTAGTATGTGAGGAGTGTTCGGGGTCAGAGATTAGAATCATATTCAAGCGTTACTTGTTGTTATTATTTTGGTCAATCTTCCAAGATCTCGGTATACAATAGTGTATTTCCAATTTCCAGGGTGATTACTGAAATTTGTATTGACGCGATACCTTACACTGAAAGTTCACCTACCCATATAGGTGCAAACGAACGAACAATCCTCCGAGATCTCGGCAACCAGTAGTGTGTTTCCAATTTCCAGTGTAGATACTGAAATTTGTAGCGATAAGTTACATCATCAAGGAATTTACCTACCCGTAAAGACGCAGAGGAACACTCGGATGGGTAAAGTAGTCTTGCCCAATATAGTATATCCATATTAGATACTTCCTATTATACACTACTGATTTAATGAACTTCTTTGATTGACGACTTGTTTATTTAATGAAACTAAAACACCATTTACACTCTTTCCAACAATACACATAATTGTTACAATATAAATAATGACTGATTAGGAATATTAATGCTTAATTATTATATTTTTATTTCAGTCTGAGCGAAGACTGGGGAAGCGACATTAGTATAGAATATATACGAGCGAGAACCAAAAGATGCCAATAAAACTGATGAGTGGAAAAAGGTAAAAAATAATCATCGTCACTAAGTATCAAGACGATCTATAAAAAATGTCAGCTAATCATATCAACTACTGACATACCTATTGAACAATTTATAATATTTTCATTTATTAATATCATCAATATTATTTCAGGAAAATAATAACAGAAGGATACCGGATGGTAGATTTCCAAAAATGTATTGATAACCTGCAAGCGATTTCAAATCACTCTATGTGGATGCAACCTCAGCAATCTTCATATCACTAATGAAAACCGCCGAGGATTCAATTCCAAATTCACCTTTGAATGTGATATGTGTGGATTTGTCAAAGCTTTATGGACTTGTCCAGAAGAATCCTCAAAACTAGATATCAATACTGCAGCTGTTGCCGGTATTATAAACACAGGAGGTGGATATACACAATTGAAACATTTGACTGCTGCAATGGAAATACCGTCCTTTAGTTTCCGTATGTACAAAAATATTCACAATAAGGTTTGTAAAGCTTGGGAAGAAACAGCGTGGGAATCTATGCGAGAAGCAGCAGCAGAAGAAAGTAAATTAGCCATTGAATGTGGAAGCGTTGATAAAAATGGGACACTGATGATTGCTGTACTTTGTGATGGTAGCTGGGCGAAACGTTCCTATCGTTATGGAGGAAATTACAACTCCCTGTCTGGCGTTGCTGCTATTGTTGGTTTGAAACTCGCAAAATATTATACCTGGGTGTCAGAAATAAATATTGCTGTGTATGCCAGAGGGGTGAAAATAAAGGCGAAGAAGTGCGTGATCATACCTGCTATAAAAATTGGGATGGGTCATCTACAAGCATGGAAACGTCCATAATTTCTGAAGGATTTTCTAGAAGTCTGGAAATGTATAATTTGATATACAACAAAATGATTGCTGATGAAGACAGTAGCTGTTATAAACAAATCCTTGATAATAGACCCTATAGCACTTGTACAGTTCAGAAAATTGAGTGCAGGAATCATTTATTACGAAATTACTGTAATAAATGGAATGAACAGTCCAAAAGTAAAGGCGTTCCAGGAACCATCAAGGCTATAATTTCTAACAACATTTTGAGAGCTAGAACTGCCATTATGAAAGCCATTAAATACAGAAAAAATGAGGCTGGTAAAACAGAACAGGAAAAGATAATTGATCTCAGGAAAGACATATTGAATAGCATAGCCACATTTTTGGTGAACATAAAAACTGCTTTTCAATATGTTATTTCTGCAAAAAATCCGAACCAGACTCAAATAATTATATGCCAGAATTGAAGTTATTCGGCGTTGAAGAAAAGATTATGGAAGCTGTAAGATATTTAGCAGGGAATGCGAGAAGTCTTTTAGAAAATATTGACACAAATTTGGTTGAACAATTCAATTCTATCATTGCTCAAAAAACGGGGGGTAAAAGAGTCAATTATACTTTGAGAATTTCCTACCAAGGAAGATGTTTCGCGGCAGTTGTATCAAAAAATACTAAGAGACCTCTGCATACAACTTTCAAGCACTTGACCGGAGATCACAGTCCTGAAAAATATTTGAAAAAATATGAAGAGACAACAATTAAAAGTACAGAAAGGAAGAAATGTAAACGCAAATTAATATTTTCAGTAAAAAAAAAATGTGAACAGGATAAAAACTACGGAGAACACTGTGAAAAACCAGATATGGATGCAATGACCTATGAACATTTCAAATCGATTCATTTGGAGGAATTAGAAAAAACTGAAGGGATATAGGGATTTAGAAGAGAGAACTAGACTTCAAATAGATAGCGCAGAATGGCAACAAACCAGGAAACACCTCCTAACAGCTTAAAATTTTGGCAAGATTTGCAAAATGCGCCAAACAACAAGTTGTATCTCTACTGTGGAGAGTTTATTATATAAACATATATTTTCCAAACCAACAGCTTGGGGTAGAAATAATGAAGATAGTGCCAAACATGCACTAGAAGGTCAATGCAACATCACCATATCCGCTTGTGGCCTTTTTGTAAATAAAAAATGGCCGTTTCTAGGAGCTACCCCTGATGGAGTTTGAACAATTTGGAGAAATAAAATGTCCATATTCAGCTAGGGATTTGACTATAAAGAAGCTGTAGCGCAACTTAAAATCAATTATTTGATAGACATTGGCAATAACGAATAAAAATTGAAAAATAATCACAGTTATTATTACCAAGTACAAGGACAGTTGAATATATGGTCTAGAAATATCTGCTATTTTGCAGTATGGACACTGAAAGAGTTAGTGGTTATAAAAATAGACATCGATAGATTTTTTTTGAAAATAACATGCTACCAAAATTGAAACAGTTTTATTTCGATTGTATGTTGCCTGAAATAATAGATCCTCGACATACCCGTGGACTGAAAATAAGAGATCCATCGAGGGAACTGAAAAATGAAGAGATTGACAAAAATGAAAATGAGTGATGATCTGTTGTTTATCTCGTCATTATCTGAATATGATTAAATTTTCGTCGGAATAAAATATTTCTGTTCATAAAAAAGCGTTTGATTTCCGAACACATCAGTTTCTATTATGATCATTGTAGTATGAATGAAGAAAAAAACAGTTCATTGAGATTATTTCAATAAATACAACGATATGACTGAAAACACTTTTTTTAATGGTCTAATATGATTGTCGTATTTCAAGAGATTTCCACTAACTTTTCAATTCATTTCATGAAAATTTAAATGTTCTTTTCCAGTATAACTGAAAGAAACATTTCGCGCTAGTATTCACCTATTTTCTCTATATTCGTAAACTTTTATTCCAGTTCACTAAAAGGGACAATTTTTTTTTGTTTTGAGACTTTATTCTCTGGATAACAGATTGAAAAGCTTGACGCGTAAGAATAGTGGAGGGTGATGTACCTTGCGACCACTTTTTGAAAAATGATCGAAAAATATCAGGAAAATTACCGAACTAAAAAGTAAAAATATTTTTTTAGAAATATGACTAGTATGATTAACTAGAAAATAAATGTTATTCTAAAAAGCGTGGGTTGAAAAAAATCATAATTTTCTACCCCGAAAACCCCAACTAATTTTGAATCCATCACCTTAAATAATTGAACTTTGTCTTATTTTTTAATTAATAAAATAAAGTATCAATTATTAAAAATTAGAATACCTATCACCCCAATCCTGTCTAAAATTACCCCATGCTACAATATCAAAATAAAAGTAGGTACATAACATTTGCAATAATTCATATTATGAACTTCATCGCCCTAGATGATAAATTCAATTCAGATAAGTACAGTATTTGGATATCTTGGTGGAAGTGACGTGTTAAGCCGTAGACACAATGGAAGTTTTATGTAATAAGTTTTAAGTTTTGGGATTTTGGATATCAATTTTACAAATAAAACAAGATGCAAAACATAATTTAAAAATGAAGCTTGAAGTTTATCAACAAGATTGTTTATGAGGCGTAATCAGAATAATAATGGCAATGATAGTTTCGCGTTAAAAAATATCCAAAATTATGAAAATTAAAACTAAAAACATAAAACTGTTTTAGAAACATGTTTCTAAAAAAGCGTTTAACTTAAAGGGGTATTTTTACAATCGTTGATTGACTATTTATTATACTAAAAAATGTATACTACCCAAGTGAATGTTACTCACCTGTTTGGACTAGGTTTATCCTTTTTATGTGTAAGCATAGTATATCTTGCTATTGTCAATGGATATCTTGAGATGTGTAAATTGTGATATCTTATGCGATTGGACATGTCATCATCTTCCCCTCCCCAACCCCAAAAGGAATTCGAAAAACCGTTCAGAAGCCTAAAATGTTCTGTGCTTATTGCACTAACTCCTCCAAAAATGGCTGGATAAGGTAACCTGGAAAAAAAAAACTTGTATGAGTGGATTTTCACTGGCATACAAGATTACAGCTGACACTTGTCAATTATTTAATTTTGGATCAAAATTACAGTTGATCACTGCTCTTGATAATCTGTGACTGTGAACATCTTAGTGTAAAAATATCACACAACTCCAGATATTGAATTTGATACAAAGAAAATGCGACTATGCTGTTTTGTCAATAACTACGTATTGCATAAGTATATAGGTCAAACAAAGAATTCAGCTTAGGTGAGAATTTAATTACTGCAGTAGAGACACAAAAACCTTATATCAGATTCAATACACAACAAAAATTTTCCTTTGAATAACATATTAGTTGATGACAAATGGAAGAGTATCCTGAAAATAGGTGATCCAAGCCACAGATGCCTCAAAAACCCTGGTGTTTAAGGCTATTTCAGGTATATGCAGTGTTTTTGAGACATATGCGATGGAAAAACATATAACATGTATTTTTTATGCTTGTGTCTTGTGTCCCAAGGTCTAATTTTATTTGGCCCTATAATAATTTTTTTCTACGCCCATGTATGTAAACGTCAAAAATCGCACTGTCAACATTCCTTGTAAATGACATTTAACAATAACATGCACGTAATGAGATCTCATAACATACACGTGCGTTTTGAGAAGAAAACTTAAACTTCTTGGTTTAGTTAAATTACAATCAAATTTTTATTTACGTAAGACTTTATTTGGTCTATTTACACAGATTTAGTCAATTAATAAACATAAAAACTTTTAGCATTAGCGAGATATATTTAGGATTGAAAGAGTGATGCCCCTAAATGTAGGCAGCACGTTATGCAATTTCTAAAAATAGTTGTAAGCGCGGCTTCGTGCATAAACTTTTTCATTTCGTGCGTAATGGGTTACTTACAACTCTTGTTACGTAATATACTATTTCAATATTTACTGAATTAATACCATTCGAGTTTTTCAAATTATCCCACCTTATATTTCACTCTATCATTTATAAGTTAAACTAGAACATGTCCTCATTTCGTACCTACTCTATACCTGTCTACATTATCATTCATTTGAAGTTTTATTACAGAATATTCCACCAAATGAATAAATCAAAAATTAATCCATTTGAAAATAAAAATTATATTTTAAAGCAAACTTCGCAGATAAGGTATCTAGGAATATGAATTGAGAATTTGAAGAGGGACAAACATATTAAAGTGCTCATGAAAAAAATTTCATCATCAATTGAAGCCCTAAGAAATATATTTTACTTTCGTAATAATTTTTTATATTCCTTGTAATAAAAATATTACAGAACTTTGAAATATTATTGACAGAACTATTGAAGCAAACTAAGTCCCCTAAAAGAGAAAATCAATGCTTTTAAAACAGAACTGAATAAAAAACCAACTTATAGAGTACAAAAGAAACTTTCTTTCAATGAAGAATGAACCAGCAGTAAAGCAGTCAGCGTGTCAGCGATAGTAAACAAAACAAATCCCGACCTTGCCTTGAGGTGATAAGCAAGATACGAGACACTGTCTGGAGTACAAAAGACAGGGACGGCGTCGGCAACAATGGAATAAATCAAACATAATATGCAATGACACAAAAAATCCTATAAGGAAAATCGAAGAAAATTTAAATCAAGATAAACATGAAAGAAAATGAAACCACCGAAGATTTTGGGATAAAAAAAGTGCGGATGTCCTGTTACCGAATTAAGAGAAACATAACTACCGAAAAAATGAGCATGTATATTGAGGAACAGTCAAGTTTAAAAAATGATAACTTAGCCATAAAGCTACTTCCCAATCAAGAACATTGAAGTCAATGCTTCATGTTTGGCATCAACTAGAAGAAATAAAAAAAAATCATATGGTCTAGAAGCTCTGCATTCAAAGGTTTGATTTTATAAGTACCGCAATTACCAAAGAGGCGAGGATTTTGACAAAAGAGCCCATCTACTTGCTCAAGTGAAAAAATCAAGAGTTTCAGTTTAGCTCTTCAGAATATACAATCTCTAGAGAACAGTATTTCAAAATTAGAAGTATGATTTATAAATTGCTGTGGAAACAAGTCACCGAAGCAGATGACTCGTAATGAAATTAAAAAAAAGAAGATGGTTTATATAGAACTGTTAACATACATTTTTATGTAAGTGCAAAATCATAACTAATCAATAACAATAACGTTTATTATTCCCAAGAAAGAACAATATGTTTAAAATAGGGAACTTTAAAAACTGTCAATGAATACATTCATAGTAAAAAAGCAGTAAAAGCAGAATATTATTTGTGATGGAAAATGAATAATGTATAAGAATATTTACATATATACATATTTTGTTAATTAATATTTCTTCAATTCACCCCTGCACACTGCTAAACTTTTTGTTAGTTTGAGAAACTTTGGTGAATCATTATATTGAATTATACCATTATGATAAATAGATCTTTTGCCAATATCTGTTTTAAACTGAATGAGGGATAATTCATTACCTTGCCTTGTTGAATGGCTGTGATTAATTTGATTTACTGTTAATTTTAAATTGGAATGCTTTAGTTTATTTTTGACAGAAAAAACCAACGAGGATATTTTGTATTTATATAAGGAGCTAATATCAAAAAGATTTTTGGGTTTATAAAGATTTATAGTTGGTTCACGATAGTCAAAATAGAACATACATTTTATTGCGTTGTTTTGGAGAATTTTTAGTGGTTTGAGAATACATGATTTGGCAGTTCCACATACTGAAATTAAATATTGTAATTTTTAGTAAATCAATGAAAAATAAATGCATTTTCTATACCTTCACGTAAATATCCATAAATTGAACTTAAGAAAACACATTTTATAGGGCCACACTCGATTTTTATTGTCTTGAAAATCAGATAAGAGCAATGTGCTCTTTGAATCGTCCGTTCATGGCTCTTCTATTATGACCCACATACTCCTTGCAGTCCTTACAGCTAAGTTCATAAATCACTGACTTTTCTTTTCCTTGTCTTATCTTTGGGAGTACCCAGGATATGTTGTAGTTTAAACAAAGTTTTGTATACTTAGTTTTTTGAAAATGCTGTCGAAACTTCGAGTAACTCGAGGTTCTTATGAGATAAACATATATTTAGGACAGTTTACCTCTTGTTTCCAAATCAGTTTGTTTCCAAATCCACAGAATAACCGTTCCGCTACCTTCATAATAATAATGTTTTCAGTTTTGAATCTCTCCGTGCTGAGTGGGAACAAGTAAGAGTCGATTCATCAAGAAATTTAATCACGCCATTTTTTGCTAGTCGCGTCGGTTCTCTATGTTTGTACAAAGTTTGAAACAAAGTTCTTCTTCATGTAGAATGTTAGTATTAGTATTTTGTTAATCATTTCATGCGAATGATTTGATCTACTTTAATTATATAAAATATATCCCTTTTTGTGTTCTGTGTGTGTATTGAAAATGATAACTAATTTTACAAAGTGCTCCCAGGGGATCAAGATATCTGACCGCTCTTTTTCATTTTCAGTGTTACTTGATTACTTAATATCAAATCTAACGTTTCTAAAAAATTGCGGGATAGTGACAAATGTGGGAAACAGTTTACATTATAAACGAGTCCAAATTACCATTCTTGCCGACAAACCTCCAAAGTAGATCACAAGATAAATTACCAAAAAATAAAAAAAAAATTCATACGGACAACGAATAATTATCTGACATACACTTATACAATGTTCATTCAAGATCTGCAATCGAATATCAGAGCAGTTTCTAAATCTGGTTGGGCAGCAGTAACTCTGGGAGAGTTTTTTTATTGAAGGCGCTTTTAATAACATTAATATCTTAATTATTTTAACACATTGTATAAATAAAATGTCTCTTACTTACCTATATTTAAAAATATCAACCGCTACACTCATATGCCTCGGTTGTTCAGGACAAGTATATAAATTTCTATCATCTTCAGGTAACAAATCGATGTCGTGAAAAATAAAACAGTCGAAGTGGCTCATATTTAAAGCTTCTTTGTATCCAATATTCATCAGCATGGCCCTATTGAATACTCCATCACCATCTTGTTCTATTACGAATATAGTGTAGTCCAGTTGCTGTCGCTTCAGGAAGGGGTGCATATGTTGGAGGAAAACAAGAAGGTGTTCACTACGACAGCGAAACGGAATGATAATAGCTACTCGTTTAAGTACATGACATGATTCTGGCTGCCAGTGTCCACCAGGTTTCAACCAAGCAAACCGCTCTTCCAATTGTTGTACAGATGGAACCGGGGATTTAACTATGGGGATTCTGCCTTCTGAAATCATAAAAGTACGATGTGGTTAAGTGTTTCAGAATATGAGTAAATTAGTTCTGATTTCGAGTTATGACTCGCATATAACCAGCAAAGTAGTAGTGGTATTGAGCGTTCGCCAGCATCCCCCTTTCAAAAAATTGCATTTGTTCCAGTATAATTTTTTTCAAGGAAAGATGAATACACAAAATGAGCGTTATTGGTTAGTTGTAAATCTCCACGTGTTTCGTGAGGGTCACACTCAAACCCTAGAGCATGGGCGGGTATTTTGGGTCACCATATCATAGGCCCGATGTTTGTGGAGGAAAATTTAATAGGTTGTTTGTACCTCAACACGATTCAAAGTCGTATTAACCTCATGATTTCAGAAATATTTCAGGCAAACCCAAACGAATTTCAAATGGACGTTCGTTCCAACAAGATGCTCCACCCCCTCCTTACTAAAGGCCTATTTGAGAACGGCTGAGAGACTTTTATTCGAATCGGTGGATAGGCAGATGCGGTCCCCTGAAGTGGCCAGGTAGGTCGCCTGATATGACACCCATAGATTTTTTGTGGGGCAAAAGAATACGTCACGCAACCTCCATCAATCGAGGGACTTTTAAATGGACTAAGAAATGTTTTTTCTGATTATTACTCCGGAAACATTCAATAACATCAGGGCTGAAATCTGCTTTTTTTTTATTTCAGATATTGAGCAGCGAACAGTTATTTACTCATCATCTATTTAATAAAATGTTTCAACTTAATTGTAATTGTTTATACCTTACAGCCAACTTCTTCCATGTTATTCATCATTTACTGCAGTTTTTTTGCCGCATGGGTATGAACATTCTCACGATTTGCGAATTGCACAAAAATTGCGAATATTCGCGAGGGTATATCAATAAGCCTTTAATAGGTTGGAAGATGTTCGACTTCTTTCACTTTTTCACAACGTTTCAATTGCTTGTATATGCAATCGTCTACAGGCGAATACTGACAAGTTTATATCCTAAAGGTTTCTGGTGTGGTGTAATTATGGTAGTGTTTTGGCGCGTGTAGTTTCGCACTTTTTCTTCCCTCCAAAGCGGTCTATGAGCGGTCTCCATACGTTTTTAATTTCCACGCTTGACTGACTGAAAGAGCCATTGGATTCGAATATCGGAACACCAGCTGACACCGACTGATTCCCTAGAGGTGTCCTGCATATTTTGGTGTTACTTCACACCTATTCGAAGAGCACCGGTGTTGGGTGTTATTTATTAACATTTTACGTCGACCATTTATTTACGATGTATCTTAACGCACTCAAAGTCGTTGATTAATGACCCCTGTTAATGAATGATTTTCTATTAATCAACGATTTACTTATGTGCAACCCAACGTATATTGCTCCAATACATATTATATTTATATAGTGACCTGTGACGTATGCAACCAAACAGATTTATACTTACCCGGTAAAACATTTATTTTGAAATCAAGTAGCTGTGTTAGTACTATCTGTCATTAATCAATTCATTGTTGTAATTTCTTGAAATTCTACGTTTATTTTGAAATCAAAAGATTGATAGTGACGAAGTTATGTAAAAAATATTTCAGAAAACATCAAAAAATATATCAGTAAAGTTGTCAGTAGCATTAATAGCTAGATAATCACGCAGATGGCTGGTAAAATGCTGGTTTGAGTCCTGAGGTGATAGCAAGATCGAGGGTTCAATCCCCAAGTGGTACCACTTTTTTATTTTTTTTGAAAATTACGGTCAACGGAAAAGTTTTGTAACGAATTCGTGAATTAAAATGGCGATTAACAATCTCGAAGATTAACGCGCTCGCTCCGCTCACGCGTTACAATATCTCAATTGTTAATCGCCCTTATTAATACACTTTTTCGTTAAATAACTATTAAAGGTGTATCCTGTGATTTCAAAATAGATGTAAAGTGATATCAGCCTGGTGTTATGTATAATACTGCTTGAGCAAGTGTCACACTAGTCTGGTGGAGAAAACAAAACTACTATTTATCATGAAAAACATTAGATTATTAAAAGTCACACCCGTATTAGTTATTTGTGTATCAAGGGCGTAAAGTAGGCGTTTATGGCCTGCGGCGTAGATAATGGCCCGAAAGCGTTAGCCGAGGCCATAAACGCATTTTACGCACGTGATACATACAAAATTTTATGCACTAGCGGTTTATACAGAGTCCACCAAAATCTTGGAACAGCATGGGAAACTAACTCTTATGAAGAATGACATTCTCTGAGAAACTATTAATAAAAAAGTTTTCCATATGGTTCCAAGATTTTGGCTGACACTGTATATATATTTATATCGCAATTATCGTGTTAATAATCATCTCTGTATACTGCAATAGATTTATCTATTCAAATTGTACACAGAATACCCAGTATATACCCACCTAATTATGACGTTGTTAAGCAAGCTGGTTGTTGTCTAGCAACAAATTCAATAAACAAGGTAAACGGTCATCTTCATGTTTATCTGAAAAAGTGCGTGAGTGAACTCAACACGAAAATTATGGAATCATCAGATGAATGGAAAACCATCTTCTTTGTGGTCATACTATTCGATGTTGAAGTCTACTTTGACTTTGTATAATAATATAAACATAAGCAAATTTCCAAAATTGATAGCATTTTTGAAACGGAAGAATGATGGATATAAGCCGAAGAAATCCAAAATATTGAATAGGGATGAAATCGAACTTTTTCTAAAAGAAGCTCCAGATAATGTATATCTGATGATGAAGGTATGTTATACTTACCTATATTCATTAAGTAATTAAAAAACTTATTGATTCTTTTATAGGTTGCATTAATATTTGGGGTACATGGTGCTTGTCTTAGAGAAGAATTAACAAATCTCAAGCTTGATGACATTCAAGACCTAACTTATGCTTTATTGATTACAATTCGAGAGTCAAAAACTAAAATACAACGAACATTTACCATCTGCAGTACTGAAAACCAGTCAGTTAAATATTTGAATATTTATAGAAGATATGCTAGTCTACGTCCCGCAAATACTGAACATGGGCGTTTTTTTATATAATATAAGAACAACTAATGTACAAAACAAGTTGTTAGAAAGAATATCCTCGGTCAAATTCCAAGAAAAATTGCAGCATTTTTGAAGCTACCAGGCTCAGAAGAATATACGGGTCATTGTTTCAGGCGTTCTTCAGCCACTTTATTGGCTGATGCTGGGGAAATTATCACCAATATCAAAAGACACGCTGGTTGGAAATCAACTACAGTAGCAGAGAGCTACATTGAACAATTGAATAAATAAATTGAATATTGCCAAAAAAATTGCAGGCGATGGTGATGGACCGATACCAAATAATAATTATTTGGACCTACCATCCACATCTAAAATGAGTGGTGAGGATGTTTCAAAAGGGAATAATTATTTTCAAGAGAAAAGTGAATATCCCACCCTCAATATTCAAAATTGTAACAATTGCATAGTTATGGAGCAAAAATGTACATTATGAATGAAAGTTGTTAAATGAGTATTTCTATATTCAACTGAATTCATTGTTTCGTGGTAGGTCTTCCGTGAAATGATGTGCGTAGGTATATATGGACAATTTCAGTATATTGTCTACTTTACCGCCCGCGGGCCATGATGCCCCCACGGGCGGTAAAGTGCCACTTTACGCCCGGCGAACCGGGCGGTAAAGTGCCACTTTACGCCCGGCGAACCGGGCGGTAAAGTGTACTTCGTACATCGTATCAAATATTTCATGAGAACTACAGAAAAAGAGGCATGTGTCTTGGTCGGAAATATTAAGATACTGACATTTTCAATTTCTTTGGAAAAAAATCTACCTCAAAAATAAATGTCATTTCGGTTTCATCTTGGATCTCTTATTATCTTCTGTAATTATTTTTATAACAGAGGAAAAATATAATCTTCAATCTATAAATGAAATAATATTGACCCTCTGGGAATATAATATAATTTATAACTTTTGTCCGGATTTTTACATGCAGGTTTTCAGTGCACAATACTTCATTTTCAAACGAGAAATCTGTTGCTGGTCCTAACAACCAAATATCGTCGATTACTATACCCTCAATATTCTAGAATTTCTGTATGCGTCGGAATCCGAAATCTTTGTATCCAATTTTTGATTTTGATAAAAGTGAATATTCTTTTTATATGATACGATACGGAGGACATGAACGTGAAAATTGACGTGCGTCAGGTGTCAGTAGTTCAAACGTTGGACATAACATCCAAACCGCTAAGCAGTCCCGGATGTGCAATATAATTAATTTAATGGATTGATTATACATACTTAAATTGGAGGAAACATCATCTGGACACAGAACCGTGGATGAGGCATTTGCAGTTCTTGGATTCGAGGAGTTTTCGGTATCTACAGTTGAAGCGACATCAAATGAAGGAAACGTCATAGAGGAATTACTCGAGTTGTAAGTGAAAAATGGCGGTGCAGTTACTACATAACTGAAATATGTATAGTTTTTCGTTGTCAAATAAGTGGTACTGTTGCTTATTGTATAGTTGCTGTTGGTTTTATTGTTTTTGAATAGCAGGGTTTTCAACAGGGGCCCGTAGCTCTGAGATTCTCCTCCATGTTTAGGTAAGCTGAAACAAAGACAATACTTAATTTAAGGCAAATTTCATACCTTTGATGGGTTGAACCTGGAACTGGCAACGATCATGGCCTTACTCAACGGTGGAGTTTGTTTAAACATATTATGAAGAACAAATAATTATCTGCCGAGTGGACAATGTCATAGTAGCTGAGGTAGGAAATGCAATAATATTGCGAGACATTTTTTTTTAAAGTGACTTTAAAATCATACTAAATGTAAACGCCTACAATGTTCTTGTAGGTTTATCTGAACACAGATTCCTCACCTCATTTTAAGGTATCAACGCATGTTGAAGCAACCCTTCCCAGATACAGGGCGTTACGAAGGAGAAAAAAATTGTATTTCAAGCTTATTAAGTTTAGCAATGGGATAATTTTTAGTTACAATTTTTTATTTATGTAAACCAGTGGCGTAGTTAATGTTTTCTTTAGACAAGTGAATGAACAAATAAGTATTTCACATCAGTTAATACAGAGATATTGCAGTTCATAATAACGTCAGTCAGTAATAAAGTTGTCTTTATTATACGCACGCGCAAAGTGAATTTGGAAAAGGACAACTTTATTGAAATACTGCCTGACTTCATTAGAGGACCATTAAGGCCGGATTCAATGTTCCTTTATTTTCAACACAATAATCATAGTATAAAATAAGATATGTAGAATGAAAAATCTGAGAAACTAGGTTATAGGTTATGAATAACGAACGCCTGTGTAAATAAGGGACGAACAGACACAACTGCAATATCTCTGTTCCTAATCACAGAATAGTGCCAGATCACTATTAAAATGAAGTGGCTTTTAATACTGGCTGGCGTTATTGCAATATCTCTCTATTCTTATTGATTTTAGACCTAAAAGTCATACATTCCATTTGCCTAAAAGTGAAGGTTTCAAAGATATCATCACTTGCCCCATTTTTAATGAAGCTATGTATATTTTGTTTTCGTACTCGTAGTAGTTTGAGAAATAAAGTTAACTGATGATTGATATTTGGCATTTGAGATCTCGAATAGACATTTTCAGCCAACATTTTATCAATTTATTTCAACATTTTCAGGGTACTGTAGGATACAAAAAGGGGGATGTTTCAAATTCCTAAACAGGAGTAAACAAATGATAAACAAATGAATTTGCTACTATTACTTTTCCAGAAATAACTACTGAACTATGTTTAGGTAGCATTTCAGCGGTTGTTTCTGAAAAAATAACGGTGTACCATCAGCTTCAGTTAGAGTTGGCAATGTTGGACTTCAACACTGACATATAGATATATTTTTTATTGCCTGATTTTCTATTCAACAATAGATTAGACATTCTCAAAATGATAAATATACTTCGAAAGGTAGTAGTTGTTAACATACCATATCTAGACATATACAGATTACAGAATGATGAAAACATAAATAGAAATAAAATACTACCAGGAGAGTGCATCTCCTAAGTGTTACCAAAGTAAGTTAGAAGAGATTTTGAAGATTGTATGTATATTGCTTGAAAATTTCGCGACATGAAGTTTGAGCTTTTGGAGCACAAAAACTCTTTGCATATCACGTTTCAGTCCACAGATTATGATACTGTAGCTAATATCAGAGTATCTGCCTATGCATATGCATAGTAACTTTTCGAAGGAGTGTTTTTGTCTAACATAGACTTAAGAGAAAATATTGACTTTCACAAACTCCATCTAAGTATGAATTTTCTCCATGTCAAACTACTATCGAACGTTGTTCACAAGAATTTTACCGATTCAGATATTTCTATGGCGGAACCGTTGAATGAAATTTTACATTTCAAGTTGGCTTTGTACATGCTGTAGTATTCTATACAAATTTCTTCAAGTTTATGATAAGCCTATTTCTAGAACACCAATTTTCAAATTCAAAGATAATTTTGTTTATATTTTTGAGGTTATGTTCCATCAGCTCGTGTTTTGAAATGAGGTAAGTCATGATGTAAGTATAATAAAAAAAAAATTGCGGTCCAAAGAGACTACCAATATCCATATCATACTCTTTGGAGATAACGCCTTCAATCACAATTTTTTGGTCTCCAGGCAGGAGAGATACCAATCGTTAAGACAACCACGTGTACCTACAGCATTCAACTTTTCGGAAACAGAAAATTCATCAGCCGTATCAAAAGCTCTTGTCAAGTTAAATAAAACAGACATGACGTAATTACCACTATCTAATTGATGCTAACATATTCGGTTTAACTAAATATACTAGTTTCCGTGGAAAAACCTCGTCTAAAACCATGCTGACAATTTGAGAGTAATTTGAAAGACTTCAAATAATACTGTAGTACTCTTTTGAACGAGTTTTTTTCTAATTATGTTCATGACATCACTTAGTAACTACTACCTTTTTACATTGCCGTTTTGACGTTAATTGAATTTTATCTAAACCAGTGGATTTTTTATAAAGTGAAAGTTGAATCGCGTCAATGACTTCTAGTTCTGAAATGGAAGCATAAAATATCAGGACTACTTTTGGTACAATCTGTACTGACGACAGAAACTTGCCAAAGCTGTCACTTGATCATTTGGATTGCTCGAATGTTCATTGTTCTAAATCATTTCTGATTTATTAGCACTTTTTCATTTACCCTTTACTTGATGTTACTGATGACACTTCTACTAGTCTTGGAATTTGAATACTCTGTTCAGTTATCTCCTTTTTGTTCGTCCTGTATGCTTTAGCAGTGCTTGCAATTCCATAGGTAAAACTGTATGATTTAACTGTATGATTTCAATGTTCAATTACATTCTATCAATTTTGTTTTCATACTTCGGAAATAACAACTATTCAGTTATCAAGAACTGTAAGAAGTATGTGGGTCAAACTAGAAGAGGCCATGAAAGTACGGTTCCAAGACCACATTGCTCATATCCGTTTTCCAAGACGAGAAAAATCGAGTGTGGCCCAACATGATTTGGGTCAAGACCACCAATTTAATAACACAAAATTGAAATGAATTAGAAAGGTTCTTAAAAATAGACCTCTGGATACTTTCCATAGTCTGGAAATTGCAAAATATAAAAATGCGGTTTGAATGCGGATATGGGCCCAGTGCCATACAGCCCCTTCTTCAAATTCATAATACAATAAAGGCTGCTCTTTACGAAGACATCAATAGTTATAAATTTTCAAGAATGTTTGTCAATGAATCCAAAACAAAGCAAGTAGAAGATGGATTATAATAGGTAAATTAATGAAGTAAATGAAGGGAGTACACAATTTAATGTAGACAAAGGTAGGGAGTAGAGTAGGTAAAAGGATAATAAGTGCAATCAGCTACTCCGATAAGTAATATAAATAGGATGAGAATATCATAATTTACGCTTTGAGCTCTTGTGGAAGCCAATTTTGTTGGCAAAACGCCCTCGAGTGAAATTAACGATGTTTTGGTGTTTTGGGTAGGTTCTGTCTTGAATTTTATTCACACCAAAGGTTCAAAATATTCATTTATTTGATATTGCACAACTTTTTCACTTTGCCCTTTTTTATAACTAGATCAGAAATTCCCAAGTTATCAAGTTACATAGAGATCGACAATTTTTTGCAAAATAAAAGATGTAACAATCATCGCTAAGGAATTCGAAGCACAATGGGAGGAAAGTCACACGTTTCAAAGTCTAGCCGAATGGAGTACGTGTTTCTTGCTAGTTGAGATATTTCCAGTTATGTCCGGTCCATCTCTTACAGATATTATTCCATAATAGAAATTAAATGAGGATGTGTGCAAAGAAATCAGTATTTTATATTGGTGAATATATCTATATAAAATTATTTTCTACATGGCCATAGAAGATTAGAATAAAATCTAATTAATATTCATTCACAAAGTAATCAATGGTAGCATAAACTCTCCAAAATCGAATAACTTTATAATATTCATCGTACAAATACAGAGTTGTTCAATTCATAAAAAAAATCATCCAAACAGAATGAAAAATTATTCCTAGTTCTTCTTTTTAATTTCTATTTATAGTATGATCAGTATGCATACGTGCGACTTTGAATATTTTGATAAAAAAATTGCTATGACGTTGATATACAAACGAATAAACATTACTATAGATAATAGGTTGGTTATGGCTTAACATTGATAGAGTAATTTTCTAACAATTGTGGTCTAGCTTTTCAGTTTGTGATTCTCCTGAACAAAGATTTTATAATTTTTTATCTTGCCTGACAATTTGCTTGACGTTTATCTCTATGATTCTAGTATCACTTAGAACTCTTTTATCATTGTGTGCCTTGTAAGGATTTGTAAGATCCTCGTGCTAGGAATCGCACGTTAAACGGTAAGACCTCGTTAATCCTTAGCTCGCACAAGTTTCGACTTCTGAGGGCTGTCGATCGTAGGGGAACGACAGCTGGGTAACGAAAAAAAATTTTTTTATGATCGTTGAAGATTTTGCTGCTGCTTTTTAGTTTTATTCGTTCAGTGGCATTTTCAACCAACACCTCAGATTTATTGGTGAAAAACATTAACAAGAACGCACCACCATATGTCAAGAGTTTTCAACTCGAATGGGGGTGATCAACAAGTACATAAGATGTTCACACGCTTCTAGTGTAACCTAGTTGACCTGTTTCTTGAAATTGTATATGACCTGCTCATCGATAGATGTATCACGTAGGAATAGTTATTCATCGGAAGCGATCCATCAAATACAGTGAAGGTAAGATACACCTGGGTAGGTAAATAACTTTCAGTCAACTCCACCAGAAATCGATCTTTAATAACGATGTAGTCGGAAAACTTACATAAGCTCAGACATGTTTCGAAGGATTGATCCTTCATCATCGGTGAAAAGGGTTGGTTGCATTATGAAGATCTACAAAAAAGTTAAGTTTTACAATGGGAATGAAATAATAATAGTATATAACATACTAGTTTGTAGTGGAAAAATGTATTAAAATGTTAACATGGAATATTCATTAATGTATCAAGGAAATTATAAGGGCCTTAATTACCTATGGCAAAGTTTGCGTTCCGAGAGCCTCTGGCACGAGGCACAGCAATTGCCTGAGGTTATTAAGGCTCATTAATTCCCGTGGTACATGAATAATTTTATTTCTGACCAATTTCAATAAACTTTTGCTCATTTTTTAAACAGAAATAAATGTACCAATTCATCACCTTCTTGCTATATTTGGATCAGGTATCGTTGATTAAAGTTGTTTTGTTGTTGCTAGGTTGTTGCTATGTTACTTGTTCATAAACAGAATTTTGTTATCAAGCTGTGTTTGCGTTAAAAACGTGTTTTCTACCCCAAATTTAATGGAGGATATTTTTTAAAAACGCTGAAAAAGCAAGAGAAAAAAAACAAGATATATTTGGAATGACTGACGGAAAAATGTGCCAAAAGATGCCTCTGAAATTGCATTTCTGGCATATTTTCAAGAACTGGTAAGGAATTTTCTATGTTTTTCGGTAGATTTGGTGGTAATTTTGTTTATTCGTTGTAGCCAGAAACGTATAGTCCGAATTCCTCATCAACTAAATGGTCAATGCTAAAAACGATGGTGACTATACATGAGAAACGAGATGTCACCAAGTTCAATGAACTAGAGGCTTTTTATAAACAGAAGAGTACGAGTTAAATAAGCCGAAAAAGTATGCCTAATGAAATTCATTTATTGCATAAGGTAATTTTTTGTTATTTTCCTTTTTTGTGTGTATTTGTTTCCTACTTTTTTGTTGTAGGTTGTTTTGATTATGGGTTATTTTGGAGGCAGCAGGAACTTATCTAGATATAAGAGGACCGGGATTACGTTAGTGAACGTACCGGAAAGTAAAACTGGTGTATCGAAGATATTTACAGTTGTGGATGAAAAGAGTTCTCCGCTTTGCTTTTATCAAAACTTTATATGTCCTGAAGGTATTGTATGATTTTTTTGAGCTTCCGACAAATAAATTTACATCTCGGCCAATTTGAAAAAACATGTTTGGGAAAATCCTCAGCAAAATCGTAATGTATTTAGGATTCCCAAACCCATCTTCCTATGTGGGACATTGCCTTCGTCGCACTTCTGCTACTGCTCTAGCTTATGCTAAAGTTTCACGGTGGCGGAGGGGTATTTGGAGGATAGCATCGAATTAAGAAATAAAACGGTGCGTATGTTGTCTACTTTTCCATTAGAAGAGCAGGTACCTCGACAGTAGTGAACAGAAGTTCTAGACATACAAAAGAAAAAATGTTTCCAGTGACGAAAGTAATTTTCAAG
Source organism: Chrysolina americana (assembly GCA_958502065.1). Classification (NCBI taxonomy): domain Eukaryota; kingdom Metazoa; phylum Arthropoda; class Insecta; order Coleoptera; family Chrysomelidae; genus Chrysolina; species Chrysolina americana. Next base: position 22,922,280 of record OY293411.1, read on the forward strand.
GCACATTTCAAAATTGTACATTTATTATTTGTAATGACGTGAATAAATAAAATATGGTTCCGTTTTCATACCGAAATTATGACGATATACTCAAGCTTATAATATCCCGGTAAGAAATCAAAAATATTATGACATTGAAATTGGAGCTCTTCTGTCGCAAGTTCAAGATGATGAAGAAGTCCTCAAGGAATATTACCGAATACTTTCAAAATCGGAACGAAATAACTCACAAGAAAAGAGATGTCACAGTCAAACCGATTGACCACCGCAACAAATACTTATACGGACAGAAATTCCTGGTTGGAAAATATTTGACATGGCTTTTAGGAATTGATCAAACAGAAGGAAGAATGGTAAGGTGGCTAGATAAATTACAAGAACATAATTTCCGATCTAAAATCAGGAAGACTGCATGCACAACAACGTGGATGCTTTATCAAGATCATGTAAGGATGGCTGTAAATTAAGTAAGAGAGTGGAACGGCATAAAGGGATTGATGACGTTGGAAGAATTACCGTTGATGCTGAAGAAGAATGGACGTCATCAAGCTTGGGGCCGATTAGGTCGAAGACAGAAAGCTAGCAATATTACGGCTCCCGACGACATTGCAATGTCGATTCGAATGAATGGAGCGCGTATGAAGCACTATCGTTTCAATTGGAGTCAACATTGAGCCTGAGAAAGTGCTGATGGAAAAACCCACTTGGTAGTACGTATAGGAAGAATATGAGGTAAATTCTGGAAGATGTGTAGAACTCATAGTCAAGTGCATACTTGGGGAATTATATATAAGACTTAAGAGATATGATCCGTGATCGGTTTTGAAAGGTAACCTACTACCAAAATCATAATGGCGCCAATGTTTAGACGAAAGATAAAGCATTACAACGTGGGGCTGACATTCTGTAACTAGCAAAACTACTTCACCCTATGGCCTAGGTGCGTCAAGCTGGTGATCCATATATGGAAATTTGGTATTTCAATGTTATGATGAATTTTGTGCCAGTTCGGTTTTAGAGATACTTATTTGGAGTTTTTCATATGAGTCACCAACTTGACGCTGTGACTCATAAATTGAAATTTGAAATTTTTCATTTTCGAGATATTAAGAGTTATTCCTGTGGGTCACCAACTTGACACTGTGACTCGTAGATGGAAATCTCAAAATTTTCTTTTTTCGTCAAGTTGTGCCCATTTCGTGCCAATTTGTGCCGTATGTTTCGAATTTAGTGCTCGTGTAGTTTTCGAGATATTAAGAAGTTTTCCTGTGGGTCAACAACTTGAGACTGTGATTAATAATACTTTTGTGCCCATGTAGTTTTCGAGATATCTCTTGTTTTTCCTATTAGTCCTTTTGGCACTTTCAATGAACTGCTTCCAAGTGTTTCCACCGATCTGCGTTTTTGAAAAAAAATATAATAATGTCTGGAAGAAAACGTTGTGAAGAAAGCGTTGCAATAGATAACGTTCTGTTAGCTCAGGAAAATCTTTTTCAAAATGAGAGGTCAATCCCTTTTCGAAGTGATTCGGCATGGAGGAATACAACAGAAGATAATAATTTGAATGTTAGTGCAAAATGTTTGCACATGCCTAGTTTGAGACTTTTGAGAAATTTTTAAAAATTTTCTTCTTTCATCAAATTGTGCCTATTTTGTGCTAATTTGTGCTATATCTTTCGAATTTTGTGCCCGCGTAGTTTTCGAAATAATAAGGGATTTTCGTGTTGGTCACCAACTTGACATTGTGCTCATTTTGTACACATTTATGCCGTATATAATGAATTTTGCGCCCTTGCAGTTTTCGAGATATTTCCAGCCAACTTGATGCTGTGACCCCTATTCCGAAACATCATCCAAATTGTGCCCATTTTGAAATGTACCATTTTTGCCGATTCATGTCGTTCATAATGAATTTGGTTTTCATTTATTTCATAAATTCATGATATATTATACTGACTATTCTGGTGACCATTCTAATCTTCCGTAAATATTTCCTGTTCTAACCATTTTCATGCATTATATTGTTTTTGTTCGCTTCAACATCGAATCTTATTCGTAATATTATAAATTTGGGTGACTTTTTCGCAATATATCGCTTATGAGTATATGGCTGGTCACCACTGGATGAATATGATAAAATATTGTAAAATATGACTTGCTTTCGAGAATAGATGTGACGGTACTTCTCATGACGAACCATTTCTTCAAGAAGAGTGAATTGATTAATCGGCAAATAATATGTGTTTTTGCTGAACAAATATTTTCTGATAGCATTCCTCAGAAACAATTCTTGATCACCAGCCTAAACCTTGTTGGTTCAAGTATTCATTTCATAAAATATCTTCTTCTATGGGAGTTCCTAGGAGATATTTTAAAATTTACTGAATATTGAGTGATATATCCAGTGGAAGTGTCAAAATAGTACTCACTATTATAATTATCACTGTAACAACCGACAAAAACAACATCAGTTCTAGATTTGTTGAATGTACATTCGTTATTCTTGTTCATTGTCTACTTATATCAAACCTACTTGAAAATACCCAAAAAGCTGATCAGGGACAATTGCAACATTATAGCGCTATTCCGCCAAGACGATATGAACTTGAGACGTGCCTTCGACGAGCACGTCTCTCCGGATTACACCTTTGAGGAATTTCGCCGCATGTGCGCCACCTGTTGGAAGGAAAAATTCGGATCTTTGGTCACTGTCAAAGATGTGAACAAAGGGCGCTACCGTCTGGACTTTGACAAAATGTGATGCGGGGTGATACGACATTCGTACAGAAGCCATGGCGCCGACCACATCACCCCGCATTGAGACTGAGATTGCAATAGGTGAAAGTAAACGTCAAGTCAATCAGTTGTCAAAAATTGTTCGAAAAAAGTATCTGACTCGGAAAATCCGTGCATGATGAAGCACTGAGTAAATTATTCAAACCCATTACGGTGCCGCTGAAAAGACTGAGTGCGGAAGTGCAACCACTCACCAAGCGATCACGGCTGACAGTGAAAAAAGAAGAGGAACAAACCGCCGTCGACTCCAGACATGAAGAAGGAAGAAGATGAAGAAAGCTACCACACAGATGATGGTGACGATAATGATGATGATGAGGAGGAAGTTTATCCCGAAGTAGCAACTGAATTAGAGAATGAACATCGCGCCAAATCCGGTAAAATAAATGTGAATTTACGACAGACCAAGAGCGCAATGTCACTCTCTTATTCTCTAACATTCTACCGCATAGCTTCGTGATCTCAGATGGATCAATATAGAAGAATAAATTATGTCTGTTATATTACTATTCAATTTTGATTCTTGTGAAGGTATAGTTATACACAATGACTACAATCGATAAATCACACCCACACATTTATTTGAATATATAGGTATTTATGAAAATAACTCTCTGAATGAAACAAAATAAACATAAATAGAGGGCAAATTGTCATGTTTTAGTCAGACGCAACGGTGAGAAACATATCTATAAGGTTCAGTACTAGAGGAACTGGGATCAAAATTCGTCGGTATTCTTGATGGCCCACAAGTCAGCAGTCCACGACTCAACAGGATTCACACAAACAATTATTATATTCAAAAAAGAGTTCAGCATTTATATCGCTAGTGGTTTAATATAATCACTTTTGATCGAATGTACACTTTAAATACTTACTTTGTTGTATTGAAGAATGAAGAAGGCTTTGCATCATCGAATGTGTTGAAGAAGTATTCCAAGAGAACGAAAATCAGCACCAGAATGAAGAGCCCCTTGTAAGGGGAAAGGGGACACCAAGATGGCATCACCACTCTTCACCCGTTTTGAAGGGGGTACTTCATCTTGGACATTGGACCATATCAGATCTCTCCTGAAAATAAATAACATATGAAAAAATATATTTATTTCAAGTCATAATTGTTTAAAATCTAATATAGAAGAATATGGAAAAAATAATCAGACTTATTTTTTCTTGATTTAATTGTACAGTGTACAAAGTATTGCACCATCTGAGAGACTTCTTTATTATGAGTTTTTCAGTAAAAAGTTATGAGTGATAAAAGTTTGTGCATCCCCTAAATCTAAACACACACTAACAAAAAAAATCAAAACATGCGTAATATACGAGACGCATTAGAATACAAATTGTTAAAAAAGTCAATATCTCAATACATGGGTATTGATTACATTTATTTTGTGGGGATTATCATGTCCAAAATAATTGTTTAAAGTTGTTTGACATTGAATGCTTGACATATGTATTTGCGGAATATTTATTACGTAGTTGTTGTTATTGCTTATTTTATTACTATTTGATAATAGGTACTTCTGATAATATTAATATGCTAACTAAAGGAAAAAAGTTGAGATTATTTTGTTGTGTTGAGACAATACTCCAAGTAAGACAAGTGGCATAATGTCAATCATACTACAACACGTATTTTAAATGAATATAAAGAAACATGCAGTATTAACAACCATTTCAAAAATCCTCACACAGCTGCAAAAGTATCTACAGTGGTAGAAGAAAAACTGTATTGAAGGGTTGTCAAAAATGAAAAGACATCAATGAAAAGATATCGACATCTCTTGATATACCCTTTACTACTGTACCAAACATCTAAAAAAATTATTCAAAGCTTTTAAAGCGAAATTTATAAATACTTCAAAGGAAGGGGATTCTATTCCAAAACTTAAGTTTTTCGCATGGCATCAAGGAGAATTTGAAGAAAATTCACGATTCCCAATGAATATTTCATGGACTGATGAATCAACATTTACTTACAGTTCACAGAACTGTTCGTAGTGGGCTAAAGAGAACCCTCATTTCACTATAGAGTGCAGGGACCAATATTCAGTTGAGGTAAATGTCTTATGTGAACTGTTAAACAATACTGTCATTGGCCCCTTTTTCTTTGACGAAAACCTTACCGCCAACCTATATTTGTTTATTACCAATTTTAAATCAAATGCCACATAGACAAAAAGGCGGAATTTGGTATCAGTTAGATGGAGCGACTGTACATTTTTGTGCAACGATAAAACAATTTTCAAAGAAAACATTCAATGGAAAATGAATTGGACGTTACTCACAGTATCTATCCCATGCCAGCACGCTCACCAGACTTAACTCCAATGCATTTTTTCTTTTGGGGTTTATTGAAGAAAGGACTTCACAAACATCGTTCTTTTGGGGATAGAGAACATTTAAACTTTGAATTGTGTGAGGGTCATAAAACCGGAGCACACAGTACGCATGCAGTCAACGATGTTGTAACAAGATCTGAACTGTGCGTCTTACAATAAGTAATTAAAAAAGGTCATTAGTAATTCTTATTTCAAGACATGTATTTTGTTAATGTAATTAGTTTGTTCTTTAAGAACTTTATATTTGTGAACACTTTCAAAGTACCTACTTGTAGTTACTCAGCTCTCAGCTCTGGATTTTCGGCAAGTTCCCCATGAAATGAATTTAGCAATTGAAAATTTCCTAGTCCTCATGATTATCTCTGAACATTACCGAAGTGTCCCTTTCGTGGGAACCAAATGAAAAAAACAAACACGCCTGATGGAATTAGAACTATACATGAAGTTCGTCGTGAATCATGAATCATCCTGTATTGTGCGTGAAACTTTAGGAAGTTTCTATTAAAATCCGCTCTCGTTTTACATATTATCTGTGAATGAATTGCAGAAGTGGTGGGTGGACAAACAGATATAGTATGAGATTTCGTCATGAATTTTTCTAGAAATCGCGGTACAATATCGCATATAAATACCTGAAACATTGAACGTATCAAATATGAACAGATTTGACTTGAAAGCTTTCCTAACATCGCAAACATTTATAACGAAATATTTCGGCAAGTTAAATAAAATAATTTATATAAAAAACAATTTTACTTGTACAACAAATGTATTCTTTTCACATATTCGCACTGCTTGAGACATGTACAGACCGAAAAAACAAACAAGAACAAACATTCGTTCTTGTTCACCTTGTTTGTATGTGTTCTTTGTTCGCTTTTTCGTCTACATAGCGCAAACAAATCTATCCGAACATGTGTGAACAAGAACAAACAAATGTTTAAAATGTTTGTTGTTGTTTGTTTTTTCGGTCTGTACATACCTTTAGAAGAATATTTCTGTTTCATTTTTGTAATAGATGATGAATGGCTCTTATGAAATAAAAAAATGTGTTGATTTGGGATGTTTGAGTGTTTGAGGAAACATTCAATACGAAAAATACGAATACTTTTGGTTTGTGTTACGTGTGTTTTCTTGTTGTTGAAAATCAATCAAGGTTTAATTGCTTGCTTGGAGTTCGCGCCGACCACCCGGGGTGGTGCTGTAGGTTTTTCGTAAAATAAGTTGTCCGATTTGTAGAAACACTATTTTCAAACATATGCAATAATTTGAGGTTAACTCACCTAACAACACTCTTCACAATAACCAATCCCCAAACCGAATAGGAGAATTCAACAGCTTGAGGTCTTTTCCTCTTTTCTCGCTTCACTGCCAATTGTTTTGCCAAACTAGCAGATAACTCGGATTTTTGCTTTCGGTACTCAAAGAAACACAGAGCTCCAGCAAAGGCGTGTTGTAGTCAGTCGAACGGCACTTTTCGACCACTCTAGACTGACAGTGCCCATTCGTATCGCTTGCACTGTATTTATTTTATCCTTACTCGTGCGTCATCAATGTTATGCATATGAAATAAGTCGAGAAATTTCAGTCAAAATAAAGTCTAGATGTAGAAAGACGTGGCTAATATCCCGATAAAATTACGTGTAGGTAATAAGATAAGATAATGAATTACTAAATTAACTAAATTGACATTTTAAAATACATGGAAATGGCGAACCACCAGACAATGACCGTTTTTTAAGTTCCAACAGAATACCGTGTGTCACACTCTCATGGGTACACCCCCTTTTCTCCTTTCGTTTCTACCTTCATTTTCCAAATATGTCAAAAAGTGCCGTCCAGTGAGCATATTCAATGTTCCAAATTTCAAAAATATTGCTGGAGAAACAAAGGCGCAAAGGAATGAATCTGTTTAAAAAAAAATCCGTTAACCAGCTGTCGTCCCCTTACGAACGGCAGCCCTCAGAAGTCGAAACTTGTGCGAGCCAAGGATTAACGAGGTCTTACCTTTTAACGTGCGATTCCTAGCACACGGTGTATTCCAATTATTACGAATCCAGTGACATAAGGTTTGATAGGATAATGAAACATGGAAGCAGAGATATGTTCATGGAAATTCCTCATTTGCCCAGTGAGTTTACTGGAAACTTTTGACCTCCCTACTGTACTCTAATTTCAGTCACACTCATATAAGGAAGTTGTTTTATCCATACCTCCGCAGCCGTTTGACACAAATCCATCAGATCCTAATTTTATCCACATAAATGCAAGTTCTCTTGGTAATAGCTGTAGCTGTGATATTACATGTTATTAATTTATTATTATTTTTCTCAATTCAACTGTGTTTGTCAACAAGAAATTGTTCTTATGTACAATAAACATATACTTACATGACTAAAACTCAGAAAAGGAATGTTCTAGACTCAGGTATTCAAACTTTTTCAATTACCTATTCGTGCATGGATGCAAGGACCCACTGTATAATGATAAATAAATGAATATCTAAGTAAAAAAACACCAGTTGAAATATATTTGGTAATGAAATACTCAACACATGATCAACAAAAAATTTATGAATACATTTAATTATGTAATGCAAGCATGTAGAAAGAACTATGTACCATTTATGAAAGTAAAAACAAAATTAATATATAATATATTTAATCACTTCATGCCCATGTTCTCGTATATCAGTTCATCTATACTATACGTTTTCCTTTCGGTTCATCTTAGCCAATTGCAGTAATTCTGGTTTTGTTAATTTCTCATCAAAATCAATATTATTTTCCTGTAGCCAAAAAAAATCCGATTTTCTTGAAGAAGTGGTAGGCTGTTTATTCAAAATTTCACTGTGGTATGGTGCATTGTCCATTATTATCAAAGATGGCTCTTCCAAACTGGAAATTAACTGTGGAGTAATCCACTTGGTGAACATTGTACTATTTATTTCTCCTTGATAACCCAGAGTCAAAGATTTCGAACGAACAGAAAATAAACTGGCTTCTGGAACAAACCCTTTCACAGAACCAGCATGCACAACAATAAATCGTTTACCATCATATCCTTCGGGTTTGCGTACACTTTTGACATTATTATCCTGCCAAGACCTGATTGCATTTCCTCTAGAAAAAATCCATGTTTCATCTTAAAAAAACAGTTTTCGTGGAAATGAACTTTTTTGGTTTTCCTGGTATTTACGTAAAAAATATGGTCTTTGTGAAACAATATGAGTCTTTTCAATCAGGCTCTTCAATTATCATCTTTTTTTAATTTAAATCCCAACTCTTTTAGTAAAAAATTCAAATATTGAAGGGTAACATGTTTTTCTGGAACATTTCAAAATTCATACGATAGGAGAACTGATATAACTGCATTTCGAAAACGAGATACAAGTGAAGTTTCAAATTAAAAAGAAAATTAATATACATAAATCCAATGACTTTCCTGATGAAGTTGTGATTGATGAAAATGGGGCGGTTACATTTGTTCAGAAATTTTTCTCACTAGTCAGTGTCACGTCCATCGAATGAACATTCAATACTATCTTCATTTTCCTCACTATGTAATAAGGAGGTGTACTCACTTTTTTCATACATATCGTACAAAGTATTTCGTACTGCCATTATCAGAGTCCTTCAGGTAAATCAGCTGTTTTCTTTTCGAGACGACGCGATGTCTACTTTTGATGGAATGGGTTTATTATCGTTTCGTATTTTGATGTTGTACACCGTTTTTCGAGAGAGATATTTCAAGTGCATCTGCTACTCTCTAAAATACAGTGAAGAAAAGTTATGACATTTCTTTTGTGGTTTTAATTGTTACCTCTTGAATAGACGAAAGTGGTAAAAAAGGTCAACCATTCGCTCTTTCCCTTTCAAAATACTTGCACAAGTTCAGCAAAAATTGTTGTTCTTGTGAATGGAGAATAGTTCCAGGCATAATCTAAAAAAGAGTTAAAATATATTGTGAATGTTTTTGACCTGTATTCATAGATTAAGGTAATGTTTTTCTCTCTCAATAGGGTTTCCACACTATGAATAACTGTTGTGGGAATATCCCGGTCGTACGGAATTATAGTCACAAATGTCAATTGTGAGGTTAGAAATTTTAAAGAGTATTTGTGAATGAAACACTTTGTATTGTACTTACTTTGGAAGTAATGGTTCCAAGAGACGTTTAGCTTTGAAAAAAACTGTTTTTATAATATATTCGACTGCAAAACGAAGTAAAACTGGCGACAAACAATACCCCAATGACAGAAAACAATAACGTAATTGATGGTACTACTCTAGTCAATATAATGTTTGACAAGTTTAGTTGAAATGTAAAACACTGTTTTATGGCTATCTCTTTTCAGTGTTCTGAGTTTTATTCGATCATCACAATACCATAATTCTTAGCTTAGAAAAGAAATGTTAACGAATTTTGATTCGCTCATAGCGGTTGATAGAAAGGGATGTTAGATAGAGGATGTGTGATTTCTTTGATCATAAATTGATGAAGCATGGGTAAAGATAAAATAATCGAACTGTTTATGATCGCGGTATCAAACGCGGCGGCTCGCGGATCAACCGGGCCAATGGCGGAGCTCGCGGATCAACCGGGCCAATCGTGGAGCTCGCGGGGCGGGGCATAGCCCACAAAACCAGCGTGAAATTTTTTGCGTGCGCTCACTTCTCGTACGCTTAGCGTTGAGAGCTCTGGAATTTGTTTTTTGCTTCTCGGTTTGTCATTTTCATATGCCCATTGTTTACAATTTCACGCTTTCATTACTTTCTAGCGAATAATAGATTTTGTGAGTCGCTTTTGATGCCATTAATTGAGAAAAATGTGGTATATAGGGCGAAAAAATCTGAAGTATTCACGAAAGAGCAGGTCAATAAATTTGTTCGTACTGCCTCAGACGAGACATTTTTAATGATGAAATCAGCTATTCAATTGGAATTGGCGGAGCTTGAAGAACCAATGAATTAACGAAAATGTTGACATTCTAGAGAGCAAGCTAGCAATCACAATTCCTGATTCAAAAACCCATAAGGTAAGGTTTTTTGCGGTGATATCTGACGGAGACGTTAATCCTGTGACATTATTGAGAAATATATAGAACTACCAGCGAAACCCGGCGTTGCTCGAGTTAAGAAACATCGCATGTTTAATGGTATATTTAGATTGAACTCATATTTTAGAATTTTCTAGATCATTCTAGAAATATTTAGAGCTTTCTCGAAGTGTTCTGTTAAGGCGTTCACAATGTCCTTCAATAATCTTTGGCAAATATCTCTTTTTGATCGAAGAATGTATGACCATGGACGTATTTATTTTTTAAGTTTTCGTGCAACCTTCAATAGTGAATGTGGAACTTATGCAAGGTAATGAAAACAAGAATCCTAACTGTTGAAGTGCGATCTTACACAGTGTGCTTTCCGGTAATAGGTCCTTATTCACAATCTAAATGCGCTTCACGACTGTTGCATATCAGGGACCGTATTCTTGACGGTGATAGAGTAGAACGATCGATTTTATTAATATGTATGTTTGTTTCTTTTATTTGTTCCCAAATTTAAGGCGAACGATTCAAGAATCGAGACCCTGATATCGACACTTGTTTTCTCGAATTATACAACACCCTCTGCTCATTTTGGTACACCATTTTATGAAAACATTGAATGTCATTAATGCCATGCGGTTTATTACTCTAATGATATTGTATCATGACTGACGGGTAAATATTTCCATTTCTATGATGCAATCCAAATACAGCAAATATTGTTAACAGTCCAATTAACAAAAATGATATTGATAACATAGATAGTACTTTCTACCAACAGTAGTTATGTTTGGTTAGAACAAATAGTTTCATGTTCAGTGTCGGTGCAGTTGAAATATTATGTGACATGATTCATGGTAGCCATTTGTGGGGATATGTTCAAGTACTTCCTATTCACTGATATAGGGATACTTGGTTTTGACTGAAATCTAAAAATAGTTATTTACAGAAAAAGTGCGGAAAGTGGTACTTTTCCGCAGCTGACGGCAGATGACCGAACGACGCGAAGCGGAATTCGGTGAAGCCGTTGATTGCGGGAATAGTATTTTAAAGTGCGAAAAGAAATATTTTTCACACGAGTGGAAAATATTGTTGCACGAGGCGTAAACCGAGTGCGGCAATCCCACGAGTATAAAAATTACTTTCGCACAAGTAATGTACACTATTTTTCCTACGATCACACGATAATTTCACCAACTAATAACGATGTTTTCGACATGTGTTCAAGGATATCGAAGATAAAGGCTGACTGAGAACCATTTCAACTAACTTCATCAATTCTGAATAATTATTTTGAAATTCAAAATATCTTCTCTGACATAATACCTACAAGATCAATATCATAATTAGACACACTTTACGATTAATAATTATTACAAATATGAAATATTCCAAAATGAGATGTAAGTCTAACGATATTCAGCCCTATGCTTTATCACTTCCGTTAAAAATAACGTCACCGTTATTTTCAACGGAAGTGATACAGCATAGGGCTGAATGTATGTGGCCATTTTGCTTACTTGGTAAAGTCAAGTGACTTTTTGAACTTGCAATCGGTAGTAGGCGGGATCGAATTCCACCAGTACCAACTTTTTTATTTTATTTTGAAGACGAAGAAAATTACAGTTCTCAAATTTAGGTATTGTTTTTTGTCCTCAATTATTTTAAATTCAATAGTTCGAAGCGGTAAATCTAAAAAGAAAAGACGCAATTGACAGTTTATCATTACGCGTGTGATTTACTTTCCGCACATGACCGGAAAGTAACTTCCTGCACGTGTGTGGATATGAACCACTTTCCGTGGGACTCTACAGTGTGATATACGTTTCTTTTTTATCCTTCTTTTCAACATTTTTTTACAAATATAATGTATTATATAATATTATATCTAAAATTTTAAAGAGAAAGAGAGGACACCGAATATAAATTTTATTTATTTTCAATTAAAACTAATTATGAAAAGTTAAACGCAAAAGTTAAAGTATACTGAAAGTCCACTAAATCGCCTTCTTTCACAATATCTTTGGACAAATATGATTTGATGATCAAAATGAAATCTGCAGGAACACAAGTAGCAGAGCAGAGTAGCAGAGTATTGCAAATATATCCGTGTGAGCGAGTGTGGCAATCTCACTAACGAAAAAAACTTATTTCATCTCGAGTATGAAATGCTATTTTTTCTACGATAGATGTTGTTTATAAATCACTGAAATTTCGCTATCAGAGTCCATATTAATTATAGCTATAGAGAGAAAGAAGTTCAAATATAATCGTGAAAATGTTTATGAACTGTGAAACGAAGTGGCGTTCGTTTGCTGATTTCAAGTGCCAAGTAATGAGATTAACTGAGATTAGTGTTAAAAGTCCATCAAATTGTATTTATTTAGTATATTTCCTTCGGGTCGCATGATAATGTTCATTTGCTTCATTTTCATCTCTGAAGAAAAACTATCACTTTCATATAGGGTGTCCGTTTGAAAAATAATCATTTTCATATACATGAGTAGAAAAAGGTTCTTTTCTGCACGAGTGCAAAAATAGTAAGAGAGAATAGTCTTGGTCTTGTCTTGGTCTTGATACAAGACAAAGATCAAGATCAAGACTTAATGAATCTTTCCATGACCAAGACCCAGACTCTTTCCCAAGAGTATTGGTCTTGGTCTCAAAATAAAAATAGTGAACTTAAATCTACCTAATATTAAGAAAATTTTGATGGAAAATATTATGGCATTTTATTTCAATTAGGTATTTATTTTTCATATGGTAGGTGTTTTCATTCCAAATCAAAAATACATTTTTCAAAATCGGAATTTCAGTTATACAGTTTACAACAAATAGGTGTAGGTAGTGGTTAATAAGTAATGCAATTTCCTCGGGATTCCGATTTCACCTCTCTACCGCAACCGCAACTTACTGGTCATCACATAATAATCCATTGTGAAATGGTCAAGAAAAACCTAATTAACATTCCAACCATTTTGAACCTTTTTACTGGCCTGTCGGGCGTCGTCAACCTGTGTGCTGCGTGGGTTTAATTCAATCTTTATATAAGATTTCTTAAGTTTTTTATTATGATGGTGAAATGGAAATTTATTTCGCCTACTTCACCCGTAATACCAAGACCAAGACTACATTTATTTTCCAAGACCAAGATCAAGACTGATCAATCTTGGTCTTGGCCTTGGTTTCGCGAAGCCCTAGTCAAACTGTCAAATACATAGTTTCTATTTGGATTTACCTACATATAATTTACATTTGAGTCATAAAAAACAATAAATTTGAGAAGTGTATAATGAAACAAAAAGAAAAATATTTGACTGGGCTTAATTAATCCCGCGTCTTCTTGATGAAGATTGAGATCAGGAACGCACAATCAATTCGCCGTCGTCGGTCGACAGAGGCGCTAGTGTAAAATATACGATAGAATCAGGACAGCCGGACAGAGTCTCTTAATACTGCGACATTAAAATGCATGATACCCAACAGGTGTGCCAAAAAATCGAGATGGAAGAATATTGTTACGTTATTTGCTAGATAATATAAGCCGAGCACACTACTAAACTGTTTACTTCTAACTTCACTATAAACATACAACTACTTCACTGACTAATAAAACACTTAGATCTATTCAACTAGCTAAATATTCCAAAACTTATTAACTTCTATAAAAACTTCTTATCACTTCTTCATAAACTTCCCTTGAGTGGAATGTCTGTCGCCTTATATACTTAAGCCGTGCGTAGGCCAGATTCGCTACAGTTCCGTTACCCCGATTATTCAATACCGACAATCATCTGCCTTTTCTAGGAACCAATTATCGACGATACGCTAGCGAAACCGACTCAGCGGCGTAGCTAGGGGACTTTCATCAATCTCGTAACATTATCCCCCTCTCAATTTTGATCGTCCTGATCAAACAATGTGTCGATGTCTCCATTATAACGTTTGAGTCTTTCTAGGTAAACCAGTATTGGCCTTAAGATCGTATCGAGCCTTCATTCTGTCACTGGTTATCTTTAATCTCTTTCTTGCAAAATCGTGGATCCCATTCAAACTATCTCGCAGTTCGTCTGCATAATCCTGCACCTCTTTTTCTTCAGCACTTGGTGATCCGAACACCAAGTCACAGTGCAACCGAAGTTCTCTCCCGAAGATAATGCTGGCTGGAGTGAGCTTTCTGGAATCGTGCACAGAGGCCCTATATGCCATCAAGAATAGGAGAAGATGTCGATCCCAATTCTTTTGGTGCTCTCCTACTACTTTGGAAAGATGATCTTCGATAGTCCTGTTGAACCTTTTAACCATGCCATCAGACTGTAAGTGGAGTGCAGTTGTTCTGGTCTTGCTAATTTCCAACAATTCACAAACACCCTTGAATAAGTTCGATTCAAAATTCCTTCTTTGATCGGAATGTAGCTCCATTGGCACTCCAAACCTTGAAAACATGTTATCCACCAGAGCTCTTGCAACTGTGGCTGCTTCTTGATTAGAAAAGGCATTAGCTTCAACGAGGATGTATTTGTTGCCATCATTCGTCATTGGAAACAGCCCGGCTACATCGATGGCAATTCGTTCGAAGGCATCACCTACATTGTATTGTTTCATCTCTCCTCTCGATCTTGTCTGGCACCTTTGCTTCTTCGGCACCATCTCTCTACATCTTCCCGACATTGGACCCAATAAAATATCTGCCGTATTTTATCCAAGATCTTATTCACTCCAAAATATCCACCTGAATTGCTGCCATGAGTCTCCTTCCAGACATCACTTATTCTCGACCTAGGCACAACCAATTGAGTGCTAGTCGGCATGCGCCCCGATATCAATTCGGTTGTTCTTATCCTCTTCGCAGGTATGACCCTGGGGGCTATATCATTGCTAGCCAGCATGCGCCCCGAAATGTTGGCTGATTCCAATTTTCCTGACGCCAATTTGAGGACTCGCTGGAAGACCTTGTCCTCACAGGTGATAGCGAACGTGGTGGCATTCTTACCCTGCAGTCTCTGATAAAATGTCCCAATTTTCCACATCTATAGCACGCCCTGTTCTTCTGAGTGCTCATTCCGCTTATCAAAGATTTAATCTCATCCAGAACCTTCTCGAATGAACTATTTGCTGCGCTTGATCGTTGTTCGGGTTCTTCTATCGATACCGCTCGTTCTTTCAGCCTCGAGGTGTTGAAGGCCGCCTCCACTTCTAAAGAACGTACCAAGGTATCGCTACACCTCTTGAAGTGTGTTAGTCGAAGAGTCCTCTGGATTTCGGTCTCTCAGTCCATCTATGAATAACTGCTCCGCTAACTGTTCCTTGAAATCTCGCGGTGCTTCTGGGTAAGCCAGCTGAATTAGGAGTCTCACATCCGCTTCAAATTCTTGCAGACTCTCACCTGATTTTTGAGTGCGCGTTTTCATTTGAGCCCGAAACAGCTGTTCTCGATTTTGATCGCCATACCGTAACTCTAATGCAGTAATCAGGTCCTAATATTTATTTGGCTGTTCGATAGGTATTGTGTGCAACATACACAAAGCTGGCCCTCTCAAAGCTACTATGAGTACCGTAGCTCTTTCTTCTGGACCGCTTCGTCCATTAGCCACTGCCGCAGCTTCAAATTGCCGGCGATACATGGACCAAGAGGACTTTCCATCGAAAGTCGGTGGATTTACGGAAATTCCTGATGTGGCAACCCTGTCTCGACGATCTTGATTCTTGAGGATTGCTATCTGGTTTTCCATTCCTTTCATCTCCTCTCGCACTGTATCAAATTTCTTATTAACCTCATCGTCGATTTTCTTGACGTCTTCCTCTATTTGTCCTTTCAGTTGCTCCATTCGTACTTCGGTTTTCTGTAGAACGTGTTGGAAGAACTTCTTGATGTTCTAGAACCTTCTGGAAGTCTGTTTTCCTTTGTTTTTCTATTCGTTCCTATTCATTCTTTTATTGTTCGATAATTTTCTGGAGTGCTTTTTCTCGTTCTTGCTTTTCTTTTTCTCGTTCTTGTTTTTCATCTAACCGTCGCAGTTCCTCTTCTCGTTTTTCCTTTTCTCGTTCTTGTATTTCATCTTCTCGCTCTTTTCTTTGTTCTTCGAGTGCCTTTTCTCGTTCTTTCTTTTCCTCCAAACGAAGCGTTTCTTCTCTTTGTTTTTCGGTTTCTCGTTCTTGTATTTCCTCCTGGCGCCTTCTTTCCTCTTCTTGTTTTTTTTCTCGTTCTTCTTTTTCCTCCTGGCGCCTTCTTTCCAAGTCCGCAAATTGATTTTGGATAAATTTTACTATGTCCTCCATCGTATCGTACGATGTACTCCTCGTATTCACCATAAATAGTTTATAAATAGTTTCTGATTTTCACTAATATCCCGCTTCGGACACCACTGTTACGTAATTTGGTAAATAATAAGCCGAGCACACTACTAAACTGTTTATTTTCAACTTCACTATAAAAATACAACTACTTTTCTGACTAATAAGACACTTAGATCTATACAACTAGCTAAATATTCCAAACACTTATTAACTTCTACAAAAACTTCTTATCACTTCTTCATAAACTTCCCTTGAGTGAAATGTCTTTCGCATTATATACACAAGTCGTGCGTAGGCCAGATTTTTCGCTACAGTTCCGTTATCCCAAATATTCAATACCGACAATCATCTGCCTTTTTCTAGGCACCAATTATCCACGATACGATAGCGAAAACGACTCAGCGGCGTAGCTAGGGGATTTTTATCAATCTCGTAACAATATATATTAAGTTTATTTCTACCAGAACTGAACTGAATAATATAATGTCTCCTTTTTTTCGTTCTACAGTTGATGCCATCTGGTACATAATGTCCAAATTATCGTTTCTTCCATATAGGATATCTTCGTCTATATAATCTATGGCATCACACATTGAAAGATAAGGGCTAAGTCTTTCTTAGCTCGCACAAGTCTTTCGAAGACTTCTGAGGGTTGTGCTCGTCAGGGTGCAGCCGGTTGACGGAAATAACAATTTTAACAATAACTATATCCCAACCTTTATCTATGCTTCAACTCCATCAATTTAAAATAAAAGTTTGAATTTGCACAAAAAATGGCCTGCAAAAATAGGTCTGCATAGCTATTTTTCTCGATTCCTCCTCTTAACGCTTTACCAACTGAGCTAATCAGATGATTATATAGTACTTTCCGAAAATAATGTATACCGGATAATTATGTATTTGTAGTAATTAAGTGAAGCGTGTCTCTAATTATGATTTTGATCTTGTAGTTCCTATGTCAAGAAAAATATTTTGCATTTGAAAATAATCATTCAAAATTGATGAAGTTAGTTGAAATGGTACTGTTAGCCTTTCTGTTCGATGTTCTTGCAGACATAACAATAATTTCGATAGTAATTATTTATAAAATTATCACGTGGTCGTAGGGAAAATAGTGTACATTACTTATGTGAAAGTAATTTTTCACACATATATTATTTCTGTACTAGGTACTACGGGAAAGTACTTGTTTCCACACGACAAATCCCTCAAGTGCACTTTTTCGTCTATAAGAAAAAATTCTATCGTAGATATTGAATATTTTGGTGAAAAGGTGTCGAAAATAAGAATTATGAACATTATGCAAGCGTAAGCACTGTCATACGTTAATGAACAATAATAAAGGAATTAAATAGGTAAGTACGATATAAGTACATTTTTTGTCCTGGATTGAAAATGATCGCAAATTATTAAAACGACTGGGAATTGTGAAAAAATGGGCTTTATTTCATCACACAAAGATTAGCCAACTCAGGAAAACATCAGGTATATTATTTAAGTTATCAATAGATATAAAAAATGCCAATCCCAACAACGTTTAGTGCTTGCTTGGAATGCGCACCGGGGTGGTGGTGTAGGATTTCCTACAACTGGAAAGTATATGCGCCACAAAAATTGAGAGCGCCACATCAAATAATAATAGTAGCCGTCCTTTATCTTCCTAGGCTATGCCTTCGAGTACACTCACACTAGTTTTTATGGAAGAGTAGGTATCATTAATTATTACGCGGTGGTGTGCGGGTTGGGTTCTCGCCTCATAAGCCAAAGAGCGTGAGTTCGAATCTCAGCATTGCCACTGGTCTCGTGCATGGCATCACACGTATTAAAAGGTAAGGGCTACGTCTTTCCCTAGCTCGCACAAGTTTCTGACTTTTGAGGGTTGCACATAGGGGTGCAACCGGTAGACGGAAATAACATTTTTTTTTAAATTACTATAATAAGCGGAAATAGTTAGGATTCATCAAATAAATCACTACATGAAGAAACTAGTTTTACACGAGAATCGGAATATTTTGCCTATAGTATAGGAACTTTGAGAAAAGCCTGGATTTATTATTTTCATTTTATGAAACTATGGCCTTTTACGCATACGCCCAATCACACATGTGAAATATACAATTACTTTGCATGATGAAATAAAAAAAAGAATCAGACCTGACAAAAAGTATTCAAATGATTTTGATGGAAATAACTATTGCATATATTTGATTCTACTGGACATTCGTGATAAGTCGAGTGAATAAACTTCAAACGAGTTCAAATGTTATATTAGTCATGTAAAATAGATACGAATGCAGCTGACCTACCATCACGAGGATGCAGTTGTGAACGCATAGTTTTGGCCTTCGTTATCCGTAAAGGAAGAAGCAATCATTGACAAATTACAATTTCGAATTAAGTATCTAATTGAATCAAGGGGATATGGATTCAATTAGATTCCGATACTTTTCCAAATTCTAAAAATTATCGAGATATCAGGGATGATAAGTTTTGCTGGAATGAAAATCAAACGCCATTGCATATCGCATGTAGGAAAATTAACGAGCGTACAGCAAAATATGTCATGCCTTGCTTGATATTCAAGGATAAAAATAGCTCAAATTGTGCGGTAAGCAAGTGGTTTTAGGAGTAGTGGTAGATGGAATGAGTTCCCATGTCGGGAGTTCCGTTAAGCCGTGGATACATCTGAGAAACGTTGCCATTCGTTTGCATTCGCTGGTATTGCCATCAGTGGGGCTCGTTCGTAGTCATTCGCGGCAAAGTTGCTTGGTACTGACCACATCAACGAAGTTTCTGCTCATTTCCATTTGCCAAAAACATTCACAAGCGTTTCACTGATTCGTGAAGATTAGTTGACGGTGTAAACATCTCGTGCACGTGTTTATTTACTAGTTTTCAATAAAAAAGTGTATTTGTTTGTTAGCTTCTCTGAAGTATGTAAAAATTCGAATATGTATGTATTATGCTTATCAATTTAATATTTTGCAGAATGATGCCAAAATCTTCTCGAGACATTCTGGTGAAGTTTTTAAATTCGTATGATTTAAATCGGCTAGTAAATTCATACCATTATATCTAGTTCTACATGAATATAAATAAATCACTCATCCAAACAAGTCTCTGCTTTCTCTTATTTCTTTTTTTCGTGGCTTTATGATTTTATGTATAATGATGTACGAGGCACAGGCTATTAACTGATTTTTACTCATATTTTTTCCTTCACAAACGAAATCAACCTTTCTCGTCGAATTCGACAGCGAAGTACTACAAATTATTTTCGTCACTGCCACATATGAACGCCTAACAACGTTCGCAGACATTCGCAATTCGGATTTCCTTTTGATCTTTTGAGTTTTACCGTCAGGCGATGGAAAACGTTCGTTCGCATCGCTGGCTTTTCACCAAAAATTTATTCGTTTCAAATGACCGTCTACACTTGACAAACGAATGCGAACGTATGCAGACGAATGCGAACGATTGGCAACGTTTCTCAGATGTATCCCCGGCTTTAGATAGGCGGCAGGAAAAAGAGGCCTTATATTGAAAGGGAAGGACCATCCGTGGAGGGTGACTTGTCGCTCTCACGGAAAACGTACGCTACACTGATGACAGATGAAACATATGATTTTTGGCCAAGTTTTCTACAAGAACTACTTGCAATGTTCTCTAAAGGACCCCGCACTTTTCTTATGGAAAATGACCTTCGGTTAAATTCCTTAAAATTTCAGTATGTTGTAGTATTCGATCACCTTTTGAAAAGTGTCTATTTCATGGCCAGTTTTCGAGATATGGGGTGTTGAAGTTCAAAGAGGCCATTTTTATTTCATTATTTTGTACGCTATTAGAAGATTCAATAACTTTTTTTTCTGGCAGTCACAATTCATTAAATCCCAAACAGTATTCTGAATGAGACATATTTTTCAATTATCTACAGGGTTATCTTCGAAGTAAAATAAGCCTAATCGATTACCATTGTTTTTTAGGCGGTTGATAATATTTTTCAGTAAAACATGTGACAGAATATGGTAAACTGGCCTTTATTGAGAATAATTCACAAACTGTAATCTTATACTGGGCGATTCAAAATTTTTGACCATAAATGGCTCAGTATTTTTGAGTCATACTGTATATTTCGAAATCGGTACGATTTCTATAGGAAATCAATTCTAAATAATATCAATCTAGAAAAATCAACCGAGTGATTCGAAACATATATAGGCAAAATGAAATTCAAAAATATATTTTTTTTTTATTGAAATCCCCCTATATCTCAAAATTAAATTCTTTGATTTTACATCAGTTTATCGAGTGATGATATTCCAATCGACATCATTCATTTCATTCGTACCTTCAATAGCTACTTTTTGAGTTATCAGTGGCCAAAGTTACCACGTACATGGGTCGTGACAATAAAACGTACCAGAAAACTCTCATATCGAATACAGGAAAACGAGTTGGTAGAAATCGGACAAAATATACATAATTAAACATATATGAACTGGAAATTTTTCCCAGAAGGGTCATAAGGTATTCTATCAAACAAATAATGTGCAATTGCAAAATTGAAATATAAATATTGATCAGTCGATTTCATCCTCCAATAAACATGTCAGGAACTATTGAGTTGGCCAGATAAATACTGGAACAATCACAGCAGGTAAATATAGTTCAAGCCCGTGTTGAAGTTGAAAATCTTCATTTCATTCTTTGTCGGTTGATTCGTCTGAATCATCTGCATGTTCCTGAATTTCCTCACTTGAGTTTACAACAATTGAAAGACCTGACAGGAATTTATCATGTTCTTGTATCAGCGGCATATATTCAAGATAAGCTACAGAGGAAAGAATTGAATATATATTGGAATTTGATGAATTGAATGAATAACCTAATTTTTAACGATTCATAATAAATTCAAGATTTAGGAATTAAATTAAATATTTGTTGTGGGTAGTGTTTAACGATGAAGGAGATATCGAGGATCCTCCAGCAAGTGGTATTACTATACTTGTAAGTCCGGATCTCGGTCCGGATCAAGAAAGTTTGGCACTTGCGCCCATGTGGTTTCTTAGATATGCAAGGCATGAACGAAATATTCGATATCCATCAACGATATTGTTATATTGTCTTGTTGATGCTGAGAATCTATTTTCAACAGAAAATTTCGTCAATTTTCCTGAAATAGTCGACCACAAGAAGGAAGATATTTTTCAGTCCCTTTTGTAGGAGGAACATTTCAAATTGTGGAACATGTACACATTGCCCATTTTTCTAGATTCTTCAGGAATATTTTCTTGTCACTATCCGTATACGTGGTAACTTTGGCGATTGATGATTCGAAAAGTAGTCATAAAAGGTGAATGAAACGGATGATGTCGATTGAAATATTATCACTCGATGAGTTGATGAAAAATCAAACAATATAACCGATTGAATTTTGAAATGTAGGATAATTTCAATAAAAAACCATATTTTGGAATTGTATTTTGTTTATTTTTTTCGAATCACTTGGTGGATTTCTCCAAATTGATATAAATTCAGAATTGCTTCAGATTGAAATCGTACTCATTTCGAAAAATACAGTATATCTGAAAATTACTGAGCCATTTATGGTCAAAAATTTTGAATCGCCCAGTATGAGATTACAAGTCGTGAATTATTTTCGATGAAGGTCAGGTCATCGTATTCTGTTACATGTTTCACTGAAAAATATATCGATGGCCTAAAAAAAATTGGTAATTGATTAGGCTTATTTTACTATCAAGATTGCCCTGTAGCTAATTGAAAAATAGGTCTCATTCAAGCATCAGAATACTGTTTTGGATTGAATGAATGGAGATTGACAGAAAAAAAGTTATTGAATATTCTGATGGCGTACAAAATAATGAAATAAAAATGGCCACTTCAAATTTCAACAACCCATATCTCGAAAACTAGTCATAGACTCGTGTTGAGTCAATGTTCACCTTTGAGAAGGTGATCGAATACTACAACATACTAAACTTTCATGAAATTTAACCGAAGGCCATTTTCATAAGAGAAGTGCGGGGTATTTTCAAAGGCAAAATTACAAAAAGGCATACTTTTTTGAATTTTTCCCATTTTTATAAAAAAATCTGCCATTAGTCACTATACATGAGATACGTATTTTTCCCACACTGTATCATTATTTGTTCATTTTGCTATCTACATCCTGCATCCGAAAGATAAATTAAACGGTATGTGATATGAACGGGAAACTAAGATCATTAACTCATGTGATTATTTGGCGCTGGACATACTGATAATTTTGGCGAAATAGTAGGTAGTTATCCATGCCACATCACCGGAAGGTAATATAGAATTATTTCGAACATAACCAAACCCTTTCGCATGCAAGCTAGAATCCATCAGATTCAGTTTTGAATCTGGGACATATGTATATCAACCATTGCCTTTTTAAATTCATTTACAGACAGGAACTCAATTTGTACATGGCAGTGTCAACGTTTCTAAACCGTTCAAGAGATAGTGTGACCTACTTAATATCGGAGCACCCTTATAAAATCTACATTTTCCGGTCGATTGAATTATATCTTTTTTCAGCAGGAAGAGTATCAAAAAGTCGACGTTTGCACCAAATTTGCAAAATATAATGTTCTTAATTTCTAAATTTCATTAGCGATTCATTTCGTGCAATCATAATCTACTGATTCGATGGAATACCTTCACTGAAAACCCTCAGTTGGCAAAATTTTTGAAAAATGACAGGTGCAAACTACCTACCCTTATGAGGGGGTCGGTGGCACAAACACCCCAAGAAACCGAACTCAGTTTTAGAGTATAGTTCGTTTATTCATGGTGTTTCCTAACTACTGTTCTTAACTGAAGGGACGTGTGTGAAAACAGCCACGGTTTTTCCAGCCACGTTTTTTAATCTGGCAACACCGCAAGGTCGACGTCGATCGCCGGCACAAATAACACGTTACTCCCAGGTTGACTTCGTTAGGCGACGTTAAGATGCAAAAATCAAAGATTATGAATTATGTATCATAATTGGATTGATTAAGTGAATTGTTAGAAAGCAATTTTTTGTTAGAAAACCATTCGAATTCAAAGCAATGATGAATGTAATATCATTAAAGGGAAAGAAAAGTGCTCCTTATATGATATGGAATCTAAGAATAATTCAGGTAGGTACCTGAATAACAATAATCCATCAACAGAAATCATTATCGGGACGTCAGAGGGGATATATAGGAATTTTTATTTTCAAAATGACTTCAAAAATTAAATATGGGTCGGCACGCATCATGGCAGGGTGCAAAATATCCATTTCCCACTGAATAACAATAATTCGTCAACAGAAATCATTGTCGGGTCGTCAGAGGGGGTATAGAGGAATTTCTCATATTCAAAATGACTTCAAAAATCAAATATGACTTGGCACGCATCATGGTGGAGTGCAGAATATCCTTATACATCTGAATAACAATAACCCATTAACACAAATCATTGTCGGGTCGTCAGAGGGGATATAATATAGATGGATTTTTATTTTCAAAATGCAAATTTGATTTTCGAAGTCAATTTGAAAATGAAAAATATCTATATCTGACGACCCGACAATGATTTCTGTTGATGGATTATTGTTATCCAGACATACATGGATATTTTGCACCCTACCATGATGCGTGCAAAGTCATATTTGGTTTTTGAAGTCATTTTGAAAATGAAAAACCCCTCTATACCCACTCTGACGACCCGACAATGATTTCTGTTCAAGGATTATTGTTATCCAGGCATACGTGGATATTTTGCACCCTACCATGATGCGTGCCAAGTCATATTTGATTTCTGAAGTCATTTTGAAAATGAAAAATCCCTCTTTACCTCCTCTGACGATCAGACAGTGATTTCTGTTGATGGATTATTATTATTCAGGTGGACATGGATATTTTGTACCCTATCATGATGCGTGCCAGGTCATATTTGATTTCTGAAGTCATTTTGAAAATGAAAAATCCCTCTATACCCCCTCTGACGACCCGATAATGATTTCTGTTGATGGATTATTATTATTCAGATGGACATGGATATTTTGCACCCTACTATGATGCGTGCCAAGTCATATTTGATTTCTGAAGTCATTTTGAAAATGAAAAATTCCTCTATACCCCTTCTGACGAGCCGACAATGATTTCAGTTAATGAATCATTACTATTCAGATAGACATGGATATTTTGCACCCTTCCATGATGCGTGCCAACTCATATTTAATTTTTAATTCATTTTGAAAATAAAAATCCCTCTATACCCCCTCTGACGACCCGACAATGATTTCTGCTGATGAATCATTGTTATTCAGATGGAAATGGATATTCTGCATCCCACCATGATGCGTGCTAAGTCATATTTGATTTTTGAAGTCATTTTGAATCCCACTATACCCCCTCTGACGAACCGACAAAGATTTCTGTTGACGAATTATTGTTATTCAGATGGAAATGGATATTTTGCACCCTACCATGATGCGTGCCAAGTCATATTTGATTTCTGAAGTCATTTTGAAAATGAAAACTCCCTCTAAACCCCCTCTGACGACCCGACAATGATTTCCGTTGATGGATTATTGTTATCCAGACATACATGGATATTTTGCACCCTACCATGATGCGTGCCAAGTCATATAAAATTTCTGAAGTAATTTTGAAAATGAAAAATCCCTCTATACCCCCTCTGACGACCCAACAATGATTTCTGTTAATAAATTATTATTATTCAGATGGACATGGATATTTTGCACCCTTCAATGATGCGTGCCAACTCATATTTAATTTTTAAGTATTTTGAAAATAAAAATCCCTCTACCCCCTCTGACGATCCGACAATGATTTCTGTTGACGAATTATTGTTATTGAAATGAAAATGGATATTCTGTACCCCACCATGATGCGTGCCAAGTAATATTTGATTTTTGAAGTCATTTTGAAAATGAAAAATTCCTCTATACCCCCTCTGACGACCCGACAATGATTTCTGTTGACGAATTATTGTTATTCAGATGGAAATGGATATTTTGCGCCCTACCATGATGCGTGCCAACTCATATTTAATTTTTGAAGTCATTTTGAAAATAAAAATCCCTCAATGATCCCCTCTGACGACCCGACAATGATTTCTGTTGATGGATTATTGTTATTCAGGTACCTGAAATAATCTTATTTTCCATATAAGGAGCATTTTTCTTTCCCTTTAATGATATTACATTCATCATTGCTTTGAATTCGAATTGTTTTTCTATAAAAAAATTGCTTTCTAACAAACAATTCACTCAATCAATCCAAATATGATAAACACAGTTCATAATCTTTGATTTTTGCATCTTAACGTCATCTGACGAAGTCAACCTGGGAGTAACGTATAATTTCTAATTAGTGCCGGCGATCGGCGTCGACTTTGAGGTGTTGCCGGATCAAAAAGCGTGGTTGGAAAAACCATGGCTATTTTCACACCCGTACTGCAGAGGGTGATTCGTTAGGTCATTTTAAGAAGAAAAGTTCCTTTGAACATATGTCAGTGCCATACTTTTTTTTAATATTGTTTGCTGTGGTGCCCACTGAGACGCCACTGGCCCTAATAATTTCAATCTAGTTAGGGCTAAATGATCGGCTTATTAGTTCAAATAAATATACGAAATTTCAATCAAATCGTTTCTAGAATATTCATGACATTTTATAATTACCGTTTTTTTTTTAATTTCAACTCCCTGTATCTCAGAAACGAGGCAACTCCGGACATAGGAAGTTTTCTTCTTAAAATGACCGAACAAATCACTTCCTGCAGTTAGGAACCGTGGTTAGGAAACACCCTGTATATTCCCTAAGGTTCTGATCGGCAGAATTATATTTTCGTCAGCAAATTAAGTATTCACTCACTAATGACGAATGTGGGAAGGTTTAGAAATTCTGCGAATCCATTTTTGAACAAGATAGATAATTGACGTTGAACTTTATTGAATACCTAGGTACCTAGATGTAAATAGAAAACTGAAAACATGTATTTTGATTGCTGAGATTTTGTTATTTAAGTACTCGATTCAAATAGAATGAATAAAAGATGTGTATGAAAAAAAAATGTATGTTGCCTTCATTCGCATTAATCTGCAATGCAAAATTAAAATTCTAGAGTTGAACCTTTCCATTCATGTTGGTATTTCTGAGAAAAACGAACACTAGAATTTAGCAATAAATTATTGTAGATAATATCCCAATACTATGACAAATTGCCAACTATTATATTCTTCAGAATTCTATCCAGAGTAATTGACAATTTGATGAGACCATATGAACATTACTTAATATTTTGAATAACTCCGGATAGCCTTAGCTCGAGGAAATTATTCATTCATTATTAATGTTCATATGGTCGAATTGAGTCTCAAAATACAAGGTATTTACCTACTCGATGAATTAAAGAAAATTATACTCTCTATTTGTCGTGGTCGAGTGATATTCAGAAAGATTTTTTCATGTATGTTTCAACATTTGATTCAACTTATAATTCAACAACCATGATATAGTAAGTATTAGATTAGTGACTTGAACCTACACCAGCCAAATCATCCTGCCAAATCCGGAAGTATGGAACAATTTATTACATTTTCATTACAATTTATTACACCAGGTCCAAATTTTATTACACTTGCCGATTTTGAGGTATGCTTGGGTGGTGTGAGTCTAATGTTACACCACCAACTTATAACTTTTTACCGAATAGCGGGTTGGAACTTGGACCAGAATTTATTACAAATAAATTACAACTCACTATAGTCTAGTGCCTAAATTGTAGATAGTGACTCATCGTACATTTTCTGGTTTTTACGGGATTTGAAAGTGCGGAGGGGATGTACGAAAGTGGCAAAGTAAAACTTGATTTGAAGCCGAAGTACCTAGCTTATTTCTGTTCTACTTTTCGACATGCTTCATATGAATTATGAACCGCACACCGATGAGTCACTATCTACAATTTAGGAACTAGACTATAGTTAAGTTCAAACCGCTTTTTTGATCATTCCAAGGGCAAAAAAACCCTGAAACTAAATATTCCATCATGATATTGTGAATTATCGATTGTGCTATCCAGTATTTTCTTGCGGAACCAGGATAATTTGCCGACAATTAACAATCCACTGAGGGTAACAGGGACCTTTGAAATTTTCACTTTGAGGGGTGGAAATTTTCCACTTTACGTCATGCAGATTGAGGTTAAAAATCACCCAATGGTCAATATATCACAGAGTCGATGGTATCAAATTTCGAATTTCCTTAAAACTACTATTATAATCGTTCAATACTAGGAATCGCACATTAAAAGGTAAGACCTCGTTAATCCTTAGCTCGCACAAGTTTAGACTTCTGAGGGCTGTCGTTCGTAGGGGGGTGACAGCTGGTTAACAGAAAAAACAACAACAACAACATTTTTTTTACACCAGACCGCCCTATGTTACAACAGTGAATCACCCTGTATAGAGTTATTTCTGTATCAAAAATGCTGTCGTTTGAAGGAGAATGTAAAATTCCGACTGGAATATGATGATTTTGTGTTTTCGAAATAATACTATTATAATCGCTCAATAATTTATTACACCAGACCGCCTGACGTTGCAGAAGTAAAAAACCCTATATAGAGTTGTATTTGTGACAAAAATACATACGGTTTAACGAGAATGTGTAGTTCCGACTGGAATATGAATCGTTTCGTGTATTCGAAATAATATTATTATTATCGTTCTATATTTTATTACACCACACCGCCTGGTGTTACTGAATTGAAACACCCAGTATTGAATTGTTTTTGTGATAATAAAGCAGTCTTCTGAAGGAGAATTTGAAATTCCGACTGGAATATGGTTCATTTTGTGTATTCTAAAAACTACTATTATAATCGTTCAATATTTTATTACACCACACCACCTGGTGTTACTAAATTGAAACACTCAGTATAGAGTTGTTCGATAACAAAGCAATCTTCTGAAGGAGAATGTGAAATTCCGACTGGAATGTGGTTCATTTGGTGTATTCGAAAAACTACTACTATTATCATTCAATATTTTATTACACCACACTGCCTTTTGTAACCGGATTGAAACATCCAGTATAGTTATTTCTGCGATAATAATGCAGCCGTTTGAAGGAGAATCTGAAATTCCGACTGGAATATGATTCATTTCGTGTATTCGAAAAACTAGAATACTTAATTCATTTTTGTAAACAACCATTACTATAGCGTCAAGTTCCAGATCGCCATAATAGTGGTTTTTAATTCGAAATGAATCATAGGTATGCAAGTAGGAATTTCACGATCTCGTTCAACCGAATGAAGTTTTATCAAAGAATCAACTCAATTCAATTCGATACCTTTGACTGTGTGATATTTTGACCATTGGGCGATTTTTAACCTCAATCTGCAGCCCATGAGTAAAGTGGAAATTTTCAGCTTTAGATAGAACTCACACCACCCGAGCATACCTCAAAAACGGCAAGTGTAATAAATTGTAAAAAAAATGTACCTAATAAAATGTTCCATCCTTCCGGATTTGGCATGGTGATTTGGCTGGTGTAGGTTCAAGTCACTTCATTAGTAAAAGCGCAATCAAATATATTTGAAGAATAAATATAAGCTGGACTGGACACCTGTTATCTGAAGTCCAACGATTTTGCCAGTTAACAATATTCTTTAATCAGTGCCGTGTGTGTTTCACATGGAGCGATCAATTGCTATGATTGTAAGAATAACTGAAACAATACCACTGAAAAATAATATACCGCCGCCTATGTCAAGCCGGCATCTGAAAAGAGAATTTCTTATTGAAACTTTTTATGCCGGTTCAATTAGTATTAGAGTTACTATACATATAATTAACAAGAACATATATGAATAATGATAACATGATATTTAAAATTAAAAGTGCTATTATCTACATTTCAATTTTGAGTGAGTTTGTTTACATGAAAATAGCCGTGTTTACCCTCGTGTTTACCTCAACACCTAGTAGGCCAATCATTTCAGCATTAAAAATAAAAAATGGAGAAAAATAACAAAAGACTGCTTTTTGTGCTATAAAACTGTAAACATTTGCGCCCTCGTACAGCCGACCACATAGATAATAATGTAACTTATGAACAATTGCGCTCGCAAATGCAAGAGTCGCTAAATGGTGAAAATAAAAAAAAATATCACCCTTCATCGTTCACCAATTATGCGACCATATCCGAGTTTGGCATCTGAGTGATTATTGATTCATACTTTTGTTAATAACACGGCCAAATTAAAAAACAAAAAAAGGCAGAGGAGAAGAAGCGTTTATATTTATAAAATAAGTCTTGTTGAAACTACTTCCGTCAATGACGGTAACATATTGTAACGATTTCGAGACCGGCCCCGAGACCGGCCCTGATCTGATTAATTATGCACCCTCGTTCAACTACAGCTGCATATCTGCTGGCGTACCCATGGCCGAGAACAAGCTGGAATAATCGATTGTTCGATACTATTCGAAGAGCCATCTAGATGAAATGTTCTATACTCCTGAATATTCGAGAGCCGTGAATGGAAACTGCTTGGGAGTATATAAGCGGGACAGTCAGAATTCAGAGTTAGTTACAGTTACAGTTCCAGAGTTCGCTGATAGATAGCCACAGTAGAAATAAATTGAAATACCTAGTTATTGAAGTAAATGATTTAGCGAATAATTGTTGTAAATAGTGTTTTAAATAAATTAGGAAAATTAGTTAGTGCAGTTTTACTACAATTGTTGTCAGAAGTCGGATGTTTAAAATAAACAAGTGTTAAAGTGTTCGTCGCGTTGAAAAACTGATAGACATTTATCGCGCCTAATAGACAGTTAGTGAACTCGTTGAACATTTGAGTGCAAAGTGGACAGTTTTGCGCGTCGCGGGACAATAAACTGAAAACTTTTTGTGTGAAATAAATAATAGACTGATATTTCGGCAAAGACAATAAGAGACAAAATGTTTCCGAGAAGAGTTCACCTAGTTGACCTTAAATTTAGTGAATTAAAGCAAGAGTTAGAGGAGCGTGAGTTAGAAACAACTGGAAAGAAGGCCGTACTCCAGAAAAGACTTGCAGATGGACTGATTGAAGAAGGAGAAGTCCCCGAAACGTTCTTATTCGAAGTTTCTGGAATTGATTTGAGTTCCATAATGAATAAACTCGACGAGACCACGAAATCCTTGGAAGATAAATTTCTCGAAAATTCGAATAGTTTGAAGGAGGAACTTCAACAAAATTCCGTAAGTCTGAAAGAACTTCAACAAAATTCGGTGAGTCTTGAAGATAAAATTCTACAAAATTCAAAGAGTCTGGAGGAAAAGCTTCTAGAAAACTCGGTCAGCCTGAAAGAAGAACTTCTAGAAAATTCGAATTGTCTAAAAGAGGAACTTCAAGAAAATGTGAAGAGCCTGGAAAAAAAGCTTCACGAGAATTCGAAAAATCTGGAAGAAAAACTTGAAGAAAATTCGAAAAATCTAGAAGTGAAACTTCAAGAAAAGCATCTAGAAAACTCTGAAGGCCTAAAAAGAGAACTTTGTGGTGTGGCAAATCGACTGGAAGGAAGAATAGGAGCCATTGAGACAGAGGTGGATAAAATAAAAGATGATATTGAGGATGAGATGAAAAAGATAAAGGAAACGCTCCACGATGAAATAAAAGATGGAATCGAGACAGAAATCGGCAGAATAAAAGAAAAATTCTGTGAATTGGAAAAGCGAATGGATTCTGTGCACATTCCAGAAATTTCCAACAGAAATTCAATGCCGGATCTGAGTACTAACTTGGAGGAAGTTCAAAAAGACATCAAAGATATCAAGGTCAGTTCGGAACCAGGAAAGCTCTCATTGAAACCGCCTCAGTTCGACGGAAATACTCCATGGTCAAACTACCACCGACAATTCGAAGCTGCTGCCAAAGCAAATGGATGGAATGCTGGGGAAAAAGCTTTAGCATTGACACTGGCATTGCGTGGCGAAGCAACAAATATTTTACAAACGCTCACCGCCCAACAACAGAAAGACTATGAACAGCTGGTAAAACACTTGGAACTTCGCTATGGCCAAGCCCACCTTGAACACGTATATCACTCACAGCTGAAAAACCGATGCCAGAAATCAAGCGAGTCGTTGCAAGAATTTGAAGCAGATATTGCACGCTTGGTTCGTCTTGCGTACCCAGCTACACCGGAAAATGTAATGGAGCGACTAGCGGTCCAAGCATTTTTGGATGGACTTCGTGACCAGGAAACCCGGCAAGCCCTAACACTAGCTCGCCCCGCACATCTCGTGGATGCATTGGCACGCGCTCTGGAATTCGAAGCAGCAAAGCAATCCTGCAAAAGCCAGAGTAGAGTCCGGATGATCGAGGAAGACCCACAGCCACAGAAGCCCGCTAATATCGAGGCTGTGATGCGAAAAGTGCTGAAGGAAGTTGTGCCTGAGAGAAGACTGATACGATGCCGAAATTGTAGAGAACTTGGGCACGTGCGTAGCAAATGTCCGACATTGAAAAAATCGATATCAACGATGAAGGTCAAGAAGGAGCAATCGTCAGCCCGTACCCAACAAGCCCCAGTTAACAATGCATATGTCGCTGTACTTCAAAGACAAGACAAAGGAGTCTTCGTAGACGGTCTCATTAACAACGAGCCTCGCACCATGCTCCTTGATACGGGTGCGACTAGGACAATCCTTGGACCTACATTTGCCAAAACACCGGCAAGAATCGAATCGTCGAATTGGAAGCTACGCACAGCAACAGGAGAGCCGGCAACTGTGTATGGTGAACTTCCAACTGAACTGACTTTGGGCAGCACTACAGTAAAACACCGGGCTCTAGTAGCGGATATCGAGGACGAGGTAATAATCGGAATGGACATCATGAATTCCAGAGGATTCGAGCTGAATTTTAAAGACGGCGTCCTTCGTGTGAACGGAGAAGAGCTGGTACTTCATGGGAGAAATGAAGAAATGGTTCGAGTTCTGCTGGCTGAAGACGTAAGCGTACCGGAGAGGGCTGAAACCATTTTGGAGGCTCGCCTGGATGGAGGTGCGAGCAGTGGAAATGTGGTGATGTTCGAGCCCAAGCTCCATGATGAGAAAATTGGACGAGTAATCGCACTAGGGAAGACCTTGTTGCGAGTTGATACATTTGTGCCGGTAAGGGTAATGAATGTCAATTATTACCCTGTGACTTTGAAGAAAGGAACAATTCTGGGGCACTGCTCGTCAATTTCCTCTGTGATAAGGAGTGTACGCGGCACTGTTAGTCAAGCCAGTAACATGCCAGCAGAATTGGAGAAGTTGGTTGCTATCTCGTCCAAGGACATGGGGCCAGCACAGAAGCCTAAACTGAGAGAACTAGTCAGGAAGTATCAGGACATCTTCGATACCGGAGTAGGCAGAGGCGGTAGAACAAAGGTGGTTCAGCACAAGATAGATACTGGAAATGCCCGACCAATCAGACAATCAGCCAGAAGACTTCCTCTAGCCAAAAAGGAGGAGGCTGACAAAATAGTCTGCGACATGGAGAAAGACGGAGTCATCGAGCCATCCGACAGTCCCTGGTCCTCTCCAGTCGTGTTGGTGAAGAAGAAAGATGGATCAACACGGTTTTGCGTAGACTACCGTCAACTAAACAACGTGACGAAAAAGGACAGCTACCCTCTCCCAAGGATAGACGACACGCTAGACACGCTGGCTGGATCTACGATTTTCTCGACCTTAGATTTGAAGAGCGGATACTGGCAGGTAGAACTGGCCCAGGAAGATCGAGAAAAGACAGCTTTTACCATCGGCTCCGGATTATGGCAGTTTACAGTTATGCCATTCGGCCTCTGCAATGCTCCAGCCACATTCGAAAGATTGATGGAGACGGTTTTGAAAGGACTATCATGGAAGACGTGTCTGGTGTATCTCGACGACATTATTGTGGCTGACAGATCATTCGAGGACCATGTAAAAAACTTGGAAGAGGTATTTCAGCGACTGCAGTAGTTTTCTCCAAGAAGTTCGGTCGAATCGAGGAACTGAGAGAACAGAACCCGGAAGTTGGAGGGGTGTTAGAGCTGAGGAAAGGCCAGAGAAACATCTACTATCTGGTTACCAAGAAGCGTTCTCGTAATAAGCCGTCTTATGAAGATGTTTGAAAGAGCCTTACGAGATTGAGAGACACGATGCTGGACCAGAATATTGTAGACCTGGCAATCCCAAAATTGGCCTGTGGGCTTGATCGGCTGGACTGAGTTATAAGAAGCATGTTGGAGACAATATTCAGATCCAGCGGCATCAACATTCTGGTGTGCTCCAACCATCTTCCTCGACAAAAAATGAAGACTGTGGAGTGCTACTTCCATCGAACGTCCAGGTGCAGATATGGAGAATCTTGCTCCAAAGGGTGAAATTTGAGTCAAAAACCTCGAGCAACGGATATTATAACTGTTCCAAGATTTTTCTACTTCTGAGGGTTGTTGAGAGGTAGTTTTTGATTCACAAATTATTTCACCCTATGGAGCGTATTCAGTAGGTGAAGAATAATTCATTTCAGTCAAAAAACCTCGAGCAACGGATATTATAACTGTTCCAAGATTTTTGAGGGGGTTGGGTGTAGTTATGGGGTGGTTAATAGGTCACAATTATTCTACCTGCAGAATACTGATCTCACATTAAGAAATCACTAGCAAGTTATTCGTTCATATGCCATAAGCTAAAATAAAAAAAAGACCGTTGCTGGGAAAACCGTTGCTGCTTTCACACCCGTATATTCTAGTGAGTATAATGTGTACAAAATTTAACGTTTTTAAATTGGTAGGAATTTGCTTAAAATACGGCTTATGATTCAAGGATATCGCCCTCATATCTTTTCCCATATTATTTTGAGAGTGTATTTTAATTGACAATCCGTTGTGGTGATGTTTCCTAATTTGGAAGTTTTGAATTGGTTTTTAAATTACTGAAAATCTTGGATATTTGGGATAATTACGCTCTCATCGCGCTTAAATTTTTTTTATAGCTATTATGGAGAAATTTTTCAGTTTTACAAATTTCCCAACCTAGTGCGAAGTCTGAAGGCCATAATTTTTAAATAAAAACCCTGACGAACGCCACTGGGTGTTCGGCTATTTCCGCCAAATTGGCAG
The DNA here is from genome assembly GCA_958502065.1 of Chrysolina americana. Taxonomy (NCBI): domain Eukaryota; kingdom Metazoa; phylum Arthropoda; class Insecta; order Coleoptera; family Chrysomelidae; genus Chrysolina; species Chrysolina americana. The sequence goes on from OY293411.1 coordinate 22,956,955, forward strand.
CTGTTTTCACGTCAGTCCAAATTTGGATATGGTTGCAAAATTGGGAAAAGATGAAAAATTATATTTTCTTTATTCTTTTGAGACTCTCGGCATTTTTTCTCTACGAGATAACTACAATTGTTTATAATACTTATATATTTTTACCAATGTTGCCGGTCTTTTTATTTTTGTTAAGCACTAAAAATAAGTGCATCTTTTGTGCTGAAGTGATTGGCCTATAACCGTTTGTTTACCTAAATAGACGTTCATATCACACACGTGACTCCAATCATGAAATTTTATAGGAGCAGCCATGTGTGAAAGAAATTATCAATACTTATTGGTCAATTCAATTGCTCATTTATTCATAAATTATTGATGAATTTTATTGGATCGTTAGAATGAATTCGCACCCAGTGTGAAAAACTTAACCCGAAGTACCTAGATAGGTAGGTACACAAATCACTGCAAGCACAAGTACCTACGGTTAGGTACCTACATGAAATTGGTGGTTGGTTATAAAATAATTATTAGGTAGAGCACTGTAAACTGTATGCCTTTTATGCATCCAGCCAGACTCCAGAGTCATAATGATAAATAAGGAACCGTGCAAGAAGTAAACATAACTTGTCGCCAATGATACATCGAGCAAGATCATTTCCTTGGTTATAATTTCATAATATCTTGTACCAAATTCTTAGTAAACTACCTAAAAGTCATACTTGGCTTCGGGAAATAATTTTACCTAGGTATCTATGTAGATATTCTTTGAATCCAGGGATCACAGAGAATTTTGAGGTTATATAAGGTAATAAGTGTATCTTTAACCATATTACCCAAGAAATTACTGCTACTTACTTTACGATCGTACATAAAATAATTTTCAAGAACCTGAGAGGTGATGAAATGCATGGAGATATCCGCGTGATTCACAATAACCTATGACAATTGAACCATCATTACAACATGGGTTTTCAGTGTCCAGCACACTTACTTACTAGTGAGTTCTAGTCATCCAGGTTATCCTTTGCTGTTTTCATTTGTTACTTCACAAAAACACATAACTCTCCTTCACCAGTAGTCCTACTATTGCACCCTGCACTATTGAACGTTACCCGCACTATTTCTCGCAAGCAACAAACAATTTTAAATATGAATGAATACTGAACGGGAATCCTACGGCAACAGCAGCTCTGCAAATGATTTACTGGTTGAAATGTTGCCAGATGTATGGTTTGGCTCAAAGGTTGGCTACTTCATCTGAAAGTGCAGTTCAACTTTTATATTTTGTGTATGCAGAGTGCTGCCAAATTCATGCGAAAAAATTATGAAGAGTCTGTCCTATAAAAAAGTCCAACCCCTTTTGAGATGACTATCGCTTCTATTGGTAAAATTGAGTTTTTCATTTTTCTCTCAAGTATTTCGAGTTATGTAGTTTTTCAAATATTAATGAAATTTGGAGATTGCATGCATTCGTGAAGAGTCAATTAATCAATAAAAATTTATTTCCGTTATTGACATGATTTACAATAGTCAATAAATGAGTAAATACAGGTACTTATTTGTTTTTCAGTATCACATTTAATCAGAACATTTTTTGGGTGAGATAAGATAAAAACTTCAATCAAATCGAAAACACTCTCTTCACTATAGATTGATTCTGTTTGCGTTCTTCATAACGCACTAGAAGTTTGATTGAGCCATGGGTTGGTCAGAAAACAGAATTGTTGACAGTCTGTCAATGAGTACAGATGATCATCTAACTTTGGAGTCCGTGCTTCTTTTCTAGTGACTAGATATTAAAATTCTCATTTCTGGGGTTAATATATAAGAGATAAATTTTTTTATCGATAAATACTTTGTATGAAAGTTTTATTGTCATGGCAAACAATCCAGAATCAAGGTTCGAAATTTTTGAAAATTCAAATTTGATTACGATTTGCAATGTATTTATCTATAAAAAATTTATCGAATGTATTTTAGGGAGATCAATACACAACTACATTATGAAGGCAATTTAGTTTGAAAACGAGAAGTAAGAATTTCAAAATGACAATCATTATTAGAAAACATATTAAAATAGTAACAAATTATTCAAAGTTCGACTGATTTTCAGTAATATACATATTATGAACATTCAAAGTGCAATATTTGTATGTTATATTATGACCTTTTTTATATTATTAGTAAAAATGTTCATATATCTCTTGTAGTTTGGATCCCAGGAGGATTAGGTCTTAGGTTGTTGACTAAATTAGCATGATGTTCCCCGTCTAACTGTAAGTAGGGGCCTAAAGACTTAGCATTTGCATGTCCACCAGTCATTTTGATGAGCCGTTCTTCTGGGACAACTGACTTGGCAAGAATTTATATAGCACCCAGTCAACACTGGGCATACATCCACATCTCAGGGATGTCAATATCGTCCAAAACGGGATATAGATGTCTTTGTGATATCATATAGTTGACGTTCCTGCGATATTACACCGCGACACCCCTTAGAAATCAAAATCAATAATAGCCGGATATAGATGCGACATCCCTGTGATATATAAATTAGTGGAACGGCAAATCCTCAATTTGTGTTAAATGTTTATTTTGAATTAACGCGGTAAGTTGGCAAGAAGTTGGCAACACAAATCGTAGGCAATGTTGACCAACCTGAAAGCGGGAGGCGACGGCGTGACCGGCTGTTACCAATTTTTATTTCTTTGTATCTATGCATTGATCGAAGATCGAAGAATTGTTGCTTTGCTTTGCATACCGTTCATGTTCTGATATTTCCAACTGGAGCTGTTCACATTATTTGCGAATTTTAGTGTCCATAAACTGAGTGTGAAAAGTGAGTATCGTTGTATCATTCACCGATATCGATGTACCAATAGTGGCATGACCTAAAAAATACAACCTGTATATTTGAAATCAGAAAATTAAGACGGGTTCAATGGTGCCAAGTTATACTAAGTATTCCATTATTGTCTGAATTATTTCATGTCTCACTACTATCTGGTATTGTAGCTTTCAGTGGTCTCATATTATTTTATTGATTTCCAGATGTGGAGAGAAGGAACCAAAGCAATTGACTTAGTTTTTATATTAATATATTTTTATTTTTTACTTTGTTAATTTTTAATTTTGTACCTTATTAATGTTATGCCAGAATAATTTCATTTTTTGAAAAAAAAAATTATTAATATCTTTGTTATATTTATTTTTTTTCATATTGAAAACATGTTTTCTTTTCCTATTTGTTGTTTCTGTCTGGAATATCGCATAAACGTTGACGTCTCTTGAATATAACAGTGAAGAATCGCTGCTATGTCGCTCTGTTACATCCCTGATACGTTATTAGGAGGCATCTTTGCGGCGTCTCAGAACTACATCGCAAAGACGTTTCGGAACTACATCGCACAGACGTCGCCAGCATGCATTATGAGTGTGACAAAAGTGAGACGCTGGGACGTCTGTGCGACGTAACGATGCAAGTCGCAGGTCACGAAGTGACATCGCAGCAATATCTCAGAGATGTATCTGTGTTTGCTGGGCACTTGATCGATTTGAGTGATTCGTGATATTGTTTGTAACAGTATCAAGCCCTATTCTTTCCGCAGACTGTTTGATCCATTTTCCAATCTCATTAATCCCAATAGGCATATTTTTGTACCATCCAGAATTGGTTTTATTCCAGAGAGGATTTACAGTCAGAAAGAGACGGTCCGACGTAATTCTAGTAGTGCGTTCAGACGTAAGCTTTCTAACATAGCATTAGTAACTAGTTGGGTAGGCGACATTATTGTCGTTGGGTTACCATATGATTTCTTTTCCTCTTTGAAAAAGTGCACATATTGCTGCTTCTCCCCCTCTCCAGGATAGTTCAAAATAATGTCATTATATGATGAAGCTTTTTTGAAGTTCTTCTGGACAATCTTTATTCCACAAATTCATTATTTCATATATTTCTTCCTCAATTAGAACAGTTAAACCTTGCTTTCTCTTGTTGGGAATAAACTAAAGCTGCATTTTTCTTTCCATATTAAAAGCCTAATCTTTCATGAATAATCTGATGGTAAAGCTAAGTTAATCGGGCTCCGCCTTAATATTAAAAAAACTTAACTTTTTTATCCTAAACACGAATCCGAATTCGTGGGGGTCTCAACTAGCTACTTCTCGAATTATGCCCTTCTGAATCTTGAAAATGACCCATTTTCAAACACAAATTTTTCAATAAAAAATCACACAAAATGCCTTCTTCTTTTTGACGACACTTCTTTCAGAAGTTAGTCTACCCAATTTCACAATTACCGAAAGCACCACAAAACAACCGTTTTACACAAAAATTCGACCTTTTACAATCACAAACATAACCTCCTTTGTTTTTAGGTATTTTTATTGTCACGGTAGGTTGGTCGCCGAAAATGTGGACAGCCGGGAGAAGTACGCCCATGTAATAAATATAAATTATTTACATAACATTCAAAATTTAACAAATGAAAGTACATATCCACCAATTAGGTCTCCGACTCCGAACTCATCATCTTGACAACGCCGCAGTGTTATGGTCAACTGATGTTGGGCAGCTAATTCAATGCAACAATTCGAATTTGTTGAGTGTAGGCAAATATATCGTACTGATCCTTGTACATTACGATTGAAATGGTGAATATAACACCGTCCATCTATCTCTTTATCGTTTCGTTTTATGAATGTGCTTTAGACTTGCGCGGATCTATGCTTCAAACTGTTACCCAAATTTTAACCGTTTGGGAAGTGGTGCTTATTCAATAGGGACTACCGATTAAGAGTAATAGCATGCAAGTTTACTAGATAATGTTGTAATTTGTAATACGAAAGTAGCAAGGGCTGATCTAGCCTTTGGGTCAGGGAGGGGTGTACTCTGAATTTTTTCCGAAAAGGGGTCACTTAGCTATCTGTGGCGTACTCAGGATTTTTTTTGTAGCATTGGTAGGTATTTTGATTTCCGAAATCCAAAATGAATTTTAATAAAAATTGTTCATTGATATTGATGAATTTCTTTGGGTGATTATAAGTTATAATAACAAACGATTCTACAATAGAGATATATTGCAATAACGCCCTAAAAGCAACTTTATTTTAATAGTGACTGGCACTATTTTGTGATTAAAACCAGATATATTGCAGTTTTGTCTGTGCGTCCCTTATTTACACAGGTGTTCGTTATTCATAACCTATAAATTAAATCTAGTTGATCAGTTTTTCTTTCTTCATAATTTATTTTATACCAAGATACAATTATTGTGATGATAGAATAACCAAAGGGGGATTGCTTCCATATCGATTTGCGTTGAAAAAATCATAGAATTATCATGCATGAGCGAGTCGTGTCCACCATCTCACCCGAAGTAAAAATAAAGGAACCTTAGATCCTGGCCTTAATTAACCTAACTTTTGGAAGCTTGGGTAGGAAAGATGGCTCAATGAATGTAAGTAATTGGTAGAAAAATGTTTTTACTCCCAGCTGAAAATTGATTTGTAAGAACTGTGTGGGCATGCAAGCACATACAGTGGCGGCCATCTAATAAATTCAGTTCGATTATTATATCTTTAACCATGCGTCATCAATTTATGATCGAAGAAATCACACACGCTCTATTGAACTTCTCTTTCTAACAACCGCTATGAGCGAATCAAAGTTCGTTGCATTTGTCTTCTAAGCTAAGAATTATGATATTGTGATGCGATTATAACTCAAAACAGTGAAAAGAGATAGCCATAAAACCGACAGTCTTTTACATTTCAACTAAACTTGCCAAACATTGTATTGGCTAGCCTGTACCACCAATTGCGTCATTGTTTTCTGTCATTGGGGTATTGTTTGTCGCCAGTTTTACTTTGTTTTGCAGTCGAATATATTATAAAAACAGGTTTTTCAAAGCATAACGTCTCTTGGAATCATTACTTTCAAAGTAATGTGTTTTATTCATAAATAATCTTCAAAATTTTTAACCTCACAATTGACATTTGTGACTATAATTCTGTACTACCGGGATATTAACACAACAATTATTCATAGTGTGGATACCCTATTGAGACAAAAAACATTACCTAAATCTATAAATACAGGTCGAAAACATTCATAATATATTTTAATTCTTTTTTAGATTATGCCTGGAACTATTCTACACTCACAAGCACAACAATTTGTGTTGAACTTGTGCGAGTATTTTGAAAGAGAAAGAACGCATGGTGAACCTTTTTTTACAACTTTCATCTGTTATCTGTTCAAGAGGTAACAATTAAAACCACAAAAGAAATGTCATAACTTTACTGTATTTTAGAGCAGATGCACTTAAAATATCTCGAAAAACGGTGTACAACATCAAAATAAGAAACGAAAGTAAACCCCTTCCATCAACTTTAGAAAAAAGTAGACGTCGTCTCAAAAAGAAAACAGCTGATTTACCTGAAGGACAGAAAATGGCAGTACGAAATACTTTGTACGGTATGTTTAAAAAAAGGGAGTATACATCCTTATTACTTGGTGAGGGAAAAGAAGATAATAGGTATTGATTGTTCATTCGATGGACGTGACACTGACTAGTGAGAAAAATTTCTGAACAAATGTAACCGCCCCATTTACATCAATCACAACTTCATCAGGATTTATGTATATTAGTTGAAAAGTCAAACTTTATTGTCACATCTAGTTTTATTTTTAATTTGAAACTTCACTTGTATGTCGTTTTTGAAATGCAGTTATAATATCAGTCCTATCGTATGAATTTTGACATGTACCTATATTTATATGAATTTCTTTCTTCCAGAAAAACATGTTACCCTTCAATCCTTGAACGATGAACTGAAAAATAAAGAGATTGTTTCGATGTGTAAATCATCTTTGAATGTTTTACTGAAAGAGCTGGGATTTAAATTTAATAAAGATGATAATCGAAGAGCTTTCATTGAAAAGACTCATTTTGTTTCACAATGATCATATTTTTTACGTAAATACCAAGAAAACCAAAAAAGTTTCTATTCACGAGAAGTGGTTTTTTAGATGAAACAGACGTCATTTGGCTTAAACGCTTCGACTTATTTCATATGCATAACATTGATGACGCACGGGTAAAGATAAAATAATCGAACTGTAGGTAAGTAACATAAGGGGAAAAAGTTTATTATTGGAGTAATGTAAAAATACCTTCACGCAATAGTTCAGTCAAGGTTTCAAAACACAGTTTTCATTGAATATGTGATTGGTATTGCTGGGGATTATTTCATTGGTCCCCACTTTTCTCCATGGACTCATACTTATCATGATTTCCTTGATAATATTTTTCCTGAATTACTTGAAGACATTCCACTTTTACTTAGACAATGAATATGGTTTATGCATGATGGAGCGCAAGCACATTTTGGTTTAATAGTCCGTGAATTTTAAAATAAGCGATTTTTAGAAACAGATGGTATTGATACAAATCAATTCTAGCCTCCGAGGTTCCCGGATTTGAATCCAATCGATTTATTGTGTGGTCACTTGAATGCCAATAAAAACCGAAGAACAATTTCGTCAATAAATCATTGCTGGATGTGATGCTATCTGAAATACACTAGGTACACTGGAACGTGTATTTATGTCAATGAGACAACGAGCCAACTCATGCATAATGGTGCAAGATGGCCATTTTGTATGATTACTTTAATTAGTACCCTCAATTAACTGTTTAAAATTGGTCTCACTATCCCAGATAGCACTAGATATTCCATGAATAATCCTAGAACATTCTTTTTGGAATATTGAAATATTCTAGGAATATACTAGGATATTCTAGGATATTGGAGGAATATTCCCTGATTATGCTAATCCCTCAGATAATCGTAGAATATTCCCAAGAGAATATTCTATGAATATCTAGAATATTTTTGGGATATTCCACGGATATTCCATACAAAATATTCCTATAATATTATCAATGAATATCCTCAGAATATTTGGATATTCCAAGATTATCCAAGGAATATAAATGAAGAATAATCATAGAATATTCTTATTGAATATTCAATGAGTATTCTTTGAATATATGGTATGATCCAGGAATATTACTATAATATTCCCAGAGTTACCTTTTCGAATGATCGATTAAAAAAAATTCAATGGGTATAATCCTCAAATTATAGAGCAACCATAGACACATGTTCAAGACTGTTGGTCATCAGTACAGTGAAGCCAAGTGCGAAGATATGCAACCCTTCTGATTTCGTAAAAAGTGTTATACATCTTTGCACATACCGTACTCATGATGACCAACAGTCTGAAACACGTGTCTACAGTTGCTCTACAATTTGAGGGTTATATATAATTCAGGAAGTAAAGTTCATCTCTACAAAGGTACAATTGCTTTATTTTTAAATTTCTGATATCTAATTTCAAAATAAGAAAAAAATTAAATACTATTTTCTCGTTCATTTCTGGGACATCCGTCAAGGCTGCTGAAATGAGAACCCTGAAAAAAAAAATTAATTGTGCGATTTGATATTTGGTATGTTTTTAAATAAAATATATGTGCATTTGTAGGTTTAATGTGTAGAATTCTTAAAATAAGTCTTCAGTAAAAATATTGTAACTGAAAAATATGAGGCAAATATATTGGTCTTCCTCGAATTTCACTAGGAACCATAATCTATTAATAATGGAGAAATATGCAAGTTTGTAACTTCTATACATACTTACTAATTTCTTTCAATCGGTCGGAGGATTTTGCGAGGTAACAAAATCACCACTCCAATGTCCTTCAGAGATGTTCTATTGTGGCAGCGTTGAATTGCATCTAGAAATGAAAAATTCATTAATAGTATGTGATTAACTGAGACTAATATTTTCTTGATAATCTAATTCAAATATATTAAAAACTTGTAGAGTTTATTCTGTATTTACAAAAGTACTTCTATTTATATGGGAATAATGGTACGAAGCAGAACCTAAATCTATACTACTGATATTTTCATTTTCAATTTGCTTTTCTGAATGGCGTTCGTCAAAGTCTTCTGAATCATTATAACACAAGAGTTCTTGGAAATTAAATGAAAATGATACAATAATTAACAGCTACAATGTTAGGCCAGAACGATGAGACATAACCTAAAAATTATAGCGTAATTATTATTCCCAATATTAATTATCATCAGATTGTAATGAATGGTTTCAAACTTTGTTCATAACATCTCATTCACAGAAATTATTGGACATGAATTCAGATGGTTTCTATCATCGAAGAGATAAAAATTCCTATTTTATTACCATCCATTTCATTCTAATGAAAAGGATTATTCAAATACTACTGTTACTTACGTTTTATATGATAACACTACACACATCACTAAACAAAAGAAAACAGTTCAAATACTTAATAAAACAAATCGAAATGAATAATGATACCTGAAACTTCCCAGACGACAGACGACACTTGTTGAAATGCACGGAATAACTTATACCATGAGCGCTGTGTGATTGGTCACTGTTATGGCGGGAAGTTTAAATAACAAGGCAGCTGCATGCAAACTGAGTTGAAATGTATAAGTCATTAGTCATTCTCTGTCAAATGTGAATTTTGCTAATTACTTATCAAAATAGAGATTATGCCATAGAGAAACGAAAATCATTTATGAATCAAGCATCAGCGCGCTAGTATAGAAACATTAATAATCTTTGGTCCAAGTATGGAAACGTCTTGTATAGAATAATCTACGAATATTCCATGCATAACATTCCCTGCATTTACTATAAAGAATATACAATAAGTAATATTCCAGAAATATTCAACTAAGAATATTCACATTGAAATATTCCTGGTATATTTTTTCAAGGTTCTTGAAATATTCTACTTTGTATGTTCCTTGAATGTGCCAGGGTAAATAGATATTCCAGGAATATTCCATGATTATTCGGAATATATATATCCTATCTAAGACATCTGAGGAATATTCCAGGAATATACCATGCTGTCTGGGATAGTTATCATCATTATTAGAATTAAATTTCAATAACACTCGAATCCTGTTTTAAAATGAAATAAAAGAAAATTAATTTCTCCAATAGATTAAATTAATTTTGAATTTAGACACCTTCTCATTCAAAATAGCTAAGCATCGATTATTTCAAATCCCATTGCGTCGAAAACAGTTGCTCGCAGCGATCTCTACCAAGAGTTTATTTTTTACACTAAATATTCGAAAAATTGATTTTTCCACTAAAAAAGTGATACAAGTACGGCCAAAAAAGTGATGACATTGCAAATGACTGAAAAGGCATGTAGGTAGCGCCACCCCCACGAAAGAGACAAACTAACATCAAATTTGATATTGTTAATGAAAAATACTTATATACCAAACTTTAGTCATATATAACATATATTTTGCAATTTATTGACAAAAAACAAAAATAAGAATTCAACTTTGACACTCAGAATCTTAGAAACGAATAACTTGTGGACCTATGTTTAAAGGAACTTCTCTTCTCAGTTTGACGTCAGCAGTATGCTTCCAAATTTTCTACACCTACTTAAAAAATACCCTCTATAAGAATTGCATGACTATAACTTCATTTCGCATATATATTTCAAAACTATTAAATTTGACGCATTATTAATCTAAAATAGCCATACTGAATATTTTCATAATTTTTGAGCATGGTTGGATCGCTAATTATTTACTTAGTGTAAAGTGGTGGTGTATATTTTCATGATTATCAAATATACATTTATAACCCACCTCCGATCAAATAACACAACCTAGATGAGTAACTCGCCGCACACGTTTTAAACTTTGTTTATAAGGGACATCTTCCCTCACCGGCAGTGTCGTGCGTTGTTTACAGAAATTTTGAGGTTCAATGAAATAGAAATAACGGAAACCCAATATGGAATGGAAACCTGAAATTATGTTGGAGAATCTCCACAGGATTTTGAGAACAGCCGATGCTCTAAGTGACATATTTTTTCATAATTCATTCATTTTACTCTTTTCCCATTCGGTTTCTCTTTCTCGATAGTTACGACACTGGTAGCTCACCTACGAAATGACATATTTTGATTTCCAGCTCCAAATGGTCTTTTACACATTTCACAATGCTTCACCATTGCTTAATAATGAAAACTAACGATAGTTTAACACAAATTAACTCAGAATTTGCCCTATATTCACGAAAAAACACTTCAATGAGCGAAATACGAAAACAAACAGAAAATATTTTGTTGTTGTTCTGTCAAATCTCAAATGCAGTGTTGCTGTACTGACCAGTCTATATCGACAACGAAGAATCTCCGTTCGGCGATGGAAATACTATAGTTTTTACATGTTTTCAACAAGCTGCAATGAATGTTTCAACTGCTTTCTTATTGTTATATATTTCATTCAAAACGGTATTTTTGGGTTTTCGTTGCCATGAATTATGAATATACCCGACAGCTGCCGTGCTTAATGTATCCTTAAAAAATTGCGACATGGCAACAATGTCATGATTTGAGGACTAAAATTATGAAAAGATGTTACTTACCTTCAGTACTTTTGAGTATTACTCATCTAGGTTGTGTTACTTGATCGGAGTAACCCAAAAAATGATGATAGGTAGTGATGAAAACATTCTGCTAAATCGTTTTTACGATTTTTATTCGATCAGAGTACTCTACAAACAATAACAACAAATTCACAACTTCTTACAAATAATAACAATTCATGTCTGTGTGCCTCCCTTCTTTGTGTATACATGAAAGCAATCTATTTTGCAACGTTCAACAAAAAATTTAAACAAATTTCTGCTGCACACTGACGGATCTTTTCTTCCAAGTGTTCAATATTTCCGAAGGGTTTAAACTTAAACACAATATTTTTCAAATAGCCCCAGAAGAAAAAGTCACATGGGGTCAGGTCAGGTGAATGTGGAGGCCAAATAATTTCTGAATATCCACTTATTCTCTTTCCAGAAAAGCTGTATCCAGCCAAATCCTTACTGCCAATGTACTGTGAATAGGATCCTCATCTTGTTGAAATTACATCATTAGCCTTTCTAATGATGTACACTTTTTTGCTTCATAGTCATTAGCAAAGTAGTTAGAGGTGGTCGGTAGCGAAGCGTATAAATGTTGGCCGTTGAAACTTCTGCTATAGCTTGGCCAGGATCAAATCCATAGGTAACCACAGGCTATGCCTTTGGGTGAGTATTATTATTATTATTATCTCTCAATTAATACAAGTATCTTTCAGCTGTCTAATTGTGTGGATAAAAAAATGATGCAATGTTTTCATTGTTTGAAAATACCGCGCCAAACATTAACTTTCTCATCCAACCACCATCTGTAATTATTATTCTGAGATGAAACAACACCATTTGAATTGAGAGTTGACTCATGACTGAATGCAATTAATTTTGTGAATGCTTTGTTTTCTCCAGTTTATCCCTACAGCCAAAAGGAAAAATAAAAAAAATTGAGCGTGTGAATAAACTTGTGTTTATAGGGCTTGAATTTGTTTTTTCAGTAATCTTCGAACAGAAGTTAAAAATATATCCTCAGACAATTTTGAACTGATATTCCTGGAGTTTCAACTACACTTTGTATAACTTTAAACTCTGTTTATCCAACAGTATAATCTAACGCTCATGTTGTTTTCTGAATAAATTTTATGATGACTCAGTATCTTTGCACTTGAAAGCAATTCATTCCACAGCTACATGTGAAATAATGTTATTTGGATAAGGCTTGTGGCCTGAGGGCCAGTTCTATAGGTTCCAGTTGACTCCGTGTATTGACTAACTAATGGTTTAGAATGTCAATGACGGTCATTCAATGACGTTTTATGGTTCCTATTCTAACCAATAGTGAATCCATCCAAAGTTTATACTGAACGTATCAAAGCGGCCCTAACTCAGCATATTCAACCATACACTTGGTATTATTAACGTCACTTTTATAAAGTTGGGTTAGGTTAGGCTTAAAATGAGCGAGTCTGCTCGGCCCTCCACTGCGGCCCGTATTTCACCAAATAGACGCAGCTTCTTGACGAAGCCGATTATTTCATTTGGTGTATGATCTTCTAGATCCGAGGGAGAGAATGAAACTCTGCCAAACATCAAAAAGCTGATTCAGTCCGCGGCGGGGCAGGCACAAAGTATTTGCTCTGCTGGTTCATCATCTTGAAGACAGAAACGACATGTCGGGTCCTCCGACATTTTTAGTCTTGTCACGTAAATAATGTGATTATTCAAACGACAGTGGCTTGTGAGTAGGCCTGTTAGACATCGCAGGTCATCCCTGCTGGAGTCTAACAGTGTTTTGGTAAAATTCTCCGAGGAATGTATGAATGCATTGGAATGAGTCAATCCTGGCAGGTTCCCAGTAAACATGAAATATCCATGGAACATTTCGGAATTACAATAGTTTTGAATATTTGAAATATTTTAGTGGTACATTTCAGGAATATTTGAACTTGACTGGGACATTTATGGAATATTTCCAAACATCTTTAATTCATAACTTACAAAACATTTCAAAAATTACATATAAAATAATAACTGGAACATTTCAGAATTAACGTTAATGAGAATATGTGAAACGAATATTTGGTATATTTCAAGAATGTTCAAAAAAATATTGAAACATTTTTGAAACATTTCAAAAGTTTTGAATTGATGTTTTTTGCAATATTTCAAAATTTAATCAACCTTGAGTTTCCAGACGGCACAATAATATTGCATGAATATCCTAGGCATATTCCACCGGAATATTGGCATATTCTAGGGATATGCCATATCCTCCAAAACATGTGATACACATATTACAGGAATATTCCAAACATATTCCAGGAATATCCTAAAACACATTCATGGCACATGCTATATACAGTGCGGTCCAAAGGTATGGAATAAATTCATTTTTAGCGTTATTATGTATTTTATGAAAAAATCCTGAAACAGGTCAATTTTTATTAGCAATTTGACAATTTACAGTATGAAAATATTACCCCCTTCTTGCACCCCCTCTGAATTATGAGCACCCCCTCAAAAATTTTAAATGAGAAGGGGGGTCGTGTGGCATCTTGTTCGAAAGGGATTTTCATTATCTGTTTAGCAATACTAAGTGTTTCATATTTGGTGCAACCATAACGAAGAAATTTTTTTATTAAAATTTAAAAATATTGACACTGTAAATGATGTATCCGTTGAAACAACCTGAAACAGGTTGATTTCTATTCTCAATTTGACAATTTATAGTATGAAAATATCACCCCCTTCTTGCACCCCTTCTGAATTATGAGCACCCCCTCAAAAAATTTGAATGAGAAAGGGGGTTGTGTTGCACCTTTTTTAAAAGGGATTTTCATTCTCTGTTCAGCAATACTGAGAAAATTTATTCTGAATATTCAAATGTTGATAGACTGAAGGAAATAATGTAACATAATGTTTAGGAAGTATATTTCAATTTGTTTTACAGTTAAATTAAATGTTCAAAATGACCACCATTCACTTCTTGACAATAAGCAAGGCGATCTTGGAATTCTCGTAGAACATTTTGTAGGACCTCAGGGGTTATGTTGTTAATTTCTTCCGATATCCTAGTTTTTAAATCTGCAATATTGTCTGGTCTATTGAAATATACTTTTGATTTTAAATAACCCCATAAAAAGTAATCGAGAGGAGTCAAATCGGGGGATCTAGGCGGCCATTCAATCGGTCCACGTCTGCCAATCCACCTATTGGGAAAAACTTCTGTCAAATAATCTCGAACAATACGTGTGTAATGCGGTGGAGCTCCGTCTTGTTGATACCAAATTGATCTATCTATTCCATTTGGATCATTAACATCGGGAAAAAGTCGTTTTAATGTAGGCACTAAAAAGTTCATCAAAAAACCTAGATAAACCTCACCATTAATTGTGCCTTCAAAAAAATAGGGGCCAATAATTTTGTTTTTAATGATACCAGCCCAAACGTTCACTTTTTTGGGATATTGTGTGTGAGCCTCACACATCCAATGAGGATTTTCTCTGCTCCAATATCTACAGTTTTGTCTATTAACCGTTCCATTTAAATAAAAAGTAGCCTCATCAGAAAACACAATTTTGTTTATGAACTGCAAATCTGCTTCGATTCTATCCATCATCAGTTCACAGAATTGTTGCCTTCTATCAGGGTCATCCTCATTTAACTCCTGAACCAACTGAACTTTATAAGGATGGTATTTTTCTTTATGTAAAGCTCTCAATATCGATGATTTACTTACATCATTGTCGGCGGCAAGTTGTCTACTTGTCATATGCGGATTTTCCCCAATCGCTAACAGTACATCTAACTTTTTCTCCTCATCCAATGCAGCATTACGACCTGGTTTTTGACGAGTTTTTACATGTCCAGTTTCACGGTATTTTGTTTCTATTTTGCTAACTGTAGATTGTGATACGTGTTGACCAGGGTATTTATTATTGAACATTTCACAAACTTCCGTTTGAGTTCGTGTTTTATTACCGCATCCAAGCATAATTAAAATGTCTATTCTTTGAGTTTCGGATAAATGAGCCATAGATGAATCGAATACACACAAAAATATTTTTCAATACACTGACGTCTGCCAGCAACTCACAAATATCAAAATAACAGTAGTCTACTAGATTGACATTATATTATTTATGGGTTTTGTGAATAATTTTTTGGTGTCTTCAACGACTTTTTCCTGACTTTTTTAGCAAGACAGATAAGAAAGTATAAATTGTCAAATTGAGAATAGAAATCGACCTGTTTCAGGTTTTTTCAACGGATACATAATTTACAGTGTCAATATTTTTAAATTTTAATAAAAAAATTTCTCAGTTATGGTTGCACCAAATATGAAACACTTAGTATTGCTGAACAGATAATGAAAATCCCTTTCGAACAAGATGCCACACGACCCCCCTTCTCATTTAAAATTTTTGAGGGGGTGCTCATAATTCAGAGGAGGTGCAAGAAGGGGGTAATATTTTCATACTGTAAATTGTCAAATTGCCAATAAAAATTGACCTGTTTCAGGATTTTTTCATAAAATACATAATAACGCTAAAAATGAATTTATTCCATACCTTTGGACCGCACTGTATATGTTTTCTTACCATAAAATCATGCCCGAAATATATTCTGAATGCTTTTTGAAGATGAATTCAGAACATATCCCATGGTGTTTAGTTTACATATGGAATAAACTCAAATATGAGGTCCAATGTTGAATAAGAATAAAAAATTAAATACAGAAAAAAGTATTTATTGCAAAAATGACAAAAACAACATACATATGTATTCTAATACACTCTCTTGGCAATTATCAAGACCTTTGGAAATTCAGTTCACTAACACAAATTACCCAAATCGGTCTCATTGCACTTTTCAGTTCTTCAGGACCTTTCTTTGTTTTTCTTGATCCTAAAAAAACAATTAGAAGAAAATAAGCCTCATTGTACAATAATTTACTTACAGTGTCCTACTGCAACTCTCAGTAGCTTAGAGCAGGAAAATAGCATGTTTTTCTTCAACTTCTCAGTAAATTGCTATGCGAGTGGGATTTTCTTACATACCCCTAAAAATACCATCAATATATTATCGAAAAGAATTGATGAATTATATTTATTTTGATAATTAATCATATTGATATTTGCAACATTTTATAAAGGGGGAATACTTGAAAATGATGTAAGTAAATACATAATATTTGACATTAAAATATTGTAAATACACTATGGTAAGGTTAGTCTAAAATTTAATTTAATTGAAGTACCTGCCTGACCAAGCCTCTAATTTTTATATACAAAATCTCTTATTACATATTGGAATGCAGATTATGTAAATACCGAAAAAAATATTAAATATTCGAGAACAGTTGGTCAACATTGAGAAAAAACGTTTTTTTTATATGTTAAACTATATGGTATGGTATAAATTAAGCGAAGGTAAATTTTAACTAAAATTGACGTCATCTGAGATTCTCTGTGGTATATTTTTGCCTTTTATCAAAGTAGCCATATCTAGATTAGATAATTTTTTCCTTCCATTTCCTCCAACCTAGCTAAAGGTGCCTTAAAACATCATCGTCAACTAACTGAGGCATACATCTCCTAATACACTGATGCGTCCAACACGAAGAAGCTTTGTCATCTAAAAATAAAATTATTACATCTTTTCAGTTTCAGTTTCAGTGCACTAATAACAATTCAACAACAAGCACTATCAAAGTAATCGTGAAGGAAGTAAAAAATACTATGTTTTTGTCAGTAAGTTTTCCATCCAACTCGATATCGATATCTACTGATTTTGGATTATCTTGGATATTATTTCCTTTCTTAGAATTTCTTATAGCCGTTATCATTTCTGCATTTTGTGTGGCACTTGCCTTAAAAATATTCAGAAGTCTCATAGGACTTTCAGTAGAATCTCTACAAAACAAAGGAAAGTTTAATGAAAAAAATGCATGAATATACTTTTTAGAGTTTTACTTACTTTTACAGGATAAATATTTTTGTTTTGCTGCGGTGAAATAGATTCTTGAGTTCGACAGATCCGAGTTACTGCATTCACTTCCTTTTCTTAGTCCACTGATACTGTTACAAACTGACACGAGCTGGATAGTTGCAAATTATTACCTGGAAAAATATATTATTTGTTATACTAACGAATGAAAACTAAAAACAGAAAAGATTTTGGAACTTTTGATAAGAAGATTCGGAGAATGAGTTAAATTCCGAATTATCTTACCAGGAGTCGTTGGATGATTTCAACTGCGGATATTTTCTATCAACTTTATTTGGAATATGAAATAATAGTCTCAACAGCACTACAACACTTCCACCCATACGAGGGCTTTCAGCTTTCACTTTTACTAAAAACATCTAAACTAAACAAATTTCATTTTCTTAGCGCGTTTGACGATTGACAAATGACAATTACAGATGACAATGTCAAATATCCATAAACTGATCGCAGCGCCAATCAGCATTATTTGTCAGTGTCCGGCGTCGAGCGTAGATAACCGAAACATTCGAATGGTTGAAATTCTACTTCAAACTTTAAACGTACTACTTCATAAACTAACTAATTAAATGGGTCATTTTGGCTACGAAACTTAAAAAGTTTTTATAAATGCATGCGGTTTTTTAGTTTTTATTTAATACATATTCGAGAAACTTTTGATATTTTTCTAACAAAACGTTTCTTCAAATTGACATGCCTTTTGAATATTCCCAGAATATTCAAAAACTTACGTTTCTGCTTGATATGCCTTTTGAATATAGCAGCAATATTCGAGGAGAATATCTCATGGATATGCGTAAAAATATATTCCAGGAATATTCTCAATGTGTATAAGATCAAATAAATATTCATGGAATATTCCAGGAACATTGCAATATCTGTTGGAAAATAGGATGTTGTAGGCATATTCCAGGAATATTGGGTGCCGTCTGGGTTATTGAAACATTTTAAAGTAACTTATTTATGAATATCTGAAAAGTTTATAAATTCCAGAAACATTCTTAAATTATTTTCAAAATTCTTTAAATTATAACTTTTGAAACAATCAAAATATTGCTTCAAATATATTAAATGAAATAATGCAGAATAACTCTAATTGAGAATATAAGAAATTTCAGAACTGGTGGAAAGTATTGTTGTTTGTGAACACATGGAAAGTTAATTTTGCCAAATTCCAGAAATATTCCAAAACAATTTGAATATTTCAGAAATTTTCCAAATTGTCTTGATTGATTCATTTATTAATTTTATTACAGCTGCAGAATTCCTTTTAATCAGATATAGGTATCAGACCATTCCATTCATCATATCTCATAATATAGGAATTAATTGGCGCTTTTATAAGTACTTTTATATTGTGCCATTGCGCTTTCAGGCCTATTCGTAAAAAAAACAAAAAAATTGTTTTTACGAATCACCCAGGTTTTCGGAGAAAACCCCTCAAAAGCAGAGCTTGTGCGAGCAAGGGAGATCCGGGACCTACAGTTTAAATAAAAGTGGAATCCGAACCACTTTAGCTCAGTGGCAGGCTGTCCCGGGGATCGAACCCGGGCCGTCTGGGTGGGAGCAAATACTAAATGAATAAATAAATAAATAAATGTTTATTGTTACATAGTTGGATTTGTAAATACACATCATTTGGTATACTGAAACTCCGCCCTAAGCTCAATTCTTCGCCCAAGAGGGACCAGGAGAGAGGAAGGGTCGGGAGGACGCACTGAGAGCCGCCTCCCTTCCTCCACAGACATTGCTGGCTGCAGAGCAAGGGAGCGCTTGTGCCAAGAGGCACATAGGGTCCCGGTCAGTGACGCTAGTGTCCATCTCCGCTGGTGTTAGAGGTAGGCCGAATATTCCAAACGATAGTGGTTGTAGTACGTATGATACATGCCTCCTGCAAAGCTTATGCATGTCGTCGGTCGGTAGCATTCAATGTAGATACTGCTTTGTCGTCTAGTTTGGTCAGAGGCGGTTGTTTCGTGCTAACCTCGGAAAGGGAGCAAATACTCTAGCACCACGACCAACTTCACTTGAACTTCACGTGAACCGTTATACACACGATCTACACTTGAAATACTAGAATGTGACAATTCTTCTTCAATTTTGTAATTTGTAGTGTAAAAGTGTACAGTTTGGCAGTTTACGAACCAGGTGTTGCATGTAGTCGTTGAATAATCTAAATTTCCCGCGAAACGAACGAAACGGAAATCCCGCCCCTATCGATGTTCCGGAAAGTACCGCAGCCATTGCGATTTGCGATGCAGCGAAATGTGAATGTGTTATATTGTTATTGCTAGTGGTGTGCCGGTGAGAATGGAATGGTGGACTTGGATGCATTATACAGTTCGACTATTATATCTTTACCCGTGCGTCATCATCACAATACCATAATTCTTAGCTTAGTAGACAAATGAATTTTGATTCGCTCATAGCGGTTGTTAGAAAGAGATTCGATAGAGCGTGTGTCATTTCTTCGATCATAAATTGATGACGCATGGGTAACGATACAATAATCGAACTGTAATTCAGATGAATACATAAGCTACGACTGTGAAAACTCACCAAAAGAAGGTAATGATGGATATTTTTATTACTCATCAGATAATAATGCTTATTTGTTTCATATTCAGATATTTGCTGAAGGCATGCTTTCATTATACAAAAAGTATATGGAGAATGTAATAATAATAAGAAAACAATTGTTGGGTATTTTAAAACTATTTTGATTTGATTTATTTCATTGAAAGTTTTTCAGGAAACATTATTTTATATTTGTGGTGGGTTTGATATGATAGGTAGATAAATTATCTAAAAAATTTCACTAACTGGAAGGAAAAAGAAACCATCCCATACAACATTTGGGAATTCTGACATTATTGAAAGGTAGGTTTCATTTTAGTGTATAATATTGTATACATTGTTCAACTGGTATGATTTCAGATGCTGGTTTGAGGCTGACGAGCCAGACGCAGGGTTTACCCGTGAGGGTGACCCTTAACACTGAGACCAACTGGGGTCTATTGTATTCTGTCATCAGTAGTTCCTAGTTAAATAGGCCCGTATCTTTTATCAGGTTTAGTAATCTATTCACTAGGTGTTTCGGATTCATGCCTATTTCTAGGTTGGTCTGTCCGAATATTCTGTAGCGCTTGTTGTACAGCGCGTCGCATTCGAAGATGATGTGAGAGGCTGTTTCCTCCTCGTCCCCACAAAGTCTGTACTCCACGGTTTCTCTGTTTATTCCCATGGTGTGCAGGTGTTTCCTAAGGGCGCAATGTCCGGGTAGTAAGCCGGTAAGTCTGCGTATCTTAGGTCTGAGGTTGAGAATGTCAGCCGTCAGTGTTTGGCTTAAGTGCCTCACCATGGCTGTGCTGTGTCGATGCCCTTCGATTTGGTCCCAATATGTTCGGTGTTTTGTTTTCTTCCACTCATTTATTAGGTTTCCGCATCGGGTTTTGCTGATTCCAAACACTGGTTCTGGGCCTGTGAATGGTAGTTCAGAAGCTCGTCTGGCAAGTTGGTCTGCTTTTTCATTACCTTCGATTCCTCTGTGTCCAGGCACCGACACAAGTGTTACCTTGTTGTGTTTTGCCAGTTCATTGAGGCTCTGAAGGCATTCCCATACCTGCTTTGACTTAATCTGTACTGAATTCAGAGATTTTATTGCGCTCTGGCTATCAGAAAGAATGTAGATGTGTTTTCTTTTGTACCCACTGTCTAGATTCATCTGTATGCATGTCCTTATGGCATGTGTCTCAGTTTGGAATACTGTGGTGTTGTTGCCAAGTGGAAGTATTACGTTCCTATTTGGCTTCACTCCATACTATGGTTTTTCGTATGAGTATTTAGGTAACATGTAGTCTGATATCATTTTCAGTTCGGTAATGTTGACTACATGAGTAATTTTGGTGTGCCCAATTTGTGGTTGGGATCTCCAATTACCTGTTTGTATAAGTCTGTATGCGCTCATCCTCGCCTCTCCCATGACTGTGATGTCCAATGGTGGGAGGTTTAGGATGATTTCCATTGCAGCGGTCGGAGTGCTGCTCATGGCACCCGTGATACACAGACAGGCGAGCCTCTGAAGTTTTCCGAGGTTAAGTTTTGCCTGCCTTTGTCTCACTTTGGGCCACCACACCAGCGAGCCGTATGTGATTCTGGGTCTTATGATTGCGGTGTAAAGCCAGTTCACGACTTTCGGTTTCAGTCCCCATGTTTTTCCAAAAGCTCTTCTGCACATCATAAATGTTGATTTGCTCTTGTTGATTACATGTTGCAGATGCATGTTCCAGGTTAGTTTCTTATCAAGGAACAGCCCTAAGTATTTAACATGATCATCAACTTCTAGTGTTTCGCCAAAGAATTTGGGTAGTTTCATGCCTCCCAAAATTCTTTTGCGTGTAAAGGGAATGAGCGTGGTTTTGCTTGGGTTTGCCCTCAGTCCTTCCCTTTGGCACCATTCCTCAATGGTCCTCAGTGCGTTTTGCATTAGCTCTGAGGTTATTTGGGCGTGCTTCCCCTGCACGATGACTACTATGTCATCCGCATAACCTTGGGTGTAGTATCCCTGGTTGTTTAAAGATTCCAGCAGTTCGTCTACTACCATATCCCACAGTAGGGGTGATAAGATCCCACCCTGTGGGGTTCCCCTGGCAATTTCCAGCTGCGCGGATTCTTCGAACATGTTGGTCTGGGTCTTCCGATTTTGGAGCATTGAAAGTATCCACCTGCAGGTGGTTTCGTCAACGCTTCTCCTCCTGGCCGCTGAGACCATGCTTTCGAAGGATGTATTGTCAAAGGCTCCTTCGATATCTAGAAAAGTGCATAGAGCTATTTCTTTTTTCGCTAGAGAGTCTTCCAGCCTTGACACTAATTGGTGCAAAGCCGTCTCGCACGATTTTCCTGTTAGATATGCATGCTGGTTTTTATGTAAAGGCCGGTCTATCAGAGCTGCCTCCCGTATGTCCCTGTCTATCAGTTTTTCCAGTCCTTTCAGAAGAAAGGATGATAAGGTTATTGGTCTATAGTCCTTGGCCTGGTTGTATCTATTCCTACCAGGTTTCGGAATAAAGACCACGTTCACAGATTTCCAGGTTTGTGGTAGCCAGCCAAATGCTAGGCTCATCCTGTACAGTCTGCATAGTTCTGGTGCTAGATCTTCTATTCCCTGCTGTAATAGAACAGGGAATGTTCCATCAGGTCCAGGAGATTTATATGGGTTGAAGGACTTTATTGCCCATATTACTTTCGGATACGTTACGATCCGCTTTGCCACCTCCCAGTCAGCCCTGTTCGCCCTCAGTTGGAGGTTGACAGGGATTTCGTTGCTGGGATTTGTGACGATAGTGGATCCTGGAAAATGTGCGTTGAGCAGAGGCTCAACTGTTTCTTTCCCAGTATTTGTGTAACTTCCAGTGAGTTTTTTGAGAGTCCCCACTGGGTTTATAGGGTTTTTGGAAAGTATACGATGGAGTCTTGCGCTTTCTGAGGTTTGTTCTATGTCCTCACAGAACTTCCTCCATGCTTTCCTCTGCTCCCCTCTGATCGTTTTATTATATTCTTGGAGTGTTTTGGAGTATTCCGCCCACTCACCAGTTTTTCTCGCTCTATTGAATAGTTTACGAGTTTTTTTCCGAAGTTTTGTGAGTTCGGTAGTCCACCAGCTCACCTTTCCTTCAGTTTGCCTGCTTCTTAGGGGGCAGTTGTTCTGATACGAAGTTATTATGGCCTCTTGAATTTTTTCCGAGGTTTCTTCTATATCATAAACGCTGTGTGAGTTGGGTTTGACATACCTGAGGTTTTTCAGGTTTTCCCCGAGCTCCTCCCGATACCTCCGCCAGTTGGTTTTTCTCGGATCCCGATACATCTTTGCCGGTTCACTGGTGTTACCAATCTCCAGGCAAATGTGACGGTGATAAGAGTTTGATGGTTCATCTGAGACGATCCACGTCTCTACCTGCTGAGCTACCTGGGGGGAGCCAAGGGTAATGTCAATGATTTCCCGTCTTCTTTGGGTAACAAAGGTTGGCTCATTGCCCCTATTAAGTACTTCCAGGTTACTGGAGACAATAAATTCAATGACTCACCTCTTATGTTCGTGTCGGTGCTGCCCCACACCGTGTTGTGTGCGTTTGCATCGGCTCCGATAATTACCTGGAGTTTGTGTAGCTCGCATCACTTTCCGTTGTCTCTGAAGATGACAGCTCAAGTGACTCCAATGTATGCCTCAGAAAATTCATTTAATATTGCCTTTTGGTGATTTTTTTTAAAAATATGTTATCACTAATAGCTCTAACTACCCTTATACATATTTATATACAAAACAGACTGGCACTTCCGTAGATCTGTTCAACTGTGTTTAAATTTGCCTTGATGAACAATCCCTCATTTGTCCACGTCACTGGTGGAGTGGGAATATCGGCAAACATTACTTTACCATCCTGCGTCTTGAAGGACTATTGTCTATGAAAGCAAGCTGGCTGGCTAATATAATAACCCCCCCCCACTGTTCTGTTTTCGTCGTATGAATGATTCAATATCAATTAGCGGTATACTGAATTATATAAAGCCAATCTTGGCCTCGGAAAGAAAAATTGCGGGGTTGAGAAAATTATGTTTGTTGCCAGGAAAATTCTTGGCGGGTTTAGTTGTTAATCAGTCGCTTGGAAGGGAACAAATTCGAAACGGAAGTGATCTTCGAGAAAATCGCAAATGAGCCTCAATAGTTTCGAGTGGATTTCGGAGATGGCATAGGGGCAGTCATTGAACCTGTTACGAACAGGGGAATGTTGTCATTCGAATAATTTCGATAAAATCGTAGTAATCTTGTCTATCTCCACACAGGCAAATATTTGATAGGAAACAACTACTTCTCTGGTTAATACCACGACAAGCATCTCGCACAAGTGGCGCTGCGTCTGACTTACTGTAAGTCGCGGCTTCATTTGTGGGGAAATACTGAAAAGCTGGATATTATCATTCCTTGTACTGGGATAGGATGACATGTATGATAATATCTACTGTTCCTTGAAGGACGTGACACAAAAGTAGTTGTTTTCTGTCAGTCGATAATTTTCTCATCGTTACCACTTCATGGGAATGTGTGGAGAAAAGGGTATTTTGATTTTGACGTCGTTGAAATTATTAGTTTCATTCAATTAATACCCTCTAGCAGAATTAATCGAATTTTATCGACTTTATCGACCTGAGAAACAGGTGTTGTTCCACAAACACAAACATATTCAGTTTCTTTAGAGGTATTACAGGAGTCCTATATTTTCAGCAATGATGATATAAATTTGTTTTTGTTGTTGTGTGTTGTCAAATTCATCATTCAGGAGTTATGACTGATATCTATCAGGAAGCTTCTCCTCCAGAAAAATGGACCAAGTGAATCAGTTCATCAGTGAATAATTACCACACAATTCGACCAATTTTCCTAATTTTCCTAGATGATCATAGATAATTTGGTTTCTTAGAATTAAATTACATGTCTTACTATATTATAAGACATTTTCTCGTTCAGCCCTCGTATAATAAGTAATTCCAAATCTTCTAAAAACTGAAAATTAATTTTTCGGGTCTGATAACTCCCGACGCACACCCCATCTCCCTTCCCTAGCGACGTCATATCAGAAATTTGGTGATATTTACAAAGTCATGAAACAGCTCTGCGGTCTGAGAGTAATTCAAGTGAACATGATGTACGCCACCACTGTCAGAAACGTAATATTATAAATTCGAGAAAAGTCAGCCCCTAACAAATATTTACCTGGAGGTCGTTTTATAAAGAGTTGTGAAGATGCCGCAATGAATGATATGACGTTAAACTGCATTACCATGATGTCACATGAAATAAAACCCATATACAGGAGCGCATTATGTGAAAAATATGGAAATAATATTGCTTTAGCTAGCAAAACAGCCCCCTGCATATGAAATATGCGATCAGGGCTATGGAGATTTTTTAAGTTTTTGCACCACGTTTCACAGTGAATACAAATGCCGTAGGTGCGCTACGCAAGCAATTTCTGCCGAATTTTTTAAACCACAATAAATTTTAGAACCAATTATTTAGAAACATTTTGAGTCATATAATGGTCATACAGGGTCTGTCAAAATCATCAAGATATTTCAAAGCGGTATATGAATACTCACACCTTTCATACCTTTTTCCTGGCACGATTTTTTATGGTAGAAGTCATCATCTGGACCTTGAAGTACCTGTATTTGTACTGAGAAAAATTTTATGGGAGAAAGGCTGCTTGAGGCATCGTTCGCTTGGTCTCTATCGTGAATCTGTAACGTCAGACTTTTACTAACTAAAAAACCATTTTTTCTGATCTGCTTTCCACCCTGGAAAAGTTTGTCGCATATTTTGTTGTATTAATGTCTGTTATCTCGAATTCAATGAAAAGTTCATGAAATATTTGAAAGATTCAGGAATTTTGAACAATCGACAATATGTTTTACGCCACACATATAACAGCTGTCTGAAAATATGAAACTGTGACCGTAGCTCTGGATTTCTCCAAGGCATTTGATCACGTCTGACACCAGGTACTTCTTGTTAAGCTTCCACTTCGTCAGTTGTCTCACATTTCAGTTTTTTTTTTCAGACTTACATAGGCGCTGCATTCCTCACTTTGTGAATCTGGACAATCGAACATTTTCTACAGATAAATAGGCAATCTTGAGTTCCGAAACATCTGAGATATAAATGTGTATTTTGTTTTCCAGCCACTTTCAAAGCACTCATCGTCACTGATGGCGAAAAGGCCCAATTGAATTGCTTAATGTTTCTGCAGGCTAAAAGCCTATCTGAGCTTTGGGAAAGTCAATTAATAGCCCGCAATAAAATGTTAATCCACCCTTCTACTTCAATTGAAACCGAAATAACTAATTCATCAATTGAAAACCCAAAAAGTCAACTGTTAATATTGTGAATGCTTTCATTTTACAAAAAGTATATGGAGAATGTAATAATAATAAGAAAACAATTGTTGGGTATTTTAAAACTATTTTGATTTGATTTATTTCATTGAAAGTTTTTCAGGAAACATTATTTTATATTTGTGGTGGGTTTGATATGATAGGTAGATAAATTATCTAAAAAAATTTCACTTACTGGAAGGAAAAAGAAACCATCCCATACAACATTTGGGAATTCTGACATTATTGAAAGGTAGGTTTCATTTTAGTGTATAATATATACATTGTTCAACTGGTATGATTTCAGATGCTACTATAATAGGAAACGTTTAGTGAAAGCCAACAACCGTATGATCGAAGCCACAAAAACCCAAATATCTGATATTTTATCATATATTATTAGATTATATGAATAGAAAATGCTGTTTTTTCTAGAGTAGGTACCTATTTGTTGTATTTTTAAGTTACTTTTTATTGAAATGTATTTTTTATGTAATATATTTTATTTTTCTGAATATTTCTTTTTATATTTCAATCCTTTTTCTGAGTTATGCAATGCAAAAAAGTGTTCATCAAACTTACAATATTGTAATGTATATGTATGTGACCCTAAACCCCGATTATGACACTCACTTTATGTGAAAACTACCTGGATGTGACCCTTTTACCAATTGTGATATTTAATCTTATGTGATACTCACATGGGATGAAAATCGTTTGACTGTGATATATGTGTATATGAGACTCTGAACCCCGATTATTATTACAAATACTTTATGTGTAACCTACCTCAAAGTGACACTTTTACCAATTGTGATATATAATTTTTTTATGTGATACCACTTCTTCCCATATGTTTTATACTTATACTCTATTTTATTTTAAATTTATATTTTAATCTTAAGTATTTTTATTAAATTTAGAGGCTATATCACGCACAAGGATTAATCCACTGCGATTGCTCCTTCACTGATGCCATTGTTTATTTCACACAGTATCAAAACTTATATACTTGATTGTACATTTATGATGAATAAACATATATTATTATTATTATTATTATTAATATAATGGATTATTTCATTAACATTTCTCAAACGTATTTCAGAAACAAAAAACAAGTGAAATGTTTTAGCAGGATTATTATTATAACTGCCCTGTTTGGAACCTTATTTAGTGCAGTAATGAATATACTGAACTTTCATCCCAACACCAACCCGCTATTTTTAATACCTCGTGTTTCAGTCACTAACACGAGTCCAAGTATTGAGTATATAGCAGTTTGGTGTTGGGATAAATCTCCACTATATTCAGCATTATTATTGATTTTCAATAATTTTTGATACATTCATTCAATATTTCAGTAACACACCAGAATTAATGTTGAAGTATGATATCGAAGAATTTGAAACATGAATGAAATGTTTCAATGCGAAATAAAAACATTTAAAACAAATATGTCTCAAACATTTCTGGAGTAATCCAGAAATTAAAAGTTATGAATTTTCTGAAACATAAATAAAATGTTTCCTTGGGATATCCAAACTTTTGAAACATTAATGAGATGTTCAAATGGAATATTGATCTATATCAATGAATTTGGATACATTAATACAATGTTTAATTAACGTTTCTGAGCTGAAACTAGTGGGTATATTTATTTCATATACAGTCCCGGAACGTGTATTTTGAAATGTTGCATTGTAACATCTATGAGGGCGGACATTTATGGTTCCAGGAATGTTCCAGGAATATATCCGATCCTTTCAGTGATGTTTCATCGATGAAAGATCATGTATCTGGAACATTCCTGGAACCAAAAATTGTTTACTGGATATTGCCAGAAGTTTGATACTTTCTTTGCTGTCCAGGTGTTCACTATATATTTGGCAAAACTTGTTGAGATACCAATGGCAGCTTCTGGTCCAATGAACCTACTTGCGGCACCTTCTCTTGCAAGAAGGTCTGCCGTTTCATTGCCCTCCATACTGGATTGGCAGGAATCCAGACCAGCGACAGATGGTTGAGCCTTCCTATTGAGGAGAGTCTTCTCTGGCAGTTTGAAACCAACTTAGACGTTGATCGATACGAGCCAAGTGCTTTCAAAGCTGATTGACTGTCCGAGAAAATTTTGATTGATCTTTGTGTGAGGTTGGTTTCTTTCAGTCTCTCTACAGATGGGCCGCGGTGGTATGCGGGAAAAGTACTAACTCTATAAGCCAAAAACATCCGTTCGAGCATGAGTTCGAATCTCAGCACTGCCACCGGTCTCGTGCATGACATCACACGTATTAAAAGGTAAGGAATACGTCTTCCCCTAGCTCGCACAAGTCTCTGACTTCTGCGACGTAGGGGTGCAACTGGTTGAAAAATTTTAACAATTTTTTTAACATAGATCGATGGCGTGGATTTCCACCTCGAATACTGTCGCATATAATCCTCGACAGGTTGATATTTTAGCTGTTCTAGGTATACGACTGAGGGTGTTTTTGAACCATCTGTGAACCAACAGTAATCTGCTCTCAGTAGTTTCTCATTCGTCTCTATTCGGATTAAGAACGGTATAAGGCAAGGCATTATATTAGAGGTCATTTCCAGAATGCTATGACAGTGTCAATCAACAGTCTGAGCCTCTGTATCCAGGAAGATGTGGAGAGAAGGTAGGTCTGATAGGATTTCCATAGCTGCTGAGGGTATGGTGCTGATGGCACCAGTGATCGCCAGACAAGCCTGTCTGTAAACTTGAGATCTTCACCTGGGCCGTTCGCTGTGAAGTTTTCGACCACCAGGCAATAGCACCGTATGCCCCAGACGGCACCCAATATTCCTGGAATATGCCTACAACATCTTATTTTCCAACAGATATTGCAATATTCCATGAATATTTATTTGATCTTATACACATTGAGAATATTCCTGGAATATATTTTCACGCATATCCATGAGATATTCTCCTTGAATATTGCTGGTATATTCAAAAGGCATATCAAGCAGAAACGTAAGTTTTTGAATATTCTGGGAATATTCAAAAGGCATGTCACTGTGAAGAAACGTTTTGTTAGAAAAATATCGAAAGTTTCTCGAATATGTATTTAATAAAAACTGACAAACCATATGCATTCATACAAACTTTTCAAGTTTCGTAGTCAAAATAAAGCATTTAATTGGTTAGTTTATGAAGTAGTACGTTTTAACTTTGAAGTGGAATTTCAACCAATCAAATGTTTCGGTTATCTACGCTCGACGCCGGAGACTGACAAATCAAATGCTGATTGGCACTGCGATCAATTTATGGATATTTGACATTGTCAGCTGTAATTGTCATTTGTCAATCGTCATACGTATCAAAAATATATACAACAATTTAACGATTGAAAGCGAATTGGATAAAAGATTATTAGTAATTATAGCTTGATTGAATGGTGAATTACTGCTCTGTATTTATGCGGTATGAATGGACCCCGCAAAATCCTTATGGAATTTGGATCTCGGTGGATTTTTTTGAATTTTTGATTTGACGTAGTTCATGTAGTTCAACCAATGTTACATTGTTACATAGGGGTCGTTAAAATCACCCCTTTCACAGAATAGACTATTTATATTCGAAACCGGGTACGACATTTTCACCTGTTTCATTGTAGATAATGTTGCATATGATCATGCTCTTTTATAAAAAAAAAAATCTTCACCCCCCCCTCTTCCCCCACCACATATAATGAAACGGATTTTTTTTTATCTGGATTACTTTAAAATGCATCGTCAGATGTTTGAACATGCTTGAATTAGGGAAATAGCTCTTTTTCATGATTATCCCCCTTCCCCCCGAGGGGTACAAAACAAAAAAAAAATTTGGTGAATTTTTCTGAATTTTCAATATGATGCAGTTCATGTTAAAGTGAATAGAAATTAATGAGGTGATGAACCAAAAAAATGGATAGTTTTGGTGCTAGGGGGCGTTAAAATCTCCCCTTGCTCATAATTGACTATGTTCAAAACCGAGAACAACATTTCCACCAGTTTCATTGCAGCTAATGTTGCATAAGATTGTGCTCTTTTATAAAAAAAATTATTCATCCCCCTTTCCTCCCCACCTCCTATTATGACAGGCGGAAAATATATCTGGATTATTCTGAAATGCATCGTCAGATGTTTGAATAAGCTTGAATCAACAGTAACTCGGATCTGTCGAACTCAAGAATCTATTTCACCGCAGCAAAACAAAATTGTTTATCCTGTAAAAGTAAATTTCTAAAGAATATATTTATGCATTTTTTTCATTGAACTTTCCTTTGTTTTTAGAGATTCTACTGAAAGTCCTATGAGACTTCTGAATATTTTTGAAGGAAGGGCCACACAAAATGCAGAGATGATAACGACTATAATAAATTCTAAGAAAGAAAATAATATCCAATATAATCCAAAATCAGTAGATATCGATATCCCAGCAGAGTCTTACATAATAGAGTTGATGGAGTTGGATGGAAAACTTATTGAAAAAAACGTGGTATTTTTTACTTCCTTCATAAATACTTTGATGAGTGCTTGTTGTTAAATTATTGTTATTAGTGCACTATAACTGAGAAGATGTAATAATTTTATTTATAGATGACAAAGCTTCTTCATGTTGGATGCATCAGTGTATTAGGAGATGTATGCCTCAGTTAGTTGACGATTATGTTTTAAGGCACCTTTAGCTAAGTTGGAGGAAATGGAAGGAAAAATTATCTAATCTAGACATGGCTACTTTGATAAAAGGTAAAAATATACCACAGAGATGAAAGTGATGAGAGTAAATTTGAATTAAAATTTACCTTCACCTAATTTATACTATGTAGTTTAACATATTCAAAAAACGTTTTTTCTCAATGTTGACCAACTGTTCTAGAATATTTAATATTTTTTCTGTATTTCCATAATCTGCATTCCTATATGTAATAAGAGAAATTGTATATAAAAATAAGACACTTAGTCATTACAATATTCAAATGTCAAATTCATTATCTATTCACTTACATAATTTTCAAGTATTCCCCCTTTATAAAATATCGCTTCTATTCAATATTCAGGGTGTTCCTTAAAGACATGCTAATATTTGAGGGGGTGATTCTTTGACTTATTTTAAGGAAAAAACTTTCTATAAACGTATGTCCTAAAAGTCCTAACTTTTGAGATACAGGGTGATGAAGTTTTGAAAAAAAAATAGTTTTTTAATAATAACTGGGATAACATTGTACGCATCTTCCTAAAATTAGGTACATGTCTTGTGTGCATCAAGGTGCATTTTGTGATGTACAAAAATTTTCGATTTCTCTGGGGTTTTCTTTGTCCGACGCATGGTTTTCGCTTAAAAAAATTAAAATCGTTTTACTTCAGGATCAATTCTTCAAAATCTGATGTGGTGTGGAAATGATTGTGAATCGACTTAAAGCAAATTAAGGGATCAGGTTTGTTCCAAAATGAATGAGAATCCAAAAAATATAGATTTCAGCTTGTACAAAAACGAATTTAATTCTATTTTATAAAAGTAAGTTTAAATGAACGAATCAAATTCATTAATTATTGACTATACTAACACTGATTATAAAAATTGTTGGAAATGGCCACCTTCACTTAATAGGCATGCTTCCGCCCGTCTACGCATGGAATTACGTACACGTTCAAATATTCCCGGCGTATTTCGAATAGTTCCGCACGAGGCAACTATTTGCTATCCATAAAAAGAAATCTAAACTGTGGAGATCAGGGGATCTTGCTGGCGATTGCTGAGGTCCTCCGCGACCTATCCAACGATTATGATAAACTGTATTTAAATCGTTTCGGTCAATTACACTGAAATGAGCAGGGGCTCCATCGTGCATGTACCATATTCGATTCTTTAACGCAATTGGCACATCTTCAAGCAACCCATTTAGTTCTTCTTCGAGAAAGTGTAAATAAGACTGACCATCAAGGCGTTCTTGTAGAAAAACTGGGCCTATTGGATTATCACCAATAACTCCTGCCCATACATTAACCGAAAATTGGTGTAGAAAATGGGTTTCGGTTATGGTATGGGGGTTTTCTTCCACCCACATATGATTGTTATGAAAATTTTGAATAGCATTCCGAGAAAAATTTGCTTCGTCTGTGAACAAAATTTCTGACTCAAACTGCGGATTTAGTGCAATACTCTCAAGATATCACTGACAGAAGTTCACACGCTGTGGAAAATCTCTAGGGAGTAATGCCTGTACTCGTAAAATATGGTATGGGTATAACAAAAAATCAACCAAAAGTCGCCAAACAATTTGATGACAAATATTCAGAGTTCTAGCGATCTTCCTCGTACTCGTCTCAGGATGTTCTCCGATTTCTTGCAGAACCGCGTCCTCAATTTCAAGAGTTCTGATGCTTGGAGGTCTACCTTCCGAAGTACCTCTCTTGAAACTACCAGTTTCCCTAAGACGGGGATGAATATTTGAAAAGGTACGGCTATCTGGTGAGGCACGATTAGGATATCATTCCTGGCAAATGCGTCTAGCTTCTGTTGCATTACCATCAGCGATCAGCGAGGCCATATACGTAATGCATTGCCGCCATTTCTGCATTCGTGTAATTCAACATATTTACCATTATTCAGAAAAATAGCGGACAACCAAAATAACTTCAATAACACACTTAAAAATCAAATAAATTACGAGGTGTGATTGTTTTTAACACCAACAACGTACTTTAAGTCAACAGCTATTGTTTTCATCGACGTTTGTAAAATCGTCATTTATTCCAGGACAACTAGATTTATGTTTTCAAAAATTATTAATCGGTACTGCGATATGAAGCAATCTTAATTTGATTATTTCAATCAAGAACAGAGCATCTGACAAGAAAAACATATTTCCTGGATTCTCATTCATTTTGGAACAAATCTGATCTCTTAATTTGCTTTCAGTCGATGCACAAACATTTCCACACCGCATCAGATTTTTGAAGAATTGATCCTGAAACGAAACGATTTTTATTTTTTTAAGAGAAAACCATGCGTCGGACAAAGAAAACTCAAGAGATCAAATTTGCTCAAAAATGAATGAGGTTCAAATGTTTTTTTTTAGGAGAAAGCAGTGGCGTAGTATTTTTTTTCTCGAAAAATATTCAATGCAAGACCCGCGCGGACGCCACTGGCTGAGAAAACGAAAATTTTTGAACATCACAAAATGCACCTTGATGCACAGAAGACATGTACCTAATTTTATGAAGATGCGTACAATATTATCCCAGTTATTATTAAAAAACTATTTTTTTTATAAACTTTATCACCCTGTATCTCAAAAGTTAGGACTTTTAGGACATACGTTTATAGAAAGTTTTTTCCTTAAAATAAGTCAAAGAATCACCCCCTCAAATATTAGCATGTCTTTAAGGAACCTCCTGTATATGTTGCAAATATCAATCAACATGCTTAATTATCAAAATAAATATAATTCATCAATTTTTTTTCCATAATATATTGATAGTATGTGATCACATATATCTAGTGGATTTGTTTAGAACCTAGACTAAAGGATTTTCCACAAATCCTCCTACAATACAAGTCCATAAGGATATTCTGGATTTGTGGAGAACCTTTTCTAAATGAGCTTTACATGTGAGTTTTTCACCAAAGAAATAACCTTGCCATTGAAAAAGTGGAGGAAGCTCCACCCCTCTCCTCTCGAGGATATTGAGCAGGTTGTCCATCAGGTGTGACCATAAAAGGAGGGAAAGTACTCCAACTTGTGGGCATCACCAAGAGACCCTGAACCCAATGACTTCATCTTGAAGAGACGTAGTAGCAGCCAGGTTCATCAACATGGCGTAGATCCAGCATGATATGGTCGTCGGTCGGTGGCTCAGTGGCTAAGGTCTCAGCAGTGGAACTTCTAGCTCGCATCAGACAGACGTTCGAGACTCGGGTACGGAATCTTTTTTCTCAAGTACACGGGTGTCTTCAGGTAGCCACATGCCTTGTTGTGAATCAAGTGTGATGTGAGTTGCCTAGATGCCAATCCCGACGTCTGGTGCTAGCTTAAAGTGCGCACCGACCAACCGGGTGGTGCTGTAGGTTTTCCGGGTTTTCCTACAGTTGAAAAGTGAATACACCACCGAAAACATCAGTAAGTCGCCCCGGAGCGCCACGGCAAATAATAATAATAGCCGTCCTCTACCGGCACAGGCTATGCCTTTGAGGTTTATGAGGGAGTATTATTATCATTATTATTATTCTTTTTTCAGTCAAAGCTGATCCAATAGAGTTTTGGTAGTGCGTTATCGAATGCTCCTTCAATATCGGGAAATATGGCCGCAATCTCCTTGTTATTGAGTGATCACACCCACTCTCAATGTCTATATCTGAAATAGGTATTTGCTGGGCGAATCGGTGATACTTGTTGATTCATCAATGACTCGTCTTGATCTTGTTTGTTCTATAATCTAGAATTCGAATGATCGATAAAATAAAAAAGAGTTCATATTCCGCTTATCAATATACGAAGCATTCTTGTCACCAAGGTGTCTATTTCCAAGAAAATTGGTCTTTTGGCTATTGTACAGTAACATAAATTCCATAGACGTCGCGTGGTAATATTATTATTTTAGTACGAAAATTCTGGTGTTTCACTATATTAGCTGATAGTTGATACCCTTATTGAAAAGTTTTTCTGATATAATCCTCGCGTGATGTTCTTGTTAAGCCATCAACTCATCATTTATAAAAATTGGGATGATCGAAATACGCAAATCAAAATGTCTCAAACAATAGCTGTAATAAATGTTCATAATATAATAGAAAAAGATACTCAAATTTCATAAAATCATTTATCACTCCAAATATTTTATCGTTTATCTATCTATTTTAATTTTTTAGTTCCTATAATGAACTTTTTTTGTTTCTAGGTATTTCATAGAGATGAAGGACGGTTTTGTTACTGAATAATACCAATTTCGATAAAATACAAATGAATCACAGATCTCTTACTGAAATATATTAATCATTTTATTACAATAATCAATTTCTTATAGACTAATAAATGTATATCTATTTACAATTATGTATGTTATTAATCAATCCTGAATAAACTGAAATTGTATCGATCTCATTCTCAATATATTGAGCAATGCCTTTTGGTAAATTTTAATTTCCTTTCAAATCAGTCACAATAAACAGGACTGAGAACCCCCATACAATCAACATCTTTTCACAATTAAAATTAGAAACTATAAGTGTACGAAAAGTTTAAAATTCTTGTCATAGCAGTCACAATTTGACAAGTGAGAAGTAAATTCATTTTTAGGAAAATACTGAGTCCAATCGACGAGTTTCCTTAGGTGATGGTCCAATCGATGCAAAATCATCTTCAAAGGAAACCTGAAAAAAATTAAATAGATCATTTCTTAAAACCCTTTATAGTTTTTTGGTCGATGTAGGAACTGTGGCTGAAATTTTGACCAGTGCTACGAATCTGCATAATGGCGATGTTTTTCCTAGTATATTTTTAAGTTTTTCTAGACAGTATTGCTGAAGGTATTTAGTGTAATATACTGCAGTGGTTACTGGAGCTATTAGCAAAACAACTTATTGCTGCTAAGAAGATATTCTGACAATTATTTTATATAACCTAAAATTATGGTGTTCAAAATATCATTTAGCGCGTTTCCTATTATTTATATAATAAGAATTACTCACTGAAATATTTCAAGTACTAGTATTTTTAATTTATCATAAATAAAATTAGCAGATTGAAATGTTTCTACAATTTTGAATTCTGGATATTTCTGTAGTTTGCTTGGATTCTGATCAGTCACACTGAATGAAGACATTTAGCACTTCAAAAATGTAGGAATGTAGGCCTTCACGGCTGGCGTCAATGTTTTGGTTGGTTTCCGGGTTTTGCCGTGGTCTTCTTTGGTTTAAATATCCAAACGTTTCAACTGCAACTGCGGCAGTCATCTTCAGTGGCGTGGTCGATGGAGTTGAAACGTTTGGAGATTCAAACCAAAGAAGACCACGAAAAAACCCGGAAACCAACCAAAACACTTTAAAAATGTTAACTGATGATTAAACTGCTCAAGAAGCTTATTGACATCCGTGTTCATTTTTTGAGAGACAAGATGAACAAATATTTAGTTTTGAAATTTGTCAATTCTTAGCCATCTGAGATAAATTGAATTGTGAAGAGGGAATATTAGAGTGAAAGTTTTATTTATGATTCTCTGAAGTACTTCAAACAAATTTCAAGAAAAAATGTTCATGTCAAATACTTAAAATGTTAATGACTGTAATCAAAATTTCTCCCAATGTTGACAATGAAAATTCACGATGAAGCTGTTAAATTATTTTTTCAGAAAGTATACCCACCCAATGTGTGCTGACATTTTGACTGGGCGGTTTTTCAATGCAGAAAAGGTCATCTTCGTTAAAGAGCTCGTCATCCAAATCTATGAGTTTCTCCTCTTCAACGTGCTTGATTATGACATTCAGTTGATTGATATCGTTCGTTTTGTTCTCATTCCTTTGCACGATAATATTTGCTGTGCCATTGACTGTCGGTGGTTGTTGACGCCATGTCTCGTACGCAGTGGTGAATGCATGAGCTACAGCTAGTGTAACAGATTCAGTAACTTTTCTCCTTGGACATAAAAAAGCATGACACTCTGATGTTTTATCAGGATCGGTGGAGATGAATGAGAAGATCTGGCGATGAGTTGGATCCGTTGAACAATTGGATATTCTGAAAATGTGAATATTTTTCATTATCGTCTATAATTGAAAAATGTAACTGGAAAACTTGATTCATTCGAAAATTGTTGAAGCAAAGAATCTCAAAATCTGTTACATTTTCCAATATTAGGACCCCTGAAATTGAAGTCGAGGGTTTAAGATTATTAAAGTAGGGGGTCTGGAAATAAAGACTGGCTTAGTTAGTTGACAATATCCTGACAGGAATCTTCAACAATTTGCAATGGAAATTTAAACTATTGTGAAATACTTCCATTATTGATTATTTAAATTTTTTTAATCGTGTCTGTGTCTAGAACCCTTTCAAACCTAATCATTTTTCTCATCTGTTAAAATGTATCTGCTGATAAACCGCCCTCTTTCCCAAATAAACCGTAGTGAATGAGATTCCGGTTACCGTAATATTCCATTATCGACAGTTATGTCTCTGTCTTTTTCATGAATTCAACCATAATGTCATCTCGCTTATTCGATGAACAGTAGAATTCTACGGTATACAGAATTCCACTCCTGTATATTCCACTTCGACAATTACCTTGATGTATGAAACACATCCTACGCGCATAATTTCACGGTTCAAAACGATATTGCAGTATATAAAATATAGAATTGTGGAATTGATGTGTTTGTTAATTAAAAAGTTTTTTTCACTTATACAAAGAGGAACGTGTGAAAGATTAAGACAGGCTTGCACAAATGTTACCCCATACCAATGATAGTACGAAAATGAACGTGTGGGCACTCTCATCTCAATATTGGTTATAATCAATATTTGTTTATAAAATATTGGTTACTATTTTTGATGTGAAGATGTAAATTTCATTTCTCTGCCAAAAAAATTCAGTGTTCTGATGGACATATCTATCTCCCATACTGTGGAGTTATGAATGGAAAAAACATAATTTGACACCATGTTGAATTACTACTGTTCACAAACTCAACCGCCAACGACCTAAGAGAGAATTTTAAACGATATTTTCAAAAATATTGTGATTTACATCACGACTATCCGAAATACCTATATAAATGAAATTATAAGAACTCTACTTATGCTATATTCCTGTAAAAAAATAATTTCATCGTGAAATTTCAGTCACAGCCATATGGAAGTATCACAAATCCAGTGGCGTCGTCAAATTTTATTTTAAAAAATCGCTAATTCGTTTTTTCGTTTTTGACTATTCCTAGAACTTTTATTTCTGTTTCAAATTTATAGCACTCTACTAGAACTATCGATGCTCTATATATTGAAAATAGAATACTATAAGGCTGTTGAAAGTAATTGTTCCTTCTTTATAACACGACGACTTTTGTCTGACCTATCCTAGCGCTAATGAGACAAAAAACTTCGAAACGTGCATGAGGTCATTTCCAACATAATGAAGGATAATCTTCAATGGTTTTATTACAATCAGCATTTGGAATAGTTTACTTGAGGAACATTGAACAAATGGATGACAGATATAATTCAGTGTCTGTAAGGGGAAGTAGTTGTTTTCTGTTAGATATTTGCCTCAGATTTCCACTTTGTGAAAATGTGAGGAGAAAAGGCCATTTTCGACCGTAGTATTTTCATTTATTC
Source organism: Chrysolina americana (assembly GCA_958502065.1). Taxonomy (NCBI): domain Eukaryota; kingdom Metazoa; phylum Arthropoda; class Insecta; order Coleoptera; family Chrysomelidae; genus Chrysolina; species Chrysolina americana. The sequence goes on from OY293411.1 coordinate 22,995,715, forward strand.
ATTCATTTGATACCTCTCTTTAACACACTTTTCGAACTTTATTCGATTTATTGAATCAAAGACTAACTTTTCGAAAAATTTGGTGGTATTGAGATGATAACGGCTGAACAGAATTCAAAACTCGTGTATCTATAGAAAGTTTACTACGCTCTTTCACAACTTCAGAAAACACAACAAACAGATATACGTTCCTCATCTGAAAGAGAAACAACAAGATCAAAGGATGAAGAGCTTATGGTGAACCAGGATAAAAAAAACAGAGTGAGCCTGTTTTTTTCCTATATGCTTCAGGTACTCGTCAGACTCAGAACAATTGATATGAGTGGTTGTTTTTCGAAATAATCAATTTAAAAACATGTTTTACCTATAAATAGAAACTTTCACTATATCATTTCCTTCTAAATCTGTAACAGCTATTCCTTGTAGAGATATATTGACATTCACTCGTTTGAGCTTCTTTCTTCCTTTGGTTGCTTTGGTTGTCTTGATTATATTCTTGACAGCTTCGGTACTGATGTTGGTACCCATAATTTTGTCGACCGCAGTGCTTCCTGAAAGAAGAGAAAAACATTTTGTTCACCAATACGCGAAAAGAGTAAGGAGTAGCAAATTTCTTTCAAGCAATTCATGAATTGAGTGAAGGAGCTCACTAGGGAGCTCTTTACCTCGAGGAATATGTAAAATAACAACTATAAAATGAAAAATATTCCCACCTAAGTATTTCAGTTTGAAGGTGACCACATCATTCTCGGAATTGACTATTTCAGTTTGTTCTGTCTCGGGTTCCTTTGAATTTTGCAGAGCCAACTCTTCTGATAACTCTGAAAAAGTAAAACATGCTATTATATCGGCCAAATAAATTTTCAGGAGCTATACCACGAGTGATTGAATTTTCGCGATAAGTCTGTCGATTTATTTCTGAACGAACATACTTATGAGATAAATTCAATCACGAGTAGAATTTCATTAGACTATTTCACGAATAAAGAATCTTCATCAATATAAATACGAACAATGTATAACAGTCATAAACAAATTATTAAAATCGTCAATATAATAATGTTTCGTTTCATAATTTCAGTTGAATTTGCACCGAAGTGACTCATTTTCACACAATCAGGTACAATTAATATTGACAGAACTGCCAAACTTTGTGTTGTCGTGGTTACGTCGTTGAAGATACCGAAGCTGATCCTCCAATCAGACTTGAAAGACAGCTGGTGTTATTGCGATAACACGAGTTGTCTTTGGTTTGCGATTGGTCAGATTATGTGAGAATTTTAAGATGAGTGAAATAGTCTATATAACAACTCTGTTATGTCGAAACTAATGAAACGTCTGAAGATCAGCACGTCACAAACAAAAATGAAAAAAAAAAAACAAATGACATTCATGAGTATAAATCACATGTAAAGTATTAGAGGATCACTTGGAGTGAAATAGATCATTTGGTACCAGTTATCAATAATGAACAATGAATGTGAACTGACCATAAAAATAATAATATAAAGCAGAGGGGCAACTATCATATAAGACCTTGGTAAATTGCTGCCAAGTAAGAACAAAGTTGCTGCAACTAGTAAGCTTGCTGTTCCTATCTTACTCTACTCCTTTGTAGTGATGAAATGTAATGAAGAAGAGATGCGATATTTCGACGTGAAAACTCGTAAAATGATGAATCTTCATCGGGCGTATCAGGAATAGTGTATCGAATCGTTTAGCAAAATCATATCTTTATAACCTTGTGATCTGGAGAGATCAAAACGTTCTGCACTTTTCGAATTGTTTTTGACATACTGTATACTGTAACATCAGCCATATTGATCTGACATATCGAGAATCAATTGACATCTATTTGTTTCATCAGTCACTCATTTTCTATATCATAAACATCCAGGCAACTGTCATAAATGTCAAAGATGCCCTCAAATTAGGAAAAGTATTCTTGTATATATCTCAGCTGGGGATATAATATAATAACGATGCTAAATGTGGATTTACTCGAGCGTCATAGAGACCTATTGGGTAGCAAAGCTTAGATGATAAGAAGGAAAAAGAGTTATGTAATGTTTTCATCGGTGGGGGAAGCGGCTATAGATTTTCAAATTTGTAATAAAAAACTGCTGCATGGACATACTCGAGCGCGTCAGATATTGATAGGATCAATGTCCTACGTATTTTTAATAAGGTACGTATGTTAATCTAATCGTTTGCATGATGGGGATGGTAAGGGTTGAAAATGAAAAAAAAAAAATTGAATCGAGCGCGTCAGATTTTCTTAGGGGGTGTTGAGTGAACCTAAAAAAAGCTCCCATGCAATAACCTGACGATGTCGATGTGACGCAAACTCGCAGCCATTATTATAATATGAAAAAAAAATCGCCATTTTGAAATACTCAAGCGCATCAGATGATATATATGGTCCACCTTTATGTCCTAGATGTGCTGTCTCCTAAACTGACGATCATCTAGAGGGATTCGCCTAATCTGACGAAAAAAAAATAGGAAAATGGTTGACCCTAAACGCCATCCCTGCAACTTCCCGCTAACTCCATACCTAAGCGCTCAACATTTCACTTATTCTGTTTTTGAGCTCTCTGAGCTTAAAAATATGATTTTTGTGTCATTATGAGCTCTCCGAGCTCAAAAGTCTGATAGAATACAATTTTTTGAACTTTCAAACCGCAATTACTTTTGAATAAATGAACCGATTTCCACGCGGTTGGTGGCATTCGACGCAGTTTTTCAGGCTTCATGAAGAATCTTCAAGTTTGAATTGATCGAACTAGAAATTTCAGAGTGATTCCGAAAAAACACTTTTTTCGGTTTTCTTTCGACAACGATAACTCACGAATGAATCAACCGATTCTGACCGGACTGGCGGCGATCGACGTGGTTTTTGAAATCGATCGATGAAGCCGTTTAAAAGTTATTAAAAAAAAATCGTAGTTTTTTTGAGATTTCTCAAAATCTACCGGTACGAATCGGTAATCTATCGATGATACAGAAATAATTATAAGGTTATTTTATTCAGATCGGCGCCAACGACATGCTAGAACAAGTATATGCTTGTAATTATGATATAATTTTCAACCAAGTATATGTATTTTTCATATTCATCGCTCAGTTTCAATGATAAAATGATTTATTGATAGCTATATAAGAGAATAATTATTTGGTTGAAACTGGAGAACCTCATGAAGGAGAGGAAGTCTCCATTTACTGTGACTGTGACTACAGTGTAGGTAGGTATTTACTAGTTAGACAATTTGTAGTTACTCAAAATGATAAATAGGTCTGTATGTGTTTTAATTTATACCGGGTGTCCCACATTTTATGTGACAGGCAATATCTGATTTGTCGGAGGAGATATACAAAAATGTTTCATACAAAAGTTTTATGAGTTCATGAGAGCTATATTTTGATATAATTTTCAAATATACAGGGTGTTTGGTGTAGGTGCTACAGACCAAAATGTCATTTTTTAAAATAAAACGCACTGTATATCATTACATATTCAGATTCTACGCTTAATTCTGATATCATTTCATGTTTAGTTTTTTAAATTCGGTTACGGCGTTGTTGAGTTATTGCACTTAAAATAAGGTTTAATATAAGGTATCACAAAATCTTTAACGCGTACACGAATCCTGTCTATATCTTTTATTAAATTGAACTAGAATCCTACTGAATAATAGCTATTAATGTTACGAGATTATTATGCGATTTATGATAATCGAGGACGTGCAACTTCCGAGATTTATTCAAATTGCATAATAATCAAGTTACATTCACAGCTTTATCATATCATTGACAACGATGATGTGAAAATAAAAACAAAAACTTTGGTTATTGTCACATTATTGTCATTTTAGAGTGCCATTTGGTATGATTTGATCCAGTTGATGGAAGATATTCCCATAGCAGAACGACAAGGAATTTGGTGGCAACAAGATGGTGCTCCTCCTCACAATTCACAGGTTGTTAATGAATATATAGAATGCACCCAAATAGATGGATTGGTAATAAGGGTCCAATTCGGTGGCTGGCTCGTTCCCCAGATTTATCACCGCTTGAAATTTTCCTATGGGGTTATTTGAAAGATATTATTTTCACCACTCCCCCAATGAATGTGGATGATTTGAAAATGAAAATTCGACTAGCGTGCACTGATATTACGCCTGATATAAGAGCGACTTGTTCGAGAGAATTGATTCGACGTTTCGAAGCCTGCATAATATCTAATGGGCGTCACTTTGAACATTTTTTATTACATATCTAGGTACTATTGTTATGAAATGATTCATCAAGTTATATTACATTGTTATGACGATTTGTTCCTGAATACACCTCTTTCAATTTCGCAATTGTTTCATATTCAAAATGATTCCTGACTGAATTCCACAACTCAAAATTGAAACCATTACTACGAACACCCATAATTTTGACTAATTTTCATGTGATCTGATGCAGAGAGAATAGTTATTGTATGAGCTATTTTTAAAAATAATAGTCGTTCTCAAGACTTTATATTTTAAGCAATAAGTCAACAACGCCGTAACCGAATTTCAAAAACTAAACATGAGATGATATCAGAATTAAGCGTAGAATCTGAATATGTTATGATATACAGTGCGTTCTATTTTAAAAAATAGCATTTTGGTCTGTAGCACCTACACCAAACACTCTGTATATTTGAAAATTATATCAAAATATAGCTCTCATGAACTCATAAAACTTTTGTATGAAATATTTTTCTATATCTCCTCCGACAAACCAGATATTGCTTGTCACATAAAATGTGGGACATATGGGGATATATATATATATATATATATATATATATATATATATATAGACATAGACATAGACATAGACATAGACTCCAATGATTTTTATAAAATATGTTACTTCTCCAGTATCATTCTAAATACTTGTTAAAATGAGTGATTCTGATTCATGTTGAATATGTTAAATAGACAATGATATTGATTACATATCAATGAAATATTATAAACATTAGAAGTTGGAGAAACATAAAAAATTTCCTTGGCAGCAAAAATAGTATTACTAAGAATATCTCATATCTCATATTTGCTACAAAACAAGATTTAATAGAATACATTTTTTTAAATAGTATATATACACCAATAAATGTTCTTGTTCAAGGAAATATTTGTAATTTATATTAAAATCTATATCGTTTTGCTGCAAACATATGAATTATTATGATAATTGATCACATATTACAAATCACTGGTTTATTATAAATGGAGACATTCTAAAAAGTAACGAATATTTTATCAATACATATATTAAATATTTCAGAAAAAGCTGATATAATTTACTGAATCTTACGTTTATTACCATCCAGCTTAGAAAAGTTTACAGGTAATAAATATTTTTTAAATTCATATGTGTATGTTGCTTGGTGTAAAATAAATATTTTATTTGTATGATTTTAACTTTCCCCATGTTTCGAATGAACTTACATAAGTTCGGCGCTATTCAAAACAGATATTTGTTGGATACAAATAAATTTTATTAAATATGAATAATCTTTTATCTCGGTGTATGAGGTTCATATTTGGTGGAAGTACTTAATCGGGTACAAGGTAAACCTCCTAAATATTAATCTGCCGCGCTTCAGTAAATCCCGAAATCCCCGCTTGGGCTCCCCTGCTATAATGTGGTAATTCATTCATACCGCATTAGCAGGGTCAGTTTGAGAAAATGAAGAGAGGGAATGTTTCATAGAAACGAAATGTATCAATGGTTTTATTAATAATTAATTTATTATATTTATGGATGCATGGAAATATCATAAAATTTTTGTTGAGATCTCGATAAACAACTGTAATAAATCCCGTTTCATACAAAATTTATTTTTCAAATATATAATCTCATGTTCTAATGGAGAATTGAAGCCGCTCGAATGAGATGGCAGAAGCTAACACGTGAACTATTATGAAGTGTTGCAATTGATAACGAAATCCAAATATTTTTATTGTGCAGACTCAATAATGACACATGCGATTTGAAGTGCGCATAATAGACATTGATAACACATAGATCAAAGTTCATGATTATGAAATATTATCTAGACGAATTACAAATCTGAAGCAGTCACAACTATCAAAGATCAAAATAGTTTTTCTTTATTCGCTGAATTTAGTAATACGTACTTCTTATTTCACGATCTCTACCGCACTTTTTATTCAATAATTTTGAATGTTTCTGAGTTGACCCGTTCTCACTTCATTTCAAAAAGGCCTCAGCCTAGTAGTAGTAATAATAAATCCCCGCAAAAAAAAAGTTTGAACCAACAAAAAATGCATGAATTTAACAAAATCTGAGAATGTCATATATCCACGACAAAATATTTTGTTATAACTACAATTTATTTTTGTTATTTTCCAAGTAAATATTTCGTTAATGAAAACAACTATTGTCAACCTTAGCATAGAGATTGGTTAAAAAAATTAAATATAAAATTTTGTAATAATACAATATGTGCTTGATAAACTCCAGCTTCTTTGTTGAAATGACATTACCACGAGTCAGTGTAACAAGTAACGAAATTGCTTATACATTCATTTTTAGTCAAAATACATTTAAAATTTGTCAGTTTTAACTCAAACACGTTGTACATCCATCAAAGAGTATTTTGTTAAAACAAAGATATTTGTTTCAGTAAAACACCTTTTACTCTCTCCTCAAACTTAGGCAGATATCTGACAGAAAACAACTACTTCCCTGGCTACTACCACGACGGTCGGACAGATATCAGTGCAGCGTTCTCCCTAGAATCCGGGAGACAGCCGCAAATGCTTTCTGTATCAAATAGCCTGATCAAGGACTCGACCACTTACATACTCATACTAGTTTCGAGGTATTGCCTCTCTTCGGTGCAAGGTAGGTCCGACAACTTTTATAATCGTCGACGTCCTTGGTCATGCCACGCAATTCACTGGTACTTGAAATGATTATCTGAGGTGGGTCTCGTAAGAAGACAGTCGCAGCGCCACCTCTAGAAAACTTCAGAAAGCACTCCAAAGTAACAAAATGGAATTATTGCATTAACAAAATATGGAATTTGTTTCTAATATGCAAGTGGTTCAGTGAACAAAATTACTGCTTTTATGTGACAAAAGATATACTGAAGCAAAATTTTTCTTTTTGAGCCAACTACAAGTTTTCTTGATCGAAATAAAATTTTGTTCATTTCTACTAAAACTTCGATCAAAATATTTTGTTGATTTGAATAAGTTGCTTTTTTCAAATAAACATATATCTTGTTATTTTGCGAAAAATTATTTAAAATAACAAAATTAATTTGACCAAAAATTTATTGTTGGTAAAGTACAACAAATCTTTTTTTACTGTGTCGAACAAAGTACGAAAGGTGTGTTCGGAGAGCATCAACAAAATCAAAAAAAATAATTCCTACTACGGCCGAAAATATCCTTCTCTCCACACATTTCCACGAAGTGGAAAAATGAGGCAAATATCTGACAGAAAATAACTACTTTCCTTTACGGATATTCAATTACATCTGCCATCTATCTGTGAAATTTGCCATCCCCTGTTTTTCACATATCCACAATTCCTCCTCCTAATCTTCCTTTTCGAACCTTCTTAACTTCATGATGAAGGTTCAGTATGTCCGTCCATTCCAGGTTGATTAGTTCCTCTTGTTGGAGTTTTGCATCTCCGAAGATTTCAAATCTTAGCCTCCCGCTCTGCACTCGCCGAGGAAGTGCGATTAGGTTTTTTCGTCTTCTTCGCATTTACGGCAAGTGGGGTTGTCTTCTATAATACCTATTAGTGACTTGTTATGCCCTGTTAGTATTCTTTACAAGGAGGCGTAGTGCTTGATGGTTTCTGACTAAGAGCCATGCCGTTGTTGACTTGCTGGAGCCGACCACAAAGTCTGTCGACCACCGATATTATCCCAAAGTTTGTTCAGCTCTTCTTTTGCTCAGTCGTCAAGGGCTGAAGAGGTCTGGCAACTTGCAATGCCTAGTAAGTTCGTCTGCCACCTCGTTTTTGCGCACCCCTCTGTGTCCAGGAACCCATACCAGCCTGACTTCCTTCGTTTCAGCTAGTTTCTCGAGAGCATCTTCTGTACAAGTGCTGTGCTTGGTTTGGGATGACAATTAGCTCTGAGCGCTGCCTCACTGTACGAGCAGATGTAAATTCTCTCATCGGGCCCTTCTTTTACGGTTAGAATGGCGATCACTTCAGCTTGGAAAACTTGTGTGTCTATCCAACGCGTAGCTTTCTCGTTCGTCTTTTCCTTCCAGGTAGATGCCTGCACCCGAAGCCTGTTAGGTTTTCCGTGCGAAGCCTACTTGATGCGATTCACAGCATGGAAAACCAAATGACAGGCTATTCTTTTCAAAGAAATGAATATTTGTTACCTTTGGTGTGAATAAAATTCATGAAATAGAAACTACCGAAAACACCAAAACAGAGCCAATTTCATTCGACGTGCGTTAAGAGACGCTTTAGAGCTAAAACACACGGAGCGGTTTCTGGCGAGTCGGCAGCCGACTCGGCTGCCGAAGCGGTGCATCCTTTATGGCAGTTCTATTGAATGAAACAGACGTTGCGTCAACGCGCGGTTCGTGATGGCGGTGGTAGCGCGTACCCTGCTGGCCATCATGCACCGCGCGCGGGTTTACGACTGTAGTCGGAACATCAGTACATGTTCGCTTATGGGACTAAACACACGAAAGCGGTGTTGTGGCGGTTTTTGTTATTAATAAGTGACTCGGCGTTGTCAGACCAGTATGGAAACTTTGGACGTTGAGAAATTATTCAATGAGATTCATATTAGACCAGCGATTTGGGATATGCTTTCAGAGGATTATTCCAATAAAATAAAAAAGAAACGTTCTTGGGAAGAGGTAAACAACGCCTTTGTTGATGAGGGTGCTGCAGTGGAGGAAAAAGACAAATGGGTAATTACATGAAAACTAAATTTATTTATTAATAAAAAATCATCAGTATTTAATTATACAGGGTGTTTCAGTTTGTTCGTTCATAACTTCAGTAAATGATAGAACATATCAAAATAATAAAAGTATTTTCTATAAAATTTTTCTCTAAACGCTTCGTTTTCAAGAGGGTGTTAAACTTTTAAAAAAATATTAATATTCATTTATTATCTCCCAAATAAGTACATATTTTTTATTTAAATTTTGTACACTTTAGTCATAATAAAAGACCAATTTTTTGATGTTCCGAAAATTTTCCTTGGAAAAGCAGTGGATTATATTATGACTAAGTGTACAAAGTTTGAATAAAAAATGTTTATTTGTTTGGGAGATAACGAATAAATAGTAGTACTTTTTTTAAAGTTTAACGCCCTGTATCTTGAAAACGAAGCGTTTTATAGAAAAATGTTATAGAAAAGACTCATATTATTTTAATATGTTCTATCGTTTACAGAAGTTATGAACGAAAAAACTGAAACAGCATGTATTAACTTAATAATAATTTTCATATTTGTGCGTTTTGCCATTCCAGCGGATTAATATTAACAAAATATTTAGTAAATTTTTCTCTGCAGTTAAGAGCTCTTGGATTTCCTCTGCTCAATGAATCAGTAGCTAAATTTGCCAAGCCATTTGCTGATCTAATGTCATCATCACGGTGTCCATCTCTTAATCTGACCAAATTATGGAGTACGCAGCACGCTTTGATTATATCTTGGGCGAAATCAACAGATACGTTAAGCGGTATGTGGAAAATTCGCCACTTATTAGCCAGAATACCAAATGTACATTCAATGTATCTTCGAGCTCTTGACAATCTGTGGTTGAATTTTTTTTTTTCAAAAGATAAATTTGATCCACCATAGGGCCTAAGTAAATTTTCTGAGAGTGGAAAGGCTTCATCTCCTATTATTACAAATGGATAATCAATTACATCTCCTTCGATGGTGTCTGCTGGAGGAATTTCCATTGTATCATTTCTCATTCTTTCATATAGTGTGGAATTTTTAAAAATTCCAGAATCACTAGATTTTCCATAGGAGCCAACGTCTACGTATGTAAATAAATAATTGCTATCACACATTGCAAAAAGTACCATTGAAAAATAATTTTTATAGTTGTAGAACATAGAGCCGTTATTAGCAGGTTTTATCATCCTTATATGTTTTCCATCGATGGCTCCTATGCAATGTGGAAAATTTGCATTTTTCTTAAATCCTTCGGCTATTTCGAGCCATTTTTCAGTAGTTAACGACGGAAAAGTTATATGTCTAGCATGTGTCCATATAGCTTTACAAACTTCTTGGGTGATTAAACTTGCTGTGGATTTTCCAATTCTAAAAGCATAGTGCAAATCGACAAATGAATTGCCAGTAGCTAGGTATCTGAAATAAAAGGGTACTTATTAAATAAAGCTTTTTTTAGGCATTTTGCTTCAAAAAAAATGGAAAAACATAAGGGATAGGTACGCTAGAGAACTTAAAGAAAATAAAGGAAAGTCAGGACAAGGACAGAAAAGTTCCTATATGAACGCCAACCAATTGGGCTTTTTGTCAGATGTTCTCCAACGTCGCCCCACAGATACATCTATGGATGATGGGGCTCCTGCTACAATACATGATGACTCTCCTACTGTTCATGTCGCCAAAAAAAGAAAAGGAAACACACTGGAAAAAAACTTGTGGAGGCCCTTGATAATCATAGTATTCGTCAAAAACAAAAAGCACAAACAGTAAATTCTGAAGAAGACGACGATAGATTATTTTTGTTATCATTAGTGCCTTTTATGAAATCCATTCCCCCACACTTTAAATTTGCTGCGAGAATGGACATTATGCAATGCATAAATACATATAATCCCATACAGTCACCAGCCCCCTCTGTATACTCAACACAATTACCGTATAACCAAATTCCCACCCAGGCTCCAAGCCACCAATCTGGAATACTACATCAATGGCAATATTTAAATCCACATGGTGGACCTTCCGGACTTCCAGACTTTAACCAAAGTCCTTCACAACAGGAGCCCCAACCTGGGCCTTCTGGGATTCAGCGGCAGAGTACTGAATCCCCTTTGATGTCGCCTGGAAGCTCGTATTTCCAAGATACGGATATAACCCAATTATTTTAAATGCTATTTTGCTAATAAACATGATAATATAATACTTTTTTAAGAATAATTTTTTTTTTAGATTTTATTTATTTATCTTACCTTAAAGTTATAAGAAGCTTTTCTTCTACTGGTATGCTTTCCCCTCATGGTAGTATTTCTTTTTGAACATGAATCTTTAATTATTGACAACAATTCATGGAATGTTTCTCTTGACATTCTGGTAATATTAAAGAATTTATCTGGATCTCCGTTAAGTTCGTCATACAGTGCGTAAAAAAATCCTCTATTTTTCCTCTCATTTATTATGGGATGTATCCAATATTTGCGTTTCTTTTTTTTCTTAATTTAGTTATATTATAAGCCTGTAGTTATTAGAAAAAGTAAATCATCATCACTGCCAGAAGAAGTCATACATGCCAACGATGCGAACCACTCAGACACAACTAGACAACTGCGAAAGATGTCTCGATAAAAAACGTGTCGGTCGTAAGCTGCGGTGACGCCTCGTGTGTTTTGAGCCGCTTCTCTGCCGAGTCGGCGCCGACTCGCCAGAAACCGCTCCGTGTGTTTTAGCGCTTAAGCTCTTGCGAATGCCAACTTTGTTAGCAAAACGCACGTCGAGCGAAATTGAAGTTATTTTGGTGTTTTGGGTTTTTTCAGAATTATCAAGAACCGATGAGAAAACGATAATGTCATTAAATCGTATGCCTCTCCAGTTAGATCCATTTCTACTATTCAACAAATGCTTTTCATTTCAGTTTTTTTTACATAAAGGTCCAAATTAACTCGAGATATTTGTTATTCTGTAAATTAGATATGTAATAATATTTCATTTCATATTTTCAATTATGACCACGCAATGGTTCTGAACTCTATGGTTGGTACACGGCCTACGACCCGGTCTATTCATAGTTTCTTACAAAGAAAAAATAACATTCGATATCATTTTCATTGAGACCTTTGTTCAGAAGAGCAAATCAACAAGTTATCGATTTTCACAGAACTCCATGTTTTCACGGAATAGCAGATTTGGAGAAATGGCCAATGCATGATGAAATATATTCTCAACATCCATCATAACATCAATAAAGTCCATTCACATCACATCTGTAAGTAGTTAAAATTGGCGTTACCATTGAACACACCTCACAAGTCAATTTGCTAGCAATGATGACTGAGAAACCAAGAGTTTCGCAAAACCAAAAAATATTAATAATCCAGGCGAGACCATTGTCAAAAAAAGTTTAATAATGTAACAGATATCACTTATTTCTGACGGCGAACCTAATTCCACATCAATGCAGGTAGGTGAATGTGACCGGCAGGCAGGTAATACGCGAATCAAGTTGCATCAGCAAATCCAGATGGCAGTAGCGTCCCACTGTTATTTTCATGGGTCATATAACAAAATTTCGATCATCAGCGAACACATCCATCAATTCCCACGAAAACAGTTTTGTTTGAAAATTTAACGAGTTGATTTCGTAGATTTAGGTTGAACGTAACTTATAATTCAACGAGTAAAAATTACATTTATTTGAATGGATAAACGACGTCGAATAATATTCAATCAGATTATTTCCCAAATACGTCATTTAATCAAAAACATTAATTCCACAAATGCATGCAATGTTCTTACCTTTTTTCATTTGAAGGTTATAGTGGAATCTATTGCTGCGATCATTAAATTATAATATACCCTGTGTTCTGGGTAGGATGAGTTACGTGTGGATTCATGCAGCAGTTGCAGCACCAATTGACAATTATCAAGTAGCAATTATCAATTAACAAGTATTGAAAATGCTGCATTCATGCACCCAAATTTACAATTACCAAGGAACAAGTGAGCATGCGCACAGATCAGATCCGTGCCAATTGAGTTAACCTTACTTTGTCATGGAAACTGTTTAAACATTCAGATTCTATTCATTTCAAGAAAGTTTTTTAATCAATTTTGTGCATTCACGATGGTCATTGAAATGGAAGTTACTCAAGCATTTTTTTTGTTGATTTTGATTGCTTTCCCATTATACTAAACGATCATCTGCATACTAGTTACGTACTAGAAGAAAATCTCGTTCAATTAAACTAGATAAAAGTTGGCCAACTTCTACTTGCTACTTGATATTTGTTAATTGTCTTCATGAATGAGAAAGCATTCATTGCAAAACAAGGCGTTCAACTCATACTTGTTAATTGATAACTGTTACTTGATGATCGTTAATTGGTGCTGCATGAATCCACACTTACTTTATACGCCACCTTACGTCACATAAATTTGATGACACTTGTCACAGGTGGTAATATTCATGTGATTCCCCTTTTTTCCTGGTGTCGAGTAAGATATTATGAAATTTCGAATTAGGAAATTATTAAATTAATTACATAACGAATCAGATGAACGATACAAAATTTAATCATCCAGTGTCCATCGACTTTGAAATCTATTTCTTACTATTTTTATTACTGACATAGCAGTCACTTCAAGCATAGATGAAATCAAAGGTGGTATTAACCTTCGGCGTATGTCAAAAAGTGATACAAACAAATTCAAACTTTATATTAATATTGGTGGAGTTGGTAATATTCGGAAGTTTAGAGTTGAAAGTTTAAATACTTCAGATTCATGCATATGACGTCACAAAGTTTAGGCCCCCCTTGAACATGATGCCAAACTTAGTATACCTCCTCCCTTGTTTGACGTAATTTATAGATGGCTCTTCAGGGGCCGAACCTGTAATTTGAACGCAAACAGTCAATCGTGCAGGATCTACTCCAGTTGAGCCACAATATTTCAAATCATTTAAACGATCAAATTGAATGAAAAAAAACTAGTTCCGACTGGGTTTCGAACAAGGTAACTTCAATCCCAGAGTTGGATGCTTTTTCCACTGCGCCACACACTATTGTGCTTGTATATGCAATCGTCGTCCGTATTCACCTGAAGAGGATTTAATTATAAACAAACCTGGCAAAAAAACATCATATTATATCTATAAACTACAGTGCAGCAGAAAATACTCTAGAGTTGTCATCTTCAAATAGACAGCATGCCACCGATGGCGGAAAAATTCGAGTCCTGAGACCAGAGCAATTTATATTGACACAGAATCACAAACAAGAGCACCAATGAATCTTGGAAAGAGGCTTACATCACTTCCAACTAATTTTCCTCGCTAATCAAGCAAGATTAGTTAAGTTTTAAAGTTTTGAAGCTTGCGAAATCTTCATTGATACGTTGCTAGAACGGTTGATGCTACGTATGGGCCTTGGTGGTCGTGAATGGCCCTTTGTGGTCGTGAATGGGCCCTTGTGGTCGTGAATGGGCCTTGGTGGTCGTGATGGTAGAGCGCTCGCCTCTCAACCACAATGGCGAGGTTTCGATTCTCGGCATGGTCACTAGTCTCGTGTATGGCATCACACATTAAAAGGTAAGGACTACGTCTTTCATAGCTCGCACAAGTCTTTCGAAGACTTCTGAGGGTTGAGTTCGTGAGGGTGCAGCCGGTTGACGGAAATAACAATTTTAACAATTTTTTAACAACGTCAAGTTCTGAGTTTTTTCATATGAAATGTTAAATAAGCCTTCATCAGATCAGACGTCCATTACCTACTTGACTACATTTGATAAAATAAAAAGGATATTATCACGATCACTAATTTGCAATATATTGTATTTAAAGTTACGATTTAAGTATAATAAGAAATAGTGAATGAGACTTGATTATAAGAGCCCTGACAGCACTTGTAATGTTTAAGAGTAAGTACTACTATGCTTTGCTCCTTGAGCGTATGTCCAAGGCTCAGTTCTAAGTAAACCAGAAATTATTGCCAAATATACAGGGCAAACCAAAGAAAATTCTTATGTCTGACTACTAGAAAGCTAAGTTGCGATATTTTTTGTCAAAAAATGACATCTGCAGAGGCACACCGAAAAACATCACTGTTTTCAAGAAAAATAGAAAAATAATTATAATGCCATTTGGAAGACAAATGTGTGGTATTTCTCATTTATCCCCATGTTCTTGAATTATACATGGTGGCAAGAAATTATTTTCAATTCAAAACTTTTTCCCGCTTTTCACGGTGCGAGTTTGTTTCGTGTAGGCACGTTTCGTGCCATAACATGTCCTATTTTTTTCAGTTTTCATACAAGTTTGATGCAATTGTATGACGCCTCTCATGATATCAACTTGAAAATAGATAATCGAAGTCGTTGTTTATGATTTATAATATCGAAATAAAAAAAGCAATGGCAATTAGATTATTATGTGTACACAATATCAATAGTTGCAATTGCACTATGTAATTATTTGACGGGTGTTGTAACTTATGGCCTTTTCCTTTTTGTTCAGTTCAGTCAAGTGGTAGTTTTTAGTTTTGAGTTCTGTCAGTTAACTTCAATGAAACGAAGTGAGATGTCAAACTATTCTTTTTCCGAAATATTAAACATTATTTCAATGAGTACATAATTCAATCCCCTGTCAGCCACAACAAAATTGGCGACGAGATAAAAACGAATTGGTGAATTCTGGGAAAGTGCAGAGGTGAAGGATTTCCTCCACTCCACGCTGACAGGGTATGTACGATTTTTGACGTTTTTTTTTCCAATTGATCCTGCCTAATTTTTCAAATCCACTCGACAATTTGACCATCTTATCGTACAGTTTGATATACACCCTTGCCGTTATGGATCCAGCTCAATTTGCCCAATTTATGGTTGCCTTACAACAGCAGCAGCAGACCCAATTGATAGAGACACTTACACGACAGCCATCACTACACAATGTTACTGATCAAGATTCAAACCCATCAATTTCAAAAACGCCTGTCAACGTTACGTTTCTTCAACCTTTTGAAAATTTCGATCCGAAAAAATTACCGTCAACGTTTTGAAAATTATTTACGTCTCAAAAATGTCCTGGACAATAAAGCTCATTGTGCTCAGATCCTACTCAATTCAATTGGCGCTACACATTTCAATATGGTTTCTGCCCTTGTTGCTCCTAAACAGCCCATAGAAGTTCCATACGATGACCTGATGACGACATTAGAGTCTCATTTATGTCCTAAAATAATGTCATTGTATCCCATCATCTATTTCTATCAACGTATCAGCAGGAAAATCAATCAATAGCTGATTTTGTGACACTGCTTCGACAAAAGTCACTTGAATGTGATTTTACATCCGCCTGTGACTGCAAGATATCTATTTCTGACGTCTTCCTGCGTGCACAGTTTGTTAGAGGAATCTGTGACAACTCGATAAGAGAACAAATACTACAGTCGGACATCCTTAGTTTCAACGATGTCGTGAAGAAAGCATTAGCGTTAGAGGCGTCAAAATCTGATTGGCGCCAAATTTCAGGGAAGTCCACTGGCGCTCACAGCGAGTTCATCAACAAAGTGTCTATACGGTCCAGAATTGACTATGATAAACTTGGACTAAAAGATCTCTGTATTCGGTGCGGTCGTGATAACCATCTAGTACGAGATTGCAAAATCGATCTATCAAAATTACACTGCTCTGCCTGTGATAAAGATGGACATGTACGCAAAGTCTGTATTCGGTCACTTATGGTAAATCGCAAAAATTCAAACACCCGTTCGAATCAGATTGAATCGATACAGAGTGATTCAGAGGACGTTTTCGACAGATATGGGGTGAATCAAATCATTGATATTTTCCAACAAAGCAAATGTCAATCCAGTGATCTTGAAAAATATTTTGTCACCGTGTCCATTGAAGGTCAACGTCTGAAGTTTGAAGTCGACTCAGGAGCTGGTTTTACGTTCCTTCCCAGACGTAAATTCCAAGAATTACACCTTCGAGATCCTATTCAACCCTCGACTGTAGCTTTCCGCTCATACACTTGAATGTATTCGTACCAGACGGGAAAGTCATTGTGAATGTGTGCTATAAGAATAAAACGTCAAGAGAGGAAATGTATGTAGTTTCTGACGATTTTGACGCGTTTCTTGGGAGAATTTGGATACGTCATTTGGGTATCAATCTTCAAGAAATCGAGCCTATAACTTCTTCAAATTCCTTTATTTTCTATATTCAGCAGTTCAACACAATTGAGGAAATCTGCTCAAAATTTCCAAATATTTTTCAAGCACAAGTCGGTTGTGTCCCGAATGTCTCTGTGTCACTTCAACTTCGAGAGAATTCAAAGCCTGTCTTCATCAAAGAAAGAGAATTGCCTTATGCTCTTCGTGATAAAGTTGATAAAGAACTAAACGATCTCGAAGCTCAGGGAATCATAACCAAATCTACTACAAGTGATTGGGGATCTCCGCTCGTAGTAATTCCAAAACCTGACGGATCTGTGAGATTATGTGTTCATTACAAAATTGGTGTCAACCCCCAACTTGTAAATTCGAACTACCCTATCAAGCGTATTGATGAAATTCTGAACAGCCTTCAAAATTCCAAATATTTCTGCCGACTAGACCTTTTCAAGGCATATCTCCACATTCCAGTAGACGAAGAAAGCAGTAAAATCCAGACTATTTCTACACATAAGGGGACCTACAAGATGAACAGATTATCGTTCGGGATAAAAACTGCCCCTAGTGAATTCAATCGCATTATTGATCAGGCTCTACAAGGTTTACCTAAAACCTTATCATACTTTGATGATATATTGGTTCACGGATCAACAAAAGAAGAGTGTTCCAAAAACTTATTTCTGTGTCTTCAACGATTAGAAAAAATCGATTTACACCTAAATAAAAAGAAATGCTCCTTGTTCCAAGAGAAAATTGAGTACCTCGGATATGTTGTTCAATTCAATAAAATTTCTATGAATCCTGAAAAAGTCCGTACCCTTGTTGATATGCCTAGACCTACCAATCAAGAAGACATACGCCGTTTTTTGGGGATGACAACCTACTACTCCAAATTTCTGCCAAATATTTCTACAATCACCTATCCTCTTCGACAACTACTCAAGAGAAATTCAAAATTCTACTGGACAGCCGCATGTGAAGCTGCTTTCTTGAGGCTTAAAAACGAGCTCTCAAGTGACCGTACCCTCACACCATATGATCTATCGCTTCCGCTTCTCCTAGCGTGTGATGCAAGTCCGGTTGGAATTTCGGGAGTCCTATCCCATTTAGTCAAAGGTGAAAAGAAACCAATTGCGTTCGCTTCACGCTCACTGACTACGTCTGAACAATGGGCCATTTCGAATAACAAAATCAAATAGATACAAAACTCAAAACAAATATTTCAGGTTGCGTTATATTAAGAAACGTCTAAACGTTCTCGTTTGCAGCAATTCTATATACTTATGCTTGCAACATACCCCAACAAACTTGCATCGTGAACAGAGGTCCTAACGGTTCAAAAGGACCATTGCAGTTCTCATTATTCAATTTTGTAAGGGAAGCAGATGAAATGATGGTTCAGAGTATAGAGTATAGACAACAATTTAAACAATATTGATAATAATTAAGGAAACAACATCTCTCGTTTTCTTTATGTGATATTCGATTTCGTTCAAATTCATCCAAGCCACCCTTACTTTATTGTTTCTAACAGGGATGTGGGGTTTTTAATAATGAATTTCATACAGTAACCGTTATTCAGACTATACATTTTTCCTAAAAGCTCCTATTACTCTACGCCTCTGGTAACAATCTCTCCAACTGGAGCTATATCCTGCTAGTTGATCGGCAAAGAAGACTTGAGATGATGAAGTTTTACAACTGCAAACGTCAGATAGTGTACGCAAAAGTATAAATAAATTCACTTATTAGAAATGTACATAAAACATTACTTGCTCGTTTCGTGGAAATGTGCTGATAATACAAAATATATTCTTCTTTTGAAACACAGTATGTATACTATGCAGTAATCAATATGTTTATTGAGATATACAATGTCCGGCATAAGGTTCGCAGCATATCGATAATAATTTATTATGGGTTTCTCAGTTTTTTTTTTAAATGATTCATCAACTTTTGTAGAAGATTGATGACGTAGTCTTTTTTATATCGTGATAAAAATGCCTGTTATTGAGTATTGTTGACAGAATTTGAATAGTTTTGGGAAAGTTTCCTATGAACATAAACAAATTACAAAAAATATATCAATTTTGCTTTCAATACTAATTTCACTGAAAGTAATCATTTTCATAACGTCTTTGATTTATTTTGCCAAAAAACCCAAACTTCGTTTATGGGATACATTTCCTCAAATTCAAAATTTTTCCATAAGTAATTTTACTTGAAAAACTGACAAGATAAAATTTTGTCGTATCAGTTTTTATCATAAAATAACTGATTGGCAAAATTATTTCTTTGAAAGACGAAATTTATCCGATAAAAAAAGCTCTTGTGTTTTTACCATTGATAAAAACCGCTTCTTTATCCAAAAAAATAAATTTCATATATCAAAGCATAATAATTATTGTCTATGTTCGTTTATACATTATTGTTGGCACCACGTGAAGACCCTGTATACTACTAAGAGAATGGTAGTCATCTATTGACAAATGAATGTTGTTAATATATAATTTTGAAGTTGTTATTTTCATACGTTTTCAATGTATTACATTTTTGCCTAAAGAGTTTCCAATTCATATAAAGCATCACAAAAGTGGCGACGAGTAATTTGAAAAAAAGAACCCAATACAATTGATCATGTCAGAACAGTTACAGAAAACCATCACCGAATTCATCAAAGCTCAACAAGTCCAGGCGCAACTTCAACAGGATCAATTGATGAAAAATCAGCAAGAATTTCTATTACTTCTTTCTCAGAACTTCAAATCAAGTGGAGTTCTTCCCAAAAATACGGAAGTAAGTGAAGAATTCCGTATGGAAACACTAGGTAACGGAATCACGGAATTCCACTATGATCCAGAAAATAATGTAACTTTCGAAGCATGGTACCAGCGATATAAAAGTTTGTTCCTAGAGGATGCACAAAAACTTTCAGATCCAGCCAAAGTAAGACTTTTGCTGGACAATATAATATCTATATGATTTTGCCCAAGGAACCTAAGAAAATCGATTTCAAAGATACGATAGCCAAACTCACAGAAATGTTCGGAAAGAAAACTTCAATCTTTAATAATCGCTGTCAGTTTATGAAACTTACTAAAAATAGTGCTGAAGATTTTGTTACGTTACTGCAAAAGTGAATAAGTTTTGCGAAGACTTCGACATCAGAAAAATAGCAGCTGATCAATTCAAATGTCTTATTTTCGTGTGTGGACTTCAATCTGGTAACGATTCGGATGTGAGAACAAAATTATTATCTAAAATCGATGGGAAAGATTCAGAGTCTCTCACACTTCAGGATTTAACTTCTGAATGTCAGCGTATTCTTAATTTGAAACAAGATACCGCGATGGTAGAACATTCCAACATATCGGTATTTAATGCAATATATCAAAAGCAGAAATATTCATCGGCGAAGAAATCACATGATTCCAGTAAGATCATTCACGATAAATCGAACATACACTCAAACAGAGATATTCCGAAGACAGCCTGCTGGTATTGTGGCCAGATGCATTTTGCCAAGAATTGTACCTATCAGAATCACCCATGTCAAAACTGTAGGAAAGTTGGCCATAAAGAAGGGTACTGTGGCAGAAATAAGAGGAGAAACTACAAGCGATTCAACAAGAGCAACCTAATATATCATGTGAATTCAATAACAGAACGCAAGTACCTTCGAGTAATCAATAATGGCATAGAAGTCAATCTTCAAGTCGACACAGCCTCAGATATCACCATCGTGTCGGAGGAAACGTGGATCAAACTAGGAAAGCCTCAATGTTTCTTAACTGAGAATATAGTCCGAAATGCAAGCGGTCATCAACTTCAGCTTATTTACGAATTTATATGCAATATAGTCTTTAACAATCAGTCATATTCAGGAAAATGCTATGTTACACCAGTGAAACGACTCAATTTATTGGGGATCGATTGGATTACTAAGTTCGGGTTGTGGGACATTCCACTGAATTATATTTGTAATGTCATGTCTTCGTCAGGAAATGATATATCACTGTCAATCCCAAATAGCAATATACAAAGCGTTCAACAATTACAGAAGAAATTTCCTGATATATTCGATGTTAGCCTTGGCCTTTGTAAGAAAATGAAGGTAGAATTGCACGTTTCTCAAGAAGCTCAGCCAGTTTTTCGTCCAAAACGACCAGTAGCTTATGCTGCAATGTCGCAAGTTGAAGAAGAATTGAATCGACTCCAAAATCTTGATATAATTTCTCCAGTTGATTATTCTGAATGGGATGCACCCACTGTAGCAATGAAAAAGGCCAATGGAAGCATACGTATTTGTGGGGATTATTCGACGGGTTTGAATAATGCACTTCAACCTCACCAATTCCCTCTTCCTACTCCAGACGATATTTTTTCGAAATTAGCCAATTCGAAAATATTCAGCATCATCGACTTATCTGATGCATTTCTACAAGTTGAGGTCTTCTCATTGTAGTGGCGGCTGATGACTCCTACAGTTGTATTGGTTCTTGCATCTCTCATAAATTCCAAGATGGGTCCGTGAAAGCAATATATCATGCTTCCAGATCGCTCACAGACACAGAGAAAAAGTACAGCCAGATAGAAAAAGAAGCTCTTGCATTAGTATTTGCAGCAAAGAATTTTCATCGCATGATATATGGACGCCCTGTAATTTTTCAGAGTGATCATGTTTGGTTCAAAAAAAGGTATTCCTGCCCATACAGCAAATCGTTTGCAAAGATATGCTCTTATTCTGGAAACATACGATTTTCCAATCGAGTCCATCAAAACAGAAGATTTTGGACATGCTGATATACTGTCAAGATTAATCAACTCTGATGCAGCTCAAGATGAAGAATGTATCATTTCTTCAATAAGAATTGAAGCCGAAGTTCTACAAGTTCTGAACATTGCCATTGATTCACTTTCAATTACTCACAGGATGATTCGGCAAGGAACTTCCAAATGCAAGACAATTCAAGAGATCATCAAATACGTTCAAAATGATACCTGGTCAAGAGTCGTTAAATTGAATGGAGAGCTCAAATCATTTAACGACAGAAGAGAAAATCTTTCACTTGTTGATGGATGTCTGATGTTCGCAGAACGCGTGGTAGTTTCAGAGATTTTCAAGAATCGTATTCTACACCCGTTACATAAAGGTCATCCAGGACAAGAAAGGATGAAATCCCTGGCTAGAAGCTACGTATACTGGAAAAATATTGATGCAGACATTCAAGATTTCATCAGAAAATGTTCGAGTTGTGCTGAAATCAAAATTACATACAAAAATTCCATTTTCCACATGGTCTACATCTGCAGGACCCTGGCAACGATTCCATATAAATTTTGCAGGACCAATAAAAGGAGATTCTTTCTTCATTATTGTTGATGCCTTCTCAAAATGGTCAGAAATAGTATGCACAAATAACACGACAACTGCATTTATCATCAGAACATTGGAGAGATTTTTGCAAGCTTCGGAAATCCACAAATTCTTGCTTCCGATAATGCAAGTCAATTTTGCACCGAAAATTTCCAAATATTTTGCAAACAAAATGGAATTGAGCATATAAGGACACCACCCTACCATCCCAAATCAAACGGGCAAGTTGAAAGGTTTGTCGACACATTCAAACGAGCCTTAAAAAAATTGGAAAAGGGGGACAATCTTTGGGACGACAGATTCAGACGTTTTTAGCAACTTGCCAAACCACACCGAATCGTTATACACCAAATGGACTATCTCCATCAGAAGTACTCATCGGTAGAAAAGTGAGAACAACTCATGACCTGTTGTTACCACAACGAGAAGGAGTTTATCTAGATAATGAAAATCATGCTATACTTTCCAAATTTTTCGAAATTGGTGATTTGGTTTATTGCCAAGTTCATTATAATAATGGATACCAACGGAAATCCGGAAAGATTACCGGCAAGATTGGAAATGTCATGTATGAACTATTACTCAAAAATTCCAACAGAATTTTGAGAGCACATGCTAACCAGCTGAAGAAAAGATATATAGAGAGCTCAGAAATCGAGAATGACCCTCTACCACTCGATATTCTGATGGAATCCTTCGAAATATCAAGAAAAACAAGAGGAAATATGCATTCAACTTCAGCTGAGCCGATACCATCGACTTCATCAGCCAAGCCAACTGATAATTTGCCAGCTGATCTGAACCCTGAAGTTATCACGGACCACGTTGCGCACGAGAGTCAACAAGAAACAGAAGTATTTACAGAGCTTCAACGTGGAGTTAGACCGAGTAGAATCAAACGTATTCCCAGTTACCTAAAAGATTTAGAGTTGAGAAGGGGAGAAGTTGGCACCACGTGAAGACCCTGTATCCTATTAAGAGAATGGTAGTCATCTATTGACAAATGAATGTTGTTAATAAATAATTTTGAAGTTGTTATTTTCATACGTTTTCAATATATTACATTTTTGCCTAAAGAGTTTCCAATTCATATCAAGCATCATTAAAATTATAATCTTTCAGCCTCATTTATCCAGGTAGAAAGAGCGTCATGGGTTATTGTTCAGTAGCGAATGCTCCAAGAATATTGAATCACAGACACCTGAGATCAATTTTTTTTTTCATTTTTCCAATTTTCATCGTCGAACAATGCAGTGTATTTGGAATAATAGAATCCACATAAAATCAGAAAGATGGCATACATTTTTTTATTTAAACTGTAAAGATAATATAATTTTCCTTCCAGAAATATTCTTGTGAATTACATATTTTCAGTAAGAATACAAAATTGCGTTATATATTTCAATAAAAGCGATTTTCTGATAGAGGGGGAAAAGAATAGGAAGAAGTTCAAGTATTATACAGTATACCTAGCATCTCATTTCTCGTCATACATGAGGTGAAAATGGGAGAGAAAAGTAAGGAAGATCATAAATAAAAAATATTAAAATTAATCAGTCTAGAGTATTATTTGATTGTGACAAAAAAGAAAGCCTCGATATTTTCTTTTACCTTGACAAATGAAGTCAAAGGATCATAATGTCTTGAAAATATATATTTTCAATCTACCCCCCTATCCCGCCAGAGAAAATACTATTTTGATAAAAGCATTTTTATTTTGGCACGAAGCAGAGTGTTTTTCAGGAATGCAATTTTCCGAAGAACCAATGCCATACACTGTTTTTATTCACAGAAATAGAGTTTGACCATTATTCAGCTTTTATTGACAACCCTTAGATAGCGCTAACAGATACAAAACTTTTTATAGTATTTCTATGTCCGCTCTTGATAGTTTTGTGATAAGTCCCATTCGTTGAATGACCTTTCTAACGACTGATGAGAATAGGAACAAAATTTATCCAAACCTGCCACAATAAAACACTGTAAATGACATTGAATAATAACCAGATTATTACAAAAGATATGACAATAATTGGACTATCATTGCATTTGCATATACAATGTTAGTATGAAGTATATACGGAAGTATATTTGTAACGGTTCATTCTTTAAAAAAAATTGCTCGCCATTTCCGGTTAAGTCGAAAATAGATATCAAATTTGTTGCCTGTGCGGGCAATACTTGGTACGAGTTTCCCACAGACACATTCGTCAATTAAACAAAACAAATTTGAAGTAATTTCATTACGGAGATGAAAGCAAAGTTGAGTACCTATACCATAAAAGAAACTTAATTAGATTCCTTGTTGTGTTTTCCGCCTTGTTAGAGAGTGCTCGTGTACATTTTTCTAGGTCATCTGCAGATTCATCATACTTTGCAAATAAAATACACATGAAGCAGAGATAGCAATCAATGTTTTTCAACTAAGTGTATTTTAAACAAACTAATTGTGAAAGTGCAAAGGGAATATTTAATCGTGGATATTGAAACTCACTTGTACTTCGAATAAAGTGACACATCAATATAAAGCTTTGAAATAACTTGAAAAATGTTATTCAAACATGCATTACTTCTGATGATGTTCAAGTGCACTGAAACAATTAAACTAGATCTCTTTACAATTGAAATTGGACCAATAATGAAAAATGTAACACATATTTTGATATTTTTGAATTATACAAAATTAAACTGCTTCAATTTGGAATATATCCGATTTACTTGAGAGAACAAGCATCTCCAGCTAGAGGACTGAATTGTAATATGAGAACTGAGGCAACTCTGATAACAGCAGTTGTATATATCCTATACAGTTGAAAGCTTTCTACCCTCAATATCTTTCTTCCAGTAAATAATATAAGAAATGGTGCTCAGACATATTATTTTTTTTGAGCGGTTTCCAAAAAATAGCTTTCTAAACAGTAGTTAGAACTTGCCTGCAGTGACATGCATAGTTCTCAGTTTATTATTTAAACATAAATTATTATATTGAGTCTCTTTTTTGAAGAACTGGTTAGATTATTAGGTTGTACCGTTCCAACCCTTTTTCAGGGTTAATTTTAGCCATTAGCTCCAAAAAAATTTCATCAAAAAGTAATCATATAGTAAAATGTAGATGATTGTGTTTATTAAATGCTGGATTTTCAATTCTTGTTGCTGAAATTTCACAGATAACCTTCCTTTTTTGCTACTTCTACCATGAAAAGCTTCTGTAAATGAACGAAAAATTATTCAGCATATTTTAACGATGTGGTAGTATTTTAATGAAGTTTTACCTGTTGGGCTGTTTAGTGATAACTTTAATGAGTGTATGAAAGTGTGGAAATGGTCTACATTCTGCATGGAAGAATTGAAAAGATTTTAATTTATGGAGAGGTTGGAAAGTGTGCACGAAGGGCGGCATTTCTTTTTAATGAAAGAAATGCAATTTTTAATTCAAGTCACAGTTATGTGCTTTATTTGGTGATGTTTTATGAAACAGTTTCGGTAAAAATACAAAAGAAATAACCCCAGAGTACTAAATGAAGAAGCTCAAATTGAAGTTTTTGTAACATTTGCTGCAGAGCCCACGAGTTCCTTACGATCAGTAGCAGAACAGACGGGAATGTCAAGCGAGATTTCAAGAAAAATATGAAATGCAGATTCTTCAAGTGCTCCATGAGGATAATTATAACAGAAGAATAGAATTTTGTGAAACCATGTCTCATAAAGTCAATGACATCCCTATTAATTTTTTGTTGAAGATCTGTTTCAGCGATGATTGTTCGTTTTGTGAATGGCAATGTCAATAGATAAAATTGTCGCTATTGAAGTGACGAAAACCCACATATTTTTCAGATAGGACATGCACTCACAAAAAGTGAATGTTTGGGCTGGTATTCCTGGAAATGCCATTATTGTTCTTTATTTCTTGAAGTAAACTTGACTGGCAATCTGTACTTTGATTTGCTTGAAGATACTATAGACTCTCTCATAACTCTTGAACTACAAACTCAAATTGAGGTATTGCACTGTTGCAGGAGGTTGAGTTATGTTTCCAGCAGGATGGTGCTCCACCAAATTATTTTGTTCCCGTCCGTCAGTGGTCAACCGAAAGATTCCCGGATAGATGGGCTGATGGGCAGAAGGGAAGAAATCCGTTGTTCGTAAAACACAACATGCTGATACTGATGAACTTGAAAGACGAATTGAAGCAGCATGCCGGTCAATTCCCGGTGAAGTTTTCCGAAATGTTAGAGAGTTGTTCGAAAACAGACTTTATTACTGTTCAGAGCAAAATGGAAAACATTCTCAACAGTTCCATGTTTTCATGGATTCCATGTTTGAAATTTCTTTTTCACAAATAATTTTTGTACCAGGAAAATAAAAAATCGTACGTGTAGAACATATCAATTCCTGTTATTCAAGGGTTGAAACGGTGTCACCTACCCTTTTAACAATTTCTGTTGAAAGGAGAGTTAATAAAATAATGCATCTCAGTGCAAGTAAGTTTTAATTACTTGTCTAAGTTTAGAACGCTATTTTTTGGAAACTGGTCACCATCGTATGAAAATTGTTCATCTCATGCTGGAGTGACATTTTTCACTTTCTGGAGATATAAGAGATGACCCAGTAGAAACACGTTTTAAAACCAAACTCAAAGAAGTTTTACTCATGAGTTGTTTTACAGTGTTGATGATATCTTGTAGGTGAGGCCAGTCTTGATTGTGATTCAATTAATTTTTGTATCTGTTAGGTGTTCAATATACACCTTTTATTGTATTCAGAGCAATGCTTCGTGGAATGTTACTGTCATTTGTATATACATTTTTGTTTTCATTGCTGAATGATTTCATCTAATTTTATAGACGTATCCTTATTTTATCATATCTTATCTTTAAAGATTTATTATTATTATGTATTATTATTCATGTAACTGGAATGGTTCAATTGCTTTATGGAATATTTTTGAGTTCATAATATCCTTTATTAAAATTACACTCTACTCCTAGCATTTCTCTTAATTCTGGTAAATTGTGAGTGAATAATTAGTTAGTGAACTCAGCCGATATGTTGTTATATTGTTGTTGAAATCTGATAATACAATGATTTGTCATGGAATCTTTTTTATGTACGGTATTATCCAATATTTCGACAATAATCCTGAATTACTTCGGTTACCTATTATTATAATTACTTCGTACGGACCTGTTCCGACACACTGGGTTTTTTGAATTGCGTCATCGGTAATTTGTTTGCATTAAATATCATGAAACATTTTTTTTTGTTGAAATATAATCTGGTCATTGATCGTATTAGGTGATACAAAGTTTCATTCAACCTGCATGTGAAAGTGCACTTGACAACATGTAGTAGATATGAAACAATTTTATGAAATTATAGTAATAACATATACAGGGTGAGCATAATCCGGAAATTGAATACTTAGGTTATTTGAGGTCATATAGCCATCCAGCTAAGATACACACATCCTGATGAACCCTTTTAAAGCAGTATGTCTGGTGTGAAAATGCGTACCTTAAGACTGAGGCTGAAAATGTTGAAGCCAGAAGCATATGAAAGATAATCAAAACATGAAAAGGGGACCACAACGCCAAAATAAACATCAAGTATATCAAATTGCTTACGAATTGTGAATAATCAAAAATATGGCAATCGGCAGCAGAGAAGTTTACTGCTGCCGGTAAATACATTAAATTTTATAGACGATTTTTGCAAATGTTCTGTTTCAAGTCCCTTCTACCATGGTCTGAGAGCTGGAACCGAAAAAAACGAATTTGATCTTTGATGTATATAAAGTTAATTGATATTAATTCTGATACTGAATTTGATTTCATGATTATAATCACAATACATAACTGAATCATCAAAAACTTCAGGTCTATTGATTTGGAAGCAATCGAAATTTAAAAACTGAAGCCACATTGCACCAAGTATGTATACTTAGTTTTTATCATATAAGAATGATTTTGAAAATATTCAGTCAGAAACATTTTCAAACAGAAAAAATCTCTCTTTTCAGATTTTACCAAATTAGAATTAGCTAAAAAATTTAAATTTATTTGAAAAAATTTCATATTTGACAGGTGTAGCCGATCGATAACAAAAAATCTTGAACGTTAAGTATTGTGCATTCAAAGCACGAACTGTTCATGAATGTTACTACTGGACTTTTTAATATGAACGTTGTGCTATTTTTCTACTTGTACGATCTACTTTTATCCCAATACATTATTTATAAAGGAATGACTAAATATATTCAATTCATTATTTTCAAGCCACCAAAATACTAAATTAATTATTGTTCAGCTCTTGATATATAAAACAACCATAGTTATTGATTGCAAGAGTGTTTTAAACGTTTTATTCAAGCAAACACATTTGAAAGCGAGAACGCAGTTTGGGCAGTTAGTTTTCTCAAATAGGTTAATAAAAAGCGACTAAGACACAAATCCAATCCATTTTTTTTGAAACTTTTTATAAAAAAACATTTCTCGTCACCAAATACTCCATTGAAAATTTGATTTCCTTCACTAGTGAGAGAACATTTCCCACTAATTTCGAAATTATTTGATTAATATTGAATTCAACAATAATGAATATTATAATTAATCTGCGTTCCGGGACTGCTTGAATTGGTTAAAGGTAAGTTTATCGGGATCCTCCTTTAAATTTAAATTAAAGTGATTTAACTTACGTAGTTGTTTCTTGAATACGAATCCAAAGGAAATTCGAGGGTGTCTTAAATACCCTTTGAATAATGTCCCTCTGAAGCTTAAAAATCTTCTTTATTCAAACACGAATATTTTTATTAAAAATCACACAAAACGTGTAATTTTTTTCTCGAAATTTTTTTTCAGACGTTCATCTACCAAAGACCCCTCACATATACTACGCTTTTGGCTAATTTTGCTCAAATTTTAATATGTTCTAGATCCTGGCATTTTCATTTCGTAGTCCAATTTACAGATCAATCCTATGACCAGTTTGCATTTCATCTGTAGCTTCAGAGTTCCTTCATGCGAATAGGAAAATGATATCTCGCAAAGGATATTTTCCTGTCATAGATCAATTTGAATGTTCATTGCCGCAGAGGCT
Organism: Chrysolina americana; assembly: GCA_958502065.1. NCBI lineage: Eukaryota > Metazoa > Arthropoda > Insecta > Coleoptera > Chrysomelidae > Chrysolina > Chrysolina americana. The sequence goes on from OY293411.1 coordinate 23,025,320, forward strand.
TGAAGCATATAACGTAGTTAATACCCGTTTTGGGTTTCTCAACTAGTTCAAGCTGGATACACTTACTGAAGAAGAGATAATTGCAGCAGCTCAAAACTTACATATACAATTTCAAGTTGACATTTTGAGTAATTGCTATTTTTGTGTTTCAAGAAAATAAGGAAAATGGAAAAGTCATTAGTCAAGAGGGTATATATGAACTCTTCCTATAAAAAAAACGTCAAAAATGGTTTTCCAAATATCGATGTCGCTCTAAGAATGTACCTGTCACTTATGGTCACAAACAGCAATGGAGAAAGGTCATTTTCAAAATTGAAGTTGATAAAAAAACATACTGAACCTCCAAGTTAGAAGACAGGCTCAACGCTTTGGCTTTCCTCAGAATTGAAAGTGATATTTTGAAACAATCAGATTATTGTAACGATTTCGAGACCGGCCTCGAGACCCGTCCTGATCGCCACATTAGTTATGCACCCTCTGTTAACAACGTCCGCTTATCTGCTGGCCAACGGATAAACAATTATGACTCATCGCCGAGAACAAGCTCGAATAAAATCGGTCGCTTCTACAGCCATCTGTATGAGTCATTCTATAGTCCCGATCAATCGAGAACTGCGAAAATAATCTGCTTGCGGGTATATAAGGCGCTATAGATGGCAGGGATATAGTCACAGAGAGTTGCAGATATAGTTCCAGAGTTCGCAGACAGAGAGTGGCAGTGGAAATAAACTTGAAATAGTCAATGTTTTAGTTGAATAATTGTTTAAGTGGTGATTTAAATAAATTAGCAAAATTAGTTTAGTGCATTTATTCTACATTATGAACATATAAATAATTTTATTAGTATGAAGTGTAGGCGCAAACAAGTTTGCCACTGATATAACATTAGTTGAAATATTCATTAGAACTTGCTTGTTTGATACATTATTTTCATTTGTCTCACATTAAGATGATAAAATGTTTTCTTAGAATTACAATATTTCATTTTTTAAATTACATAAACTGTCTAATGTAGATAGACATAAACCACGTTGTGTTCTTTCACTGATATAGTTGTTAATTGTCCGTAGCAATGTTAATACATCGTGTACATTATATACCTTAATGATTTCCATTTCTTCCTATATTTATTATTTCATTAATTCATTAATTTCTAAATATTGTATAGAAAAATTTTCTACACTATAAAAATAAAATATTCTTTTTTCTTTTAAGTGTTTAGTTATAAAGTTGCAACAGAATGTGATATTTGCAAGTTAATTAAAAAAAAAAATTCCTCCACATGTTCAGCCTACTGGTCTACAGATCCTAAATACGGCCCTGCTTGTGTTAATATTAAAAAATTATGAGTCTGTGATGTAATCGATGGCTTAGAGTGGTACATATTCGTAAGCTAAATGGTGATTAGAAAAAATACAGAACTATGAAATGAATACGAGTTGTAGGGGGTTCAGTTTGATGAATACTTCATCATGTTTCAATTAATAATAGATTATGTAAATATCCAGGCATGTGCATATCGAACATTTGAATGACATACAGTGTCTTTCAAAACTATCGAAACGGTCTCATATTTCAGAAACGGCTGTGAGAAAATTTACGAAAATTTCGACAGGTTGGTTTTTGATGATGTCCGATTCAACGGTGATATTGGCAATATTGCCAAATCAACAGTTCTCCAGATATTGAGGGTACCTCCATTTTTTCAAATGGAACACCCTATTTGTTTTTATTGCATTGTTCCAATATTTAGGAACGTTCCAATATTTTCAATACGGTTAAAGAAAAATTCGTGAAATTAAATACAATATGGTTTCTGATGATGCCCGATTGAATGGTGATATCGGCAATGTTGCCAAATCAACAGTTTTTCAGATATTGAGGGTATTTCAATTTCTTCAAATAGAAAACTATATTTATTTTCATTGCAATCAATTCAGCACTCCGTTATCCCTCCAAATATCAGATTTTTAACTGATGCGGTTTTTGAAATACGACAACATGGCATTTTTGTTGATATTTTTGTGATATTTTATACGAGATATTTTTTGATGATGATCGATTCAATGGTGCTATCGGCAATGTTGCCAAATCAAAAGATTTTCAGATATTGAAGGTAACTCAATTTTTCCAAATGGACAATTCTATTTATTTTCATTGCGATCAATTCAGCGCGCCGTCGTTACTTATGTCTCCAAATACCAGACTATGAATTAATGTGATTTTTGAAATATAAGAACATGGTTCGTTGAAATGTCTGCGAAAGGTCCAATATTTTCAAAAGGGTTCGAGAAAATATCATGAAATTTCATACAAAATGCTTTTTGTCGAAACAAATTTTTAATAATTGAATTTTTTTTCAATAGAGTTTAGAATCAAATAACAGAAACTGAAAACTATCTGACCAAGTGCTCAAAATTTTTGTCATCATTTTGTCATCATTTGCTAAACAATAGCCCAAGCGGTCATAGAATTCTTTCACGGTATTAGTTAACATTTGAGGCGTGATTAAAAGAGCTGCTGACATATTTTATTTTTCAAGATTTCTAAATTTGCTGGTTGCTCAAACTACTATAATTTAAAATCTGATATTTGGAGACATAAATAATGAGACATCGCTGAATTGATTTCAATGAAAACAAATAGGGTGTTCCATATGAAAATGTTGAGATATCCTCAATATCTGAAAAACTGTTGATTTGGTATCATTGCCGATATCACCATTGAATCTGGCATCATCAAAAACCCGCATGTATAAAATGTCACAAATTTTTCTTGAACCGTGTTGAAAATATCAGAACGTTCCCAGACTTTTGAACGAAAAAGCCATGTTGTCATATTTCGAAAACTGCATTGATTAAAAATCTGATATTTGGAGAAATATGTAATGAGGCATCGCTAAATTGATTGCAATGACAACAAATAGGGTGTTCCATTTGAAAAAATTGAGTTACCCCCAATATCTGAAAAACTGTTGATATGGCAACGTTGACGATAACATCATTGAATCGGGCATCATAAAAAACCACCCTGTCGAATTTTTTTATAAATTTTTACGGTGCCGTTTCTGAAATATGAGACCGTTTCGATACTTTTGAAAGACACTGTATAATGAACCGTTATTTGAGAGTACTTATAATGAAACATAATTTCTCTTATGTTTCTGTTACGATTTTTTTTTATTTCCGCGAACTACTGAAACTGTATTTGTTTTTTGAATTTTCCATGTTTTAACTGAGTCAGGAACTGAAATCTTGATGCCAGGATGATATGTATGCTATGAACTTTGTGATACTGACTTGTTTATTGTTAGTGTTAGTAATATATTGTAAAAAAATAACACTTCTTGCAAGGGCATTAATACTGTTTTTCAATAGTTCTATGCTTTCGTTTTCAATGTTTTCCAGTAATTTACTTTATAAAATGAGGCTGTACATTATGCAAATTTGGTACTCTGACTGAGTTAACCGTACCAAATTCAAACCAAGAGAAGTTACTGCCTATTCACATCATGTTTAATTAGCAAGTAGTGTGGTTCTTATTTGGTATGTCATGGTAATCATTTAGACAGAATACCACCATAGTTCAAAATGGTTTGCAACTCTACTCACCCATATTTCATGACATAAAAACATCAATGCCAATGAGAATTAGATATTCAAGTGCAGATGGGAAACAATATCATTCGAGGTTGTCTCGTTGCTATAAAAATGTATATTAAGATACTTTAGTACATTAGAATACAGATTTAGGGTTTAGCAATGATTCAAACCAAATTTTGCATCGTGCTGGAAAGTCAAGTTTGTAGTTGTTTTTACACCATTTTTGTTATCTAACTATTTTGGTCTAGTACACAACAGTTTTTGGCATGGACCCAAGCTAGTTACTTAACCAAGCGAAGTGTTTACACCACGATGACCAAGACTATCTGTTTAAAATAAAGTCATTAGTCAGCTTATCAAGAGACGCTATAAACGTGGCCAGTGTGGGTTTAATACGCTAATTTGGGAAACACCGTGCGTGATAGTTTCCATCAAAGTCAGTGAGTCGGGGCTCATTATTTCGAAAGTTTTTGAAACATGCATTAAATCACACGAATTCAGTTTACTCTCCATCTATGTATGGAGGATTATTTCTGTTTCTATTAGATGTCTATTCCTGAAGAAATGTTAATGGTATCTGCTACATCAAGTACGAAATTACAAAATTTACTGTTCATCTTGTTTTTGAGAAACAATGAATTTATTTCCGTTATTTGAATCTATTTTATGACTATTGTTCGTGACAAGTCATTGTTTTTCCTAAGACAACATAAATTTTCACTTCCCAAAGATTCTTGGTTTTGTAAAAGTACTAAGTACAAGGTGCGATAATATATTCTCCAAATCTCGCGATGTCAGTTCTCCAATTCATGCAACTTGTATGCAAAAACAATACACTGAAAGTGTTTCATTACGAAATAGTTTAAATATTTAATTTAATGTGACCTCACTCATTCAACTTTTTTGTCTTTAAATACAAATAACATTGTTATGGAGACGTGTGTATGGTACCAAGACGTACCAACTGAAATTATTGTGACGTGGTTGCATTGATAACCTTTGGAATTGATGTTTTATAATTATTATTCAACTTGAACAATATTATCTTGAGGTCAGAATATTCGTGTCAACCAAGGATTCGGAGGAAGAAAGCGAAACAGGAAGTCAAAGAGTATATGTTAATACTTTCAACATTCGAAACCCGAATCGAAACAAGTAAATTATTTCAAAGGCAATTCTAATACTCAACCAAGACTGGTCACTAATAATAATTATTACACTTTCACTTTTGGATATTCCCAGATTTTTACTCTAGTCAAATTGTTTACCAAACATGACAGGTTTCGAAGAATTAACTAAAAAAAATTGTTTTTACGAGTAATGCACCCAGATTTTCGGAGAAAACCCCTTAGAACCAGAGCTTGTGCAAGCAAGGGAGATCCAGGACCTACAGCTTATAAAAGTGGAATCCGAACCACTTTAGCTCAGTGGCAGGCGGTGGGGATCGAACCCACTTAATTCTTGGTTCACTTCGCCTTCCCAGGCACATTATTCTTGGATGCAGTAATCACTCAACCCACGAACGTGGGGAGTGTTTACTTGGGCACCGGAAATAGGGGCCGACTGTTCCCGAACGGAAAAAAGAAGATTATACTATTCACTTGGTATATATGCTACGTCAGTTGAAAAATAATTTTTATTGTATGTGAGGAAAAGAGAACGAGAACAGGTGTACACAAACACATAAGTACCAAAATAACAGGTATATGAGCATTTTACAACCTTCTCAATATTATACCTGATACAAAAAATTTTGAATTTGACTGAAATTGCTTGTGAGATTGTTAATTGAACATTCTTGGTGACTTTAGTTGCACTTTTCTAAGAGAAAAGTTTGAACACAATCATGTAATATCTATCACTTATGGGTCTGTTTGAGAGATAAAGATTTTTTCAAGTTATTTAAATTTTTTTCTATATAGTTTTATTTTATGCCTGGTTTATGTCAGATATTTTTTTAACTTAACATTTTGTTTTTGCTCTCGCTAAATTGATTTGTACAGTTAATGATCTTTCGTCAAGTTATTTTGTTCACTATGGTTAAATAAATCATTTTTGCCATTTATGATTCTCTGAATTGTGATAGATCTCCTTCGTAAGGCAAATAATAAGTAGCAATTATTTTGTCCTAACGAAGCGTTCGATGTCATTAACCATGAAGTACAATTACAAAACTAGAGTGTTATGGTATCAGAGAAAAAGCTAATGTTTTAATTGAATCAGTTTACCAAACTGTTTGACACGATAATAAAGTTAGTACAAATTGATAAAGGTGTGCCCCAAGGCAACATAGTTCGGCCAATTTGATAGATGACTTTCCCAAACCAGTTCAGTTTTTTATTATTTGCTGATGACATATCAGTAATGTGTCAGAGGGAAATCAATCTTAAGATAACAATTTAACCAATCACATACTTTTCAAATATGGTACAGAAGATCCCATATTATCACATACAATTCTCGAATGAATGGAACTAATTCATCTTAGATACATACCTCCAGAACGATTAAAGTATCCATGATTTCAAAATGTTTTATCTTGCCTAATCCTATTGACTAGAGTATATATATATATATATATATATATATATATATATATATATATATATATATATATATATATATATATATGAAAACTAAAAGTTCGGGTTGAACCGCGTCTAGAATTTGTTGAAATTCGACGTTTCGGCTCCGATTTTGGAGCCATTTTCAAGAACTGAAAAAGAAAGAAAATTAATAAATGGTTGAAACGTAATTCTACGCTGAGATCTCAATCTGCCTACTCCTCAGGTATAATTACGTTAGGTTTTTGTGACTTGACGTCGGGGTCTCAATCTGCCTACTCCCCATGTCTCGTCACTGGTTCTCTCTAAGGTCTCAATCTGCCTACTCCTTCGAGAGAACTGAGGAATTGTGGGTTGAGGAACTGTATTTATAGTGGACGTGGCTGTAATGGCCGTGTGCAATGTATTGGCGCGAGGTGAACTATAGGCGGGAACAGAGTTGGCGCTAGATTAGCTGTGTGCGGGAACTTGGTTGGCGCTAAGTGAGCTGTGTGCGGGAACTGGGTTGGTAGGAAATGAGTTGATGCGTGCAATGAGAGGCTTCCAGGTATTGGGAAGTCTACGTCCGTCGTCGCGAGTGTTGAGGCAATTGGGGCGCTTCTCTATCTCAAGGGCTTCTCGGATGATCCTGGTTTGCATGATCCTGGTTGCAGAATTTCCACCGAGAAAACTCTGCAAACCAGGATCATCCGAGAAGCCCTTGAGATAGAGAAGCGCCCCAATTGCCTCAACACTCGCGACGACGGACGTAGACTTCCCAATACCTGGAAGCCTCTCATTGCACGCATCAACTCATTTCCTACCAACCCAGTTCCCGCACACAGCTCACTTAGCGCCAACCAAGTTCCCGCACACAGCTAATCTAGCGCCAACTCTGTTCCCGCCTATAGTTCACCTCGCGCCAATACATTGCACACGGCCATTACAGCCACGTCCACTATAAATACAGTTCCTCAACCCACAATTCCTCAGTTCTCTCGAAGGAGTAGGCAGATTGAGACCTTAGAGAGAACCAGTGACGAGACATGGGGAGTAGGCAGATTGAGACCCCGACGTCAAGTCACAAAAACCTAACGTAATTATACCTGAGGAGTAGGCAGATTGAGATCTCAGCGTAGAATTACGTTTCAACCATTTATTAATTTTCTTTCTTTTTCAGTTCTTGAAAATGGCTCCAAAATCGGAGCCGAAACGTCGAATTTCAACAAATTCTAGACGCGGTTCAACCCGAACTTTTAGTTTTCAAATATCTGACCGCGGAAACCTATCTGAACACATATATATATATATATATATATATATATATATATATATATATGAAAACTAAAAGTTCGGGTTGAACCGCGTCTAGAATTTGTTGAAATTCGACGTTTCGGCTCCGATTTTGGAGCCATTTTCAAGAACTGAAAAAGAAAGAAAATTAATAAATGGTTGAAACGTAATTCTACGCTGAGATCTCAATCTGCCTACTCCTCAGGTATAATTACGTTAGGTTTTTGTGACTTGACGTCGGGGTCTCAATCTGCCTACTCCCCATGTCTCGTCACTGGTTCTCTCTAAGGTCTCAGTCTGCCTACTCCTTCGAGAGAACTGAGGAATTGTGGGTTGAGGAACTGTATTTATAGTGGACGTGGCTGTAATGGCCGTGTGCAATGTATTGGCGCGAGGTAAACTATGGGCGGGAACAGAGTTGGCGCTAGATGAGCTGTGTGCGGGAACTTGGTTGGCGCTAAGTGAGCTGTGTGCGGGAACTGGGTTGGTAGGAAATGAGTTGATGCGTGCAATGAGAGGCTTCCAGGTATTGGGAAGTCTACGTCCGTCGTCGCGAGTGTTGAGGCAATTGGGGCGCTTCTCTATCTCAAGGGCTTCTCGGATGATCCTGGTTTGCAGAGTTTTCTCGGTGGAAATTGTTTTTGTGTTTTTGAAGTCTATTTTGTGACCTGTGTCTTCTCGATGTTTATAAATAGACTTCAAAAACACAAAAACAATTTCCACCGAGAAAACTCTGCAAACCAGGATCATCCGAGAAGCCCTTGAGATAGAGAAGCGCCCCAATTGCCTCAACACTCGCGACGACGGACGTAGACTTCCCAATACCTGGAAGCCTCTCATTGCACGCATCAACTCATTTCCTACCAACCCAGTTCCCGCACACAGCTCACTTAGCGCCAACCAAGTTCCCGCACACAGCTCATCTAGCGCCAACTCAGTTCCCGTCCATAGTTCACCTCGCGCCAATACATTGCACACGGCCATTACAGCCACGTCCACTATAAATACAGTTCCTCAACCCACAATTCCTCAGTTCTCTCGAAGAAGGAGTAGGCAGATTGAGACCTTAGAGAGAACCAGTGACGAGACATGGGGAGTAGGCAGATTGAGACCCCGACGTCAAGTCACAAAAACCTAACGTAATTATACCGGAGGAGTAGGCAGATTGAGACCTCAGCGTAGAATTACGTTTCAACCATTTATTAATTTTCTTATTTTCTTTCTTTTTCAGTTCTTGAAAATGGCTCCAAAATCGGAGCCGAAACGTCGAATTTCAACAAATTCTAGACGCGGTTCAACCCGAACTTTTAGTTTTCATATATATATATATATCTATATATATATATATATATATATATATATATATATATATATATATATATATATATATATATATATAGTCGTTTGATCAAATATCTATCAGGTTGCTCATTAACCTAAGAATTTTTACCGTTTATTGTGCCTACATAATATAGCAAGTTTTGCTAGAACATATTTGCATACATTTTCTGCAAAATGGCCACAAAAAGAAGTAGAAAATCCAACTTATAAAATAACTCTGTTTGAGGAAGGAACATACTACAGTTCTATGAAAATATAGAACGCATTATTCCCACATTTCAACGATATCAATACTATGAGTATTTTCAACACAGTTTGAGAGCAAACTGCAAAACCCCCTCACTTATTCGACGAATCTATTACGTTTGTCAATGTTTGTCTATGTATCGATGTCGATGATGTTTCTTAAGACACCAGTGACATCGTTCTTCCTTGCGTTCCTGGAAAATGCCTAAAACTTGATATGTAAGTCCTCCGCGTTTGCTTGGCTTATTATCGTGTACCCTGCTTATAGGAGTAAGATCTCTCATCAGAGGAGAATGAAGTGCTTGCATAGAGTTTCCTAATATATATCGGGATAAAGACAACCCCTGCAAGTTACCGCAATGCATTCAATCGAATGTATCTATCACTGTCGGTGATTATTCGGAATACCCTGTTCTGCATCCTAACCAGCTTCGTGCGAGTAGGATAATGGATAGATGGAGGTTTGTGGGCTGACAGAAAAATAAGCATGTACGCCTCTCACTTGGGCCCATCATGCACCGATGCTGATAATTGGTTCAATTTTCAATCAAATAAATGAATAAAGGTTTATTCTATAAAATTTCCAATAAAATCACCGCAGAGTTGTCTAGATCATTACATTTCATCAGCGTCTTCTTTCTTCACCCCACGCGAGCTTGGATGTTCAACGTTGGCAAATAGACGCACGGAGAGCCGCCTCCCCCCACACCATTGTTGAGGATGGAGGCGAGCGCCTGTTCCAAGGAGTGCCTAGGGTCCGGATCAGGGAGCGCTGACAGCTGCCTCCGCTGATGTTAGCGGATGGTCTATACAACTCTTGAGGGTTGTAGGTGGCATAATACACGCCTCCTGCGAAGCTTATGCGTGTCGTTCATTGCATTCTATCCAGATACTGCTATGGTCTAAGTTCGTGTGAGGTTTATTATTGCGAGTTAATCCCGGAAAAGGCTAACAGCAAAAAACCGGGTCAAGGTACTGGGCGTTTCATAACTTCATGCGGCTAGGTTTCCTACGGAACCGGATTTTCCCATATTTCCTGGAAAATATCCAGCGCTGTGTTTGCGGGGCTCATTATCGAAAATTAGAAGTCTTGTAAGATCTCTGGTTGAGGAACTTTTGGGGAGGTGGAACTTGTAAAATTTGTATGAAAAGTTTTTTACATGTGTCGGGATCGAGTCGACGCCAGCAAGGTCGCGCAGCGCATCCAGTCGAATATACTTATCACTATCAGTGATGATACGAAGCACTATGTTCTGCATCCTGTCCAATCTCATAAAAGGAATTTTGGGCAGGCTGCAGAACGCTGGGCAGGCGTACAACATCGCCGGCCGAATAACTTTCTTGTAGATAGCCATGTTTGCCTCAAGCTTCATGTGGGAACCTCTGGCTATTAGAGGGTACATGCGTTTTACCGCAACTGCAAGCCTCTAAATAGCCGAGATCAGGTGCTTGATACCTTTTGCACACTCTGCGTTTAGAACGATACTCCCAAAATGCGCTTCCCGTATTGCTGCCACTACCTGGCATTTGGAGAATCTGAGAAGCTGACCCCTCATCCTTCAAGCTCCACCTGCTATAGGGTATCATACCAGTTGTAGAATATTGGACATTGCATGACTTAACAATTATCTGTTCAATATCGTTGATTTTCAAAGTATATCAATCAAATTTCGAAACATATTCACTGAATCTGAAAAATATTTTTGATTATATCGTTCATTATTTCATAATTGTTTTGATGAATAGATTTGTTTAGATATACTAGACTTTTGTTACATATTTCGTTATACTCCAGCTAATTAGTGCTTGTTCTGGGTATAATTATAGTGCATTCATATTTCAAATACAGACGATGTCAACAAAAGCACGTGAACACCAAACTAGAACAGAGACGCATTAAGCTTGTTCACCCAATGAAATGAATTTGAAAATGTAATATCCTCCAAAACCAACCCAGAACTTTACACCAAACCAATTATTTAAAATAAATAATCAATAATGTAATTAAAAACTCAAAAATAAATCACCGCTACAACTTCGAACAAATAGCAGCTTCAATAATTGTAACGCAGCCAAGTTGAATACATCTCTGCAAAAACATTTCGTTTGGTATTGTGTCAGGTTGATGTTCTATGGACCAATAGCGTTGCGAGAATTGGCGATCACGAGGTGGACACGCTGCAAGCATGCATTGATCACTGTTTACATCGAGCGGATTTGAAATATGAATACACTACAAGTTCAACGCAATGTTTTGAAGCAACCAATCTTGAAATTATAGATCTCGCCCTTTTTATAGCTATCGAATTCAAAATTTTATTCAAATAATCATTAGATTTAGTGGTATTCAATTAATTTCCATTTTGTGTTAATTTTTGTCTGTAGTGTTCAATGATATAAACATACTCAAAAAAAATTAAAACTTTTATTTCTGTCAACCCTCAGAAGTCTCCTAGACTTGTGCGAGCTAGGGAAGACGTAACCCTCATTTTTTAACGAGTGATGCCATGCACTTCATTAAAAAGAAACACCCATGATTTCACTTATCCACCGATGATAAATCTATATTTCAACATTTTATTAACATTTTTTCAATTTCTCTCACAACAACTAGGAAAAAATTGGCGGATCTACCGGATGATTCAACCAAAAGTATTCGCGGCCTTGTAACATTCTTATTTGTAGAAAAACAATAACGTCCCTCATACATTTTGTCAATGGTATATTGATAGCGGCTGCCTGAGTTCAACCATATATGAAACTTTAAATATTCCCTCCGTAATAACATCGAGAATATAAATTGGTCTGAAATATAACTGAATATTTTTTATGCATTGTTAACAGTCATTTACTATACACGGATGTTTGAAAAATGTAACGTCATGGAAAAACGTTAATTTTTCTTCTGCAAAAGTGTAACACCAACAAGGAAATACAAATTGATCAGATGTTTGGAGTGCCGTCCTCATTTGTTTTCAGAACACAACTTTCCCCTGTTATGACATCCTGAGTGCTTATTCTCTTTGGAGACTGATGCTGTTCAACGTCCAACACTCATGGCGTTTCATTTTGTAGAAGACTTAGATATTTACAAGGGCTTCAATGTAAACATATATTTTGATCTGGCGACCTTTTAACACTTGTACTACTCGACGTTTCCATGATAAAAAAGTATAATATTTTATGAGGCTGAACTCAGAAAGACAACCTCTATCATAATTTACAATTAAAAATATGCCAATTCATATGAAAAAAAAAGTTGTCAGGAAAATCTTCGACAGGTGACAACGTGTAGATAATTGAAATGAACCATTGAAAAAATATGTTTTTTTCTACAAATGAGGCCTTGTGGCCGCGAATACTTAGCTGAATCACCCGGTATATATATATATGATTAACTTTTTAAATGAGCGTTCAATTAAGAGAAATATATTAATTTCTCAGTAATTTTATGTGTTTCAATGCCAAATCTACTCTTTGAGATACTTGTGGTACCAAGCTGTACCAACTAAAAGAACGACTATGATGAAGTTGCATCAAGAATCCATCCAATTATTATGCACCGAATTGAATAGCTATTAACTTAAGGTCGTGAAAGGATGGATCGTTCAAGGATTTGAAAACAGGAAGTTGAATATACTTCTAATCGATGTAGAAATGATTATCACTATTCGTCTTGATTGAAAAAGAAAAACGAACCGTCTAATAAAAAACTGATTTTTTCTCCTGCACAGGATCATGTTCACGAAATATTCACAAATACCCCCCGGAAAACTCTGAATGATATTCCGCGACACCTTGAATAACACTATGTTGGTGACATATTTGATGGTGAAAAAAAAGGCAAAATGGTATACAATAAATATAAGGGATTCTGTTTTTTGATGGGGTTCCATGAAATTTCAATATGCTACTTGGATGAAAATTATAAGGGAACTTCAAAAGGACATCAACTTTGCAGAAACCATGCGCGTTTTTTGAAATAGAGGTCCAAAGATTCTGTGTTGATTTGAATGAACTTTATATTAACTATGATTTATAAATTTAAAAAAAAATCAGTTAGACTGGTTATAAAGGGTGTTTCACAAATAAGATATATGATTTGTATATCATTTCAAATGATGGCCAGAAGACTTATCGGGGCTAATACCATAAGTGCTTTGAAAATTAACGATTATTCTGAAAAAAACATGTTTATTTCTTTCGTTGTTTCACAGCATAAATTGCCCGGCTTCAAAAGAGGAGAGCAAATTTTTGAAACAATGAAAAAAATAAACGAGTGCAGATTTTTCAAAAAACACGTTTTTTCAAAATATTTCGGTTAATTTTTGATGCACGAATGGTATTTTGGTACAATATTTCAAGAATACACAAAGATTAATATTAATTATTGTTATAGTTGATACTACAATCATTGTTAGCATGTCCTGTCATCCACCAGTCGGTTTAGTTGAATTGTCACCTAGCATGCTGAAATACAGCGATAATCCACATATCCACATAGTAGGTGGATTACCGCTGTAGTTCAGCGACAATTTCCCTTATATTATATAATCCAATCAAATGTCATAATTTCCTCATTTCGAACCAATGAGAATAGGACTTTTTGAAAACACTTCCTCCAGCCCGTGGTATTTTCAAAACGGTAAATATACGAACGTCATTTTGACGGTTCAACTCTTTAACTGACATTGATTACACAAGATGAACCGTTCTTGCAATGCGCATTCAGTCCAAAATATAATGTATTCGTGAAAATTTCTGATCGAATATTCCTTCGAAATGCAGAATTTCCAGAATACTTTCACCTTGCCAGGCACTCAAACTGTGTTGCTGTACAAAACACCACTCAAACTGTGTTGCTGTACAAAACACCACTCGAGCAAGCTCTCGTGGTGTTTCTAAGCAACAGAGTTTTCGTGCCAGCAAGGCTAAAGTATTTTTCGAATATTCTGCATTTTGTCGGGATATTACTACTGATAATTTCATAGCCCTTATGGACATTTTAACACATGAGTGAAATTTTCATCGGAGTTTTTCGATATTTTGTTGAGTTGATTTATGTATATTTTTTTCGTGTAAATTGGGTATTTATTATTTTCATGTTATCAATTTTGGTTGGAAAATATGAATAATCCTTTAAATCTCTTGTCTGCATTATTGATAGAATCTAATTTCTGTCAGAAGTACCACCAAAATTGTGTACATCAACTGCAGTGTTCTTGTATTAATATATTCCCAATTATCCCTGCGAAATTTCTGCGGACTATCACTGAACTTGGCTCCGGCCGTTATTCAGGTTATCCCCATGCTCATTCTAGAGTAGTAGGTAGTTTATTTTCCAGAATATGACCTAGATATCTGACCTGTCTTTCACTCAATGTATCATTTTAATGGACTTTCCTTTATTTATTTTAATTTTTCCTCCTTGTGAACGCCTCTATGTTATGCTTATTCGGGTTAATATTCAGTTGCCCTGCAATCATAACCTTGTATGGGAATTTTTGTTACAACTATCACGGATTAAAATAGATTGTTGTTTGATGTCTGTTCTGTTTAAAAAAATTTAGAAAGACTGTTACTTGAACAATATAAGAATGGAAAATCTTAATCTTTCCATCGAGAAAATTACCAAATGATACTAAATTTCTAGATATTTCTATGCTATTCCACATCATCGATCAGAAAGATTTAGCATGCTTCTAAATATTTTGAACCATGAGACAAACATGGTTGAATTGTTTTGAATTATTGGTTTCTCTGAAACATAGTGGCGATTTCAAACGAATACTATTATTCGAGAGATACGAGATATGACAATTCAAAAGTGTCAATTTGATACCATCAAATAGTATATTATATAACATGGAACTAAAGTGCATGTTTTAATCCCCCACGTGATGTTTATTGCCTGAGGGCTCGTAGAACCCGAGGGCCAATAATCACGTAAGGGATAAAATATCTCTTTAGTCCCGAGGCATATACGATAGTTTTTGCACTTCCCAGTATTATAACTTAAAATATTAATACAATTAATAATTTTGATGACTTATATAAACACGGTACTTGGATTACTCAGTAGGTAACGTTATAGCAAGTGTCAACAACATTTTTTCAATTCAGTGACAATTCAATTAATATTGACATTTGAACGAATCGTAATTTAACTAAGAGAATTTCAAGAAAATCAATCAAGAAATGAATAAATCTATAAATTTTGATATATATATATAAGGCAGCTGACATGATAATTTTTGTCCTAGTGTAGCTGCGGTACTTTAGTCCCGAAAGTGCAAAAAATATTCATAGAATGACATGAATTCATGAAAGTGTTCCCTGGTTCTTTGAAATAGTTAATGCACTAGAGGGAATCGTGTTTCCTTAAAATAATTTTTCAACATTGTGTTGTGAAAATATTTTTGTACACATTAAGCGTACCCACTTCAATTCGAAACACCCCAAAAGCCAAAAAATCGGAGTATTTCTTAATCAATTCATCATATTGTGAATTTTTTTATATCCGCTGCCTCATCTGTGTTATGGCATATCAAATTTGATAGATAGATCGTCAAAATGGGGGATGATTTCAATAATTTTGCAACAATAATATTATTATTACAACGGTGATCATTGGATGTGTACTTACGGGTGTAGACATAAAGATTTTGAATGGAGAGTGATAGAAACCGTCTGGACGTCAGGTTTTGGCAATGCAGAATATCACCGCACTTATTTTATAAAATAACATTTAATTGGTCCAAATCACTCAAAGATTGATGCGGTTAGCCGAAAGACTCGTTCTTTATTGATTATTCCAAAGATGTAATAGGTACATTTGCGAAAAGCATACAGTTAGAAACTAGTAATGAGACTGACTTACTTTCGTGCTTGGAGTTCGCTTTCCAAATCGTTTTCAAGAATGCCATTTCACTCAGTCCCTTTCAACAAACGATATAAACTAACTCAAAATGGATTTATAGTCGATCAACGAAACAGTCTAATGAGAAGGTAATATCGAAATACGCGTTAAACAACAAAGTGGGTTATGACTTTGCCAATAAGCAGTGAACCGCGTGTAACGAAAGCCTGTCGACGAGTGAGCAGCAAAGTGAGCCATAAACATATGAATGGATGCTGATACTTCTTGGTACACTGGTACAGAGATAAAAGTACTCTGAAGCAATTAATAGCACAGTGAAAATCGCACTTTCTCATTCAAGCAAAGGTTACTTCATCGGAGAGGAATTGTTATTGCAGAAAATTAAATATCGAGCAGTTTGATATGTTCCGACTGATGTGTGTTGTAATTGTGTCATTCTGCATTTTATGAAAGGTTTAAAACATTTTTCAAATGCCGTGGCTTTTACATTACTCATTACACGTTGTTCAGCAAAAGCATCCTGTTACATTTACAGTTGTAGCATATTATTTCATTATATCCTCGGTTTTATTTAGTTACTCGGCATTAGAAACTATATTAAAAATATTTTCCTGTCCAAAATTCAACGGATCATCCTGAAAAATTCGATTTTCTGGTAGAAACTGACCAATAAACATCAATCACTCGTTTTATTTTTGTCGAAGTGATTGAAAAAAAATAAGTCCTACATATCTCACTTAATGACAAAAAAAGTTAGAATGCTTAAGTTTGTCTATAGAGGGTAAAAGGTACCACAAGAGGTTTTTTCTTTGTCAAAATCAGTAGGTATTGAATTTTCGTAGAATATAGCTAAACTTTGATAAATATATTATCAAAATGTCTGATATCAGCGTTACAGAAGAATAACCATCGTCGACTCCTCCACACATATCGGAGGAAGCAGAAAATGCAGTACCAACAAAGTATTTTTAAGTTCAATATAAATATGAATAGAATGTTTAAAGTTGTCCTATACCCATGGTAAAACCCGAGGTAATAACATTAATCACAATTTTGTAGATTTTTTTATAGAAATACGAGTAATTACTGTTATTGTGTTCAATACAAGAATAAATATGATATTTATAGTTCTTCATTATTTATCTGGTGTAGAAAAAAAGCGTATGCAACTCTCATGTAATGGTTATCAATACACTCGCATAACCATACGAAACTCGCCTTCAGCTCATTTACACTATTATTTTAATTGATTATTTTTTTTCACATGGCAAATTTTGACTTTTCTGGTATTTCAACCAATAGCAGCGGATTATTATGGCCAATCATTCGGTTTTATACTGATAATTCAACTCATGTATAAAATCGTCCATAAGAAACGTCAGTTTTGGCAGTTTGATATCGGAAAAATAGGAACGTAACCGTTTGCAAGTGGATAAACTGTTATTTACCTTCACCACGGCAACTATTAATTGTTTTTTGACTTTACTGAATCCGACGCTGTACCCAAGGATGCGTTACTATCAACAAAGCCAAATGACAACAAATTTTCATACTTTCTGTTACAAAGTGTTGTTTTTAATTTCAAATGAGCGTTAACGGTAGATTTGGTAGTGCAACTACTCAAATAATAAATTCTGCAATAGACAACGCCACTCCAAAAAACACCAAAAAAAACAAATCATCAATTTGGAGGCAGCCGGAAATCTCAAGCATATTGGCAGATAATATGAAGAAATCAGACGTAAATGACTACAAAGAGTACGTAGTTAAAACAATGTGGAATACTGTAGCCAAAATTGTGCAAGAAAAATATTATATGGATTATAAGATTGTGTTTGACCCATTCAAAGATGTGACATTTCAAGCCGCTAGCCCTTGAGTGCACGGGTCGGAAGAATATGACAAGATGGAACGGGTTGGGTCTAATAGACCCAATACATAAATTAATCCTATTTCAGATAAAAACTTCATTCAAAGAAGCCAAAATGTAACATCTCATATTCCATGAAAGTTTAGCCCTTTATTGAACCCAAAAGAAACATAAATTCTTCTATAAATATACAAATAAAAATTAATATTTGATGTGAGTCACATGAAAGCCATAAAAGATCATTCAGCAGAACAACATGTTTGGTTGGAATGTTCCAGATAAATGATTTTTTTACAATTGTAGTACGAATACCTCGTTTTCTCAATTCAATGTCGTAGGAATCAGGTATTTTGGTATTTTTATGGACAAAATATAACTGCAACGGGTTGGGTCCCACAGGTCTAAACTGCTAATAGTTCAAAACCCTGAACTTCAATGGCTGTACTATTTTGAACATATCTTTATCAAGTCAAACAAGAAGGTACGGTTGGGGACAGCCGCGTCATCGCAAGCGTGGCAAATAATAGGTTAATAAGTATTCTTTGTGGTCTGAGAGACCCAACCCGTTCACTGAAGGGCTAGAAACGCTAAAAATGCTAAACGCAAGCAACTGCAGAGCAATTCAGATAAAAGAAGACAAGGTTCTATAGCATTAAGTAAAGAAGAAGTTATAAAAATGGCAGAGCAGTGGGATGAAAATACTTCAATGGGACTTCAAACAAAACTTTTTCATATCGCCGCTTTTGAATTAGTCTGGAGAGGTGGTGAAAGTACGCAGTGTGAAATTTATCATTTCAAAGCCGAAAAATACAATAATGGAACATTGACAGGCAGAGTGGAGTACAACACGGTCTTTTCTAAAACAGCTCAAGGTGGAGATAACAGGTGCAGTGAAAGTAAGTGGTTGACTAAAAATAAAGAAAATCCGAACGTGTGTCCTGTAAGATTGTTGAAAATGCTTCTAGAAAAAAGAAACAAACATATTTCTTCAGATAGATTGTTTCTAACACCAATTCCTTTTTGGAAAAATGAAAATGCCAAGGGATGGTACGAAAATGTGCCCATTGATGTAAACAAAATTTCAAAGTGGACCAGAATTTCTGCAGATGGTCTAGATCTGAAAAATAAAATTACTAATCACTCCCATAGGGCTAGCACTATTTCTACTCTTGCCAAAGCAGGAGTCTCAAAACAACAAATTATCAAGCTGACCGGAAATTCGAACGCCAATTCTCTGAAGCCATACCTTCAGTTAGACTCACAGCATCATTCCACTTTAGTGACAAATCTAAGAGATGTTTCATCACTGTTTTTTTCGCACTAAGTGCGGGAAAATGAAACTAGTAAAAAATCTCACTTGTATGGAAAATTTATATTTATTTCAGTTGCTGTAGACTATTTCATGCAATATGAGAAGCAGTTGCAAGTGTATTCTCTTCTGCCGTTAAATGAAATTTTTCAATATTTGTATTTCAGATTGAAACAAAAAAAATTATATTTTTCTACGGATGCTATACAATGTGCCACTTCTCTCATCGCTTTCATACGCTCAAAACGAAAGATTTCTCACGCAGTGAGAAATATCCGCCAATACAGTGAGAAATTATTTCTCACAGTAAGAAATAATTTCTCACTGTTATCACGATAACCCAAGTCAGTCATGAATTGTTACATGTCAGATTGATATGACATGTTCTCCACGTTGACAACGCTACGCCGACGATTCGCGTGCAATATCCAAATAGCCCATTGTTAGCGTTTCTATAACAACAAAACCGAAGCACTGCATAATTATTGCTGCCAACTTAACCAACGAAAATAGTTTTATTGTTATTTGTTATAATATAAACAGTTCAGATTCATTAAATATTGAATATAATGTAATACGAAGATTTAGAGTCGGAAAACACACCTCCAGAAATTATTCAGAAAGCAATAGATGTTTGCAATAATTTGCTACCAAGCACATCAAGAGAAAAATATGAAATCGCTTAAAGAAACTTTATGGACTGGAAAATGAAAGACAAGGTAAATTCTTGTTCCGAAAATACCTTGTTAGTTTATTTTGAAGAGTTATCAAGAAGATTGAAATCATCAACATTATGGTATCAGTACTCGATGCTGAGGAGTACCTTAATGATTAAAAACTGTGTTGATATATCAAAATACGTAAAACTACGTGCATTTTTAAAACACAAATCTGAAAAATATGTTCTAAATCAGTCAAAAACATTAACTTCTGAAGAAATTCAACAATTTTTAAAAGATGCACCTGATGAAAAGTATTTGCTGATAAAGGTATGAATTGAAAATTTTTAAATTGTTATCGGACAATGAATGTTTGGTTTTGATTCCAGGCTGCTTTAGCTATTGGCCTTACAGGAGCATGCCGTTGTGATTAACTTCGAAAATAAAAAATTTATGACATGGAAGATCTTAATTCGGCCCTTTTAATAAAATTACCCGATACTAAAATCAAGGTTCCTAGAAATTTCACAGTCATAGGAAAATTCTACCAAATTTACAAAAAATATGTGAAGCTTCGACCATGCACAAATGATACACGTTTTTTTTTTATTACAAAAATAGCAAATGTACGAAACAGCCTGTGGGGATAAATAGATTTGGCACCATGGCGAAAGAAATAGCGAAATTTTTGCAATTACCGAACCCTGAATTATATACTGGCTACTGTTTCCGAAGGTCATCTGCGACTATTTTAGTTAATGCAGGGGCAGATCTTTTAACTTTAAAACGCCACGGGGGTTGGAAATCCAGCAATGTTGCTGAATCTTATATCGACAACTCCATAGCTAACAAAATGAAAATTTCCAAAAGTATAGTAGAATCCATTCAGCCTCCAGTGCCATTAGAACCTGAACACAACAATGCTGTGGAAGCTCAGTGTAATATTTCTATATTTTATATGAAGCAAATCTAAATACAATGTAATAATTCCAAGATCAAATTCTCTTTGAAGCGTTTTACATTGAAACTTGTTTCCATCCTGTGATAACGTTCCTTTCAATAGTTACATTTTCAAACAGTTCGCAATAGACTGGAATTTCAATATTGTTACGAGATTGATAAAAGCCCCCTAGCTGCGCCGCTGAGTCCATTCCGCGGACGCCTCATCCATAATTAGTTCCAAGAAGTGTTTATTTGGATGGATCGTTTTCTGTAATGCATGAATAGACTAGATAACGGAGCTGCCGCGTCATCGCTCAATTCCTGGAAATGTGTAGAAGTTCTCCGTTTTGAGTATTCTCGAATCTTCGCGTTTAATCCAGTCCACATGATGAGCGCCTATATAAACGGAGACGTTTGACTGGGAAGGGAGTTTTTATGAAGAGAATTATTTAAGAAGATTAGAAAGTGATAATAAGCAGAAGTGTTTGGAATATTTAGCTAGTTGTATTGTTGTATAGATAGATCGAAGTAGTTTATTAGTCAGTGAAGTGTTGTATGTTTATTTATAGTGAAGGTAGAAAATAAACAGTTTAGTAGTGTGCTCGGCCTATTATTTAGCAAAACGTAACAATATCATAACAAGGAGTCCATATTATCCCCGGGCTAATGGTCTGGCTGAAATAGCTGTTTCATTGGGAAAAAACATCATTAAGAAATCAATAGATGACAATAATGATATTCAGTCCTCATTATTGGTTTACAGAAATACTCCTTTGAAAAATATGGGTTACACTTCATCCCAATTGCTGATGAGTCGTTTATGCAAAACTAAAATTCCCGTGTTAGGTGATTTACTGAAGCCTTCTCTCTGCAAAAACGTTCAAAATAAGTTAATTGAGAATCAACAAATTGTTAAACATTATTACAATGGTTCAGCTAGATCACTGAATCCCATTGAGCCAAATTCAAATGTAAATATATACAATCATATAAAAAATATTTGGGAACCTAGTATAGTTTTAGGTTCACACGAAGCACCTAGGTCCTACAGAGTGTTAAATTCTGAAGGTAATGTAATTAGAAGAAACAGAATAGACTTGAGAGAATCTTCGAATGAATTAGTTAGGAATAATTTAGTAGGAGCAAACTCATTTGAGGAAACACTTGAATGTGAGTCACAAAATTATTCTGATGAAAACTCTTCATATCCAAATGGTGGTGATTCAATGATAACAGGATCGCGGAAAAACTCATTGACACACAATGAGTCTCGTCAAAATTTGAAATCTTCTTCAAATTCATCGACTGATTGTTTTAAAAAAGAACCCGTTAGGAATTCAGATAATGCCTAGGTATGTTACAAGATCAGGTAGGATTGTTAGGAAGCCTGTAAAATTAATTTACTAATTTTATGAAAGGGAAAAGATGTATCATATCATATTGTATTTGATAATAGACGTACATGCTGTATAATGTTAAATCAATGATGTCTACGAAAATGACGTTAGTTGTCACGGTGACAGATAGAGAATAAAGAATTTGATCTTGGAATTATTACATTGTATTTAGAATTGCTTCATATAAAATATAGAATTATTACATGGTGTCAGGTCAGTAACAATCAGTTGGAACCAAGCAAGAAAATGGAAATCAACAAGCCCGAACCGTTGATCCTTAATGATGGTAATGTTAGTCAGAACTGGAAGAGGTTCATTCAGCGATTTGAATTATTCATGGAAGCTACAGATTTGGATGTGATGCCAGAAAAGAAGAAAATAGCAGTTTTTCTAAATTTAATTGGTGATCAAGGACTTGAACTTTATAATTCCTTTTCGTTTGAGGTTGAACCAGAAAAGCACACGTTTGAGTTACTGAAGTTAAAATTTGAAGAGTATTGTGCTCCTAAGAAAAATGTTATTTTTGAAAGATTTGTTTTCAATAGTATCATACAGAAAGAAGGTCAACCGTTTGATAAATTTATGACAGAATTACGTAGAGCTATCAAATCTACGGAATACAAAGATCAAGATTGTATGGTAAGAGACAGAATTGTCATTGGAATACTTGACAAAGCTCTTCAAGAACACCTATTCAGAGAGCTAAATTTAACATTAGAGAAAGCAATTGATTATTGCCGAGCGATGGAAACAAGTAAGTTTCAATCTAAAACGCTTCAAAAAGAATTTGATCTTGGAATTATTACATTGTATTTAGAATTGCTTCATATAAAATATAGAAATATTACACTCAGTACGTTTCCCCATCAACTTCAACTTCGACCGCAGCTAATATTTCAATCACCGAAAACACGTTGAAACAAAACAACCTACCAGGAATTACTTTACAAAATAGTTCAAATATAACTGTTAATGACATACAAGTATTATTATATACGTATTTTAATTTTCAATACTTGAAAACAACGCATCCGTAGAAAAAGTACAATGTACAATTCGTGAGAAAACGACATATTTCTCACTCGCTTGATTTGCGGCACTCGCCTTCGGCTTGTGCCAACAAACTTCTGCGCTCGTGAGAAATATGTCGTTTTTCTCACTTGTTGTACAATATACTATTTTTAAGTATCTTGTATAATGATAAATGGTTATTATAATATTGTCAAGAAAGAATAAGTGCACTTGTCAACTTTGACATTGATGTCAGATTTTCTCCTCACTTTCTGTGAGCAAGAATCTACCAACACCGACAGTTTTCTATTCATCAAGGGCGACGAGCTACTAGATTCCATCCCAGAGGCCAATAACTCTGCAAGTTTAAATTCATTGCCCGCTAAATCCGAACGAAAATATAAGGAAAATAGTATATTATATAACAAGGGACTAAAGTGAATGTTTTAATCACGTAAGAGATAATATATACGCTACTTTTTGCACTTGATACAATTAATAATTTTGATGAATTATATAAACACGGTACTTGAATTACTCAGTAGGTATCGTTATAGCAACAGAGTCAACAAAATTTGAAATGCAACTTTATCTCCCTAGGGACTGAAAGATACATTTTAGTCCCTGTTATACGGGACTTAAGGTGGCACTTTAGTCCCGGAAGTGCAAAAACATAAATATTTGGAATACTGTCTACTGATGCCACAACAAAGGGACAAATAGTATCAAGGAGGAAGTCTTCCTAGCCTATTTTCCAGATTTACGAAAATATTTCAGCCGAATACTTTATAGAGTGAATACTCTATTTTGAAAAGTGACCTTGAAGTTATCTGATATGGAGCTCGTAGGAAAGATGTTCCCAATACGTGTGCAAAGTGCCTTTTCCGCACGCAAACGAACTCCTCTTAGCGTCGTTCCCCTAACTGTACCTATTTGCGTGCGAAAAAGTAACACTATGCGCACTTGTTAGGAAAATAACTAGGACATTTGGCTTTGTTGATAGCAACGCGTCGTAGGGTATAACGTGCGGTTGAAACAAACTCATACGACAATTAAAATTTGTTGCCATGGTGAAGGTAAATAAAAGTTTATTCACTTGCAAACTTCATCCCATATCAAACTGCCAAAAGTGACGTTTCTTATGGACGATTTTATACATGTCAATCATCATTTGAAAATAAAACAATCTCAATGTTCAAATAATTGTAAAATCTTCCATTTTTATGCCCTTTCAAATTATTAGCAACATTAATAGTTTACGAGTAAACGATAACATCCTTAACAAACCTATGCGTTTTTATAAGAATATTACATGTGAACCTATCAAAAATAATAGCTAAAATTTATTTTTCATATTTAAATATCCTACAAGAAACTTCCACCTTGATACTGTTTTCTCGTCTCTATATACCGTCGTGATTTTTAGTCTCATTTCTTCATTCATCTTATCGGATGCACTATTGATTTTTCGAATCAGATGGTGCCAGCTTTGGATTTCTTCTTCGTAGACTGAAAATCAAGAAGTTTCAAGTCTGATGAACGTGCTGGCGAAGAAACAGGACCACCTCGTCCAATTCATGTATTCCACGAAAATTTCGTCTTCTCCTGCAGTGAAACGATAGTAAGACGGGCAACCGGCCTGTTGAAAAATTATTGTAAGACTGCTTTCGTCTACAAACGGTCCGCTACCTTCTGGTACATAGATATCTGAAGATTTATAAAAAAGTGATTCAATTGAAGTGGCCTGACAAGAAAATTACCTATTACTATGAAATGACATGCTCTGACGCTTTATACCTATCGTATCGGAGACGGGATATGACAATGGGAGAGAAGGATTGTCGTTATAATTTTCTTATTGCACACTACTGATTTATCGCATTCATAAAAATATTTCATAGCGTGATATTATGAAAATAAAATAAGTGATTGTTGTTCAATGTGGTCAGAACATATTAAGTAAAAAAATTGCAGGTGGTATTTCATGTTATTTTTACAAAAATTAACATAAAAGTACTTTTAATTCATACTGTATCGTAAAACACATTTTTACATACTTGACTTCAGCCGGAAAATACCTTTTTACGGTATTGAGTACCGTATTAAAAAATGTTAACCGGACTTAATAACTTAAATATATATTATTACCCCTGATATAATTGAAAATTCTACAGTTCCTCAGGCCGTTCAATTTTTGTTTATTCTTTAAGTTTTTCTCGAGTATACGATAAAACCACTAGTTTTTCTATAAAAAAATTTTAGAAATTTTTTTAGGCGCTAATCTGCCTAATTTCACAATTACTAGCAACAATGACAACTGTTTCAAACAAAAATTTACCCTTTTACAACTTCAAACATAACTTCCCCTTCTGTAGTAACTTTCATTCTCGCGGAAAGTTCGTCCCTTGGAGTCTGCTCAAATTTGAATATGAGCAAATAACTTTTCCTTCATTTATATGACCAAAAACTGAATTTCGGGCAAAAAAAGAGTGATGCTAGCAGATAATTGGTCAGTAAAAAAATCACTAATGAATAAAATGTACAGCTTTAATTTTTGAGTTAAGTTATCATTGTAAAATTCTTGCAAACTATAATCGTTTTTCATGTTTTTATTCATTGAATCACTTCATCAATATTTGTATTATATAATATTAAATTATCTTCTGCTACTATACATGATAGGGTACTTATAGCTATTACATAATGATGGGGTACTTATAATGTTGCTAAGCTTACCAGCCATGGAATAGTAAATAGTCGTATAATCCAATCAATATAGCTGGCTTAGCTTTCGAAATCCACAAACGATAAGCAGAGGGATTAACAGAGGAAAAAAAAGGATTAGTGCAGGGCGCATCCAAATATTAGAAGTCAAGTTATACTGGTTTACCTTTACACAAAAGTGGATCTGATAGAAAGGCAAATAATGAGACTCTTGAGAACTCTGTCAATCTTGAATTGCTTTCTTAGATCCTTATCAGAACATTTCATCTACAAATATTCATAAAGATTAATAATTTAGATTTGTTTTGAAACCTTCTACGTACCTACCTGAAGTGTTTGTTTTGTTATATCAGTATACTGATGGCTTGTGATTAAATATTTACAAATCCATACGTTGGTTGTATTTTTCGTTAATATATAAATTATGTTTAGAATATAAAACATTTTTTTTCTAGGGGATATTATTAAGAGGTAAGTAAGTCACTTATCAATTGTTAAAACATATTTGAGAAAAGTTTTTAAATAAAAAATAATAGCAGTTCTCAGTTGAAAATGTAAGGTGTTTCTGGTATTCTTCTACTTATTCCATTCTTTTCAGTACCGAATAGGCTATACATTTTATCAAATATATGTGTTTAATAGTACCTCTTGGCCTGGCCAATTGAAACAACTGTAATGATAACCTCAGAGAAATTCACGCAATAAAATAATGTTTTGTTATTTTAATATGAGCTCGTCGAAAAAAAAAACAGTATCGCATTTACAAACTCCTCTAGAAACTCATTTATTTCTATGTAATGGGAGTTCACCACTGAAATCAAACAGTAACCATAGTGATGGAGTTGGAGTATTTCGCGTGATACATATCCAAACGCTAACTGACATTTTAGTCATGTAGGAAATAGCTATTTACATAACAAGGGAGGAAAATAATAATTCTCCTGAGGTATGTATAAAAATTTTTCTACTACCTTTATTTTTATAATGTTCTAAATATTATAATAAGTGCATACTTAAGAACAACTGCAGAAAGTGGCTGTATGACAAAATACCAAGTAAGTGTTGCGTTGCGTCGTCATCGTGTTGACAATGCTTTGTTGATATGACATTTTTTGTAATACAAACATAACAGTTGTCATGAGCTGTCACAACCCTTTATAGTTTCTTCTATGGTTTGAAAATCTCGCTGAAAAGGCATTCAATGCATCTTCTCCCTAATAAATCGAGTGAGCGACATGAAAAGGAATATAGTGTGTTAAAAAAATGGTTGAAATAGCGCGGACTACAAGCAAATTGGGTCTTCTTGCAAGAATGTTGCACAAATGTCCGTCGTGGCATTAGCCAGGGAAGTATTTGTTTTTCGACAGATGTTTGCCCCACTTGGTGGGAATGTGTGGAGAGAAGGTACCTCGACTTTGTCGAGTTTATTCGTTTGACTTTTAATGGTCTTTAATTAAATCATAAAATATGCATTTTTTTGATGAATTGTATTTTTTTTCCAGTTCGCTTCACTTTTTGGAATTTTGAGGCTTGCAAATACGAAAAACCAATTAAAATGGACGTAAAAGACCTTCATGATCGTGGCGATATGGTAATAGATATCCTTCTTACTGTTTCTGATGACATAATTAACGGAATGTCTTCCTTGGCGTTAAAAATTTTGTGTTGATAGCTCTTCCTGCATTGGAAATCAACTTTTCAAGCATAGCAACACTACGCCAATAAGGTCAATAAGAAAAATGGATTTTCAGGAGGGATCACTTTTTGAAAAACTGTAAAACTACAATTATTTTAGGTCGTTAAATTTTTTATTTCATGTATATATTGTTGTTTGCATTTTTTATTTATTTTCATAAATCTCCTTACAAAATCAAACAGACAGACAATGTAAAAAAACTCTTGCTTATGTGAAAATATTAAAAACCTACTAAACCTTAGTCTGATAATAAAATTTTGCTTTAATTATGGATGAAGAATGTGATTTGAGTGATACATCTGATATTCCTGCTGATGTGATGAAGTCAGCGGAAGCAGTAAACTAAGAGTTTTTACCAGTAAAGTCAAGACAACTATAATACGAAAAAAGGTAAAGGTGAGTTTATCGCGCTCGGACTCAAGATAAAAAAAAAAACTTTTCCTACATAGTTACGTTAGTTTTCTCTCCTGATCACGAAAATCGATGGGTTATCAATTAATTTTTAAGTTGTGCCTTCTGAATCTAGAGAACTGACCATTTTCAAACTCGAGTTTTTCTAAAAAAATCACACAAATGAATTTTTTTGTAGATTTTTTTTCAGGCGCTAATCTGCCTAATTCCACAACTACTAGCAACAATGACAAATGTTTCAAACAAAACAATTACCTTTTTACAACTTCAAACATAACTTCCCTTTCTGTAGTAACTCTCATTCTCGTGGAAAGTTCGTCACTTGGAGTCTGTTCAAATTTGAATATGAGCAAATAACTTCTCCTTCATTTATATCACTATATTGATCAAAAACTAAATTTCGAATTTCTAATTTTTCTATTTGATCAACAATTTATTGAGAAGGCGTAAATAGCGAGCAAGGCGAACATGTTTTCATCAATCAGGTTAGATGACCGAATGTAGTGTAAAAGGATTGCATTCAACTTGGATAGCAAGGTTAGCTTATAGGTTAGGTTTGGTCATTTTCTACTTCTTTCATTTCCAACCCATAAAAGGACGAACGAAACAAGCTTTGTTTCTGGATTGCGAGCACGCTCATAAGTTTTTTCTCCACGATCATCACAGAATTTGCTAATTCTGAAATGATATTTGATTATAGAATGCTGGAATTCTCTCTCTTGAGATTGAAGAAATATTCTGCCACACCTCTGCCCCCATGCAATTCAAATGTATTTACATTATCTCTCTTGTAAAAGAATAATATTCTCACACTGGTTAGTAATAATAACATTAGCCTTGACGCAGTTGATTATCACCGTAGTGATTCAGAATCAGAGTGCGAAAACCTGAAATTACGAAGAGTATCTACAAATAATATACTGGAAACTTTACTACCAAAACACCCGAATAATTGAGACTCGTAGTATTGATATAATATTTATCAATCATATTTTAATGAGAGGCGGGATGGCTCAGATGGTATATCATTGGCATAGTAGACGAGAGCTCGTGTGTTGAAGCCACCGACAATGCGTTTTTTTTTTTAATTCAATAGTTCATTCTTAATGCATCTTTGCGATTAAAAAATTATTTCTGGTTAGTCCAGGATTAGTCCTTTCTGATAAACAGTGTTTTTAAATAATAGTTATTATTTCGTGTGGAAATTATTTTTTGTTCGTTTCCATTTAAAAATATTTTAAAATGTTTGATCGTGGAGAAAGTATAGTCTGCTACTCGGTTAGAATGAAAATTCGTGATGCTCGTGGTTCTTCCCGTTCGCCTTCGGATCGCGCTCGGAACTTTCCACAGTTACAGAATATACAATTCTAGTCTTTTTTTTAATGCATTTTTGAAATTCTTATTCACTATAGTAGCAATGGCGAAAATCAAACAACTGAAATTATAAATGAAGGGGAATGTATTTGCTCATATTTAGTAACCGACTTACTGCGAGAATGAAAGTTACTAAAAAAAAAGTTGGTATGTTTGTGGTTAAGAGAAGGTCAAATTTTTGTATAAACCGGTTGGTTTTGAGTATTAGTAATTGTGGAATTAGGTAGATTAGCGTGTGAAAAAAGTGTCTACGAAAAGAAGGAGGCATTTTGGCTGACTTTCTTTGGAAAGTTTGTGTTGGAAAATAGCCGATCTTCGAAATAATATGATGCATATAATATCTAAGGTGCCTAAACACGTAATATTTGCGTATTTGGGAGCAAACTCGAAAACTATGAAGTCGTCAACCTTGTGGTCGAAGTTTTATGAGTAGAAGTCAACTTTAGCTTTCAACAATAACATACATATAGTTGATTATCGTAAAGTGAGTGTATTTCTCAAGAGAAAAAGTGCTGGTTATAAGCCAAAAGAGGCAAACGTTTCTACGCGATAAGAGGATTTTTATGTAATTTTTAAAATTCCTCATTCAAAAAAGAAAATACAAAGAATATTTGTAGTTTCATATAACAATGAACACATATTCAATCCAACTGGGCGTAAAAACATGTCACTGCGTCCTACGATAGCAGAAAACCCTAGTTTTTTTTCTTCAGTATGGAAATGGAAAATGTATAGTTGAAGTAGTCGAAATGAGTAATTTTGCAAAAATTTCCAGTCTAACTGTATTATTTCTTAGATCTTGACGGATATAACAATTACCCAATAATGCAAAATTTACTGGCCACAGATTCTGCAATCGTCCGGCTAAGATTTCTTCCGTATTATGGCTAGCTGGTATAATTTTGAGATTCGAAAGCAGTGTGTCCATCATTCTTACAGGACCCCTATGATCAGAACAACTATTTTGACAGAATTGTTTGGGTGGAGCCTACAGAGTTCAAACATTAAACTCTCGATATATTTAGTCCGTTTTTACTTCTTTTTTCGAATGATGTTCGTTTTGCCATGAGATAAAAATCTTTTGATGACAAAAATATTCGTACTTTGCTGGTCAGGCTTAATGGTTTGTATTTGCCTGAGGGTGAGAAAGGAGTTGTTCCAATAGAAGCGGCACTTCCCTTTATCCACAAATTACTCAATATAACCTAGAAAATGAGACAACAGTGTTGTCTCGTCTATACCGTACGAATGTCGTAGATAGTAGTATAAGGCTCGTAGCGCCGTGTTATGCTAGTGGATGTACACTGAGACGGCATGAGCTTGACAAGCTGGTAGCAGAATCTGCATCTAATGCATTATGATCTCAGGCGCATTCTGACACGCTCTACATCTATTTCAAGTAATGAAAACTACCCAAACACCAAAACCTCATTTCACTCGACGCGCGTTTCGCCAAAATGGTTAGCACCTTCAGGAGCTGAAAATTCAGAAACTTTTCTCAGGAATTTTTCTCAAATCAATAGATATCTCATTATTACCTAATAGTCACACTAAAAAAACTGTTCAATCCATTTTAATGATATTTCAAGGTGCTCTACTTGAACTAATAACATAACAATAGACGATTATAATTGAATCTCATGAAAGCATAAAGTAATAAATAAATGTCTACCAAGATAGCTTGGCCTCTAAGATTTTCCTAAGTTGTCCAGGTTCACCTTTACATAGTAGTGGGTCTGAGAGTTAGGCAAATAACGAGATGCTTGAGATCATTATCAATACTGAATTGCTTCATTAAACAATTCATTGGTCCTAACGTTAGTCATATTTTTGCTTTATATCAAAATTTTGCCTGCAATGCAATTATATTTTCTGCAGGTCTCAACAGTGCGAAAGTATATTCTTCGGAGACTGAAGTTGGTATTGTCACTTTTTAACAAAATGATAACTCAACAGATGCATACGCTCACATACATTCGTTGAGTTTACCCAAAGCCTTAGCATGTGCGGGTAGAGGACGGCTATTATTAATATTTGTGGCCAGACGTCATTTTGAGAGACTTTTTCATATGGCATGGGGGGAACTTTCTGAAGACGATGCTGATCGTAGAATTCATTTCAAAAGTTCAAAGGTCCATATTTCTTAAGAGAAAATTTAAACGGAGTTCGATATTTGAGGATGCTACAAGAAGACATTTTTCGGGAAATAATTCAGTTTACTTGAATTAACATTGAAAATATTGATTTTCAACAAAATATTTCAGACCAGTAACCAACTTTTTAAGTGAACATTTTCCGGAAAGATGGATTGGTAGGAATAGAATGTCTAGCTCGCTCGCCTGAATTGACCACTTTGGATTTTTTCTTGTGGAGATATTTCTAGTATACAGAACCGCTACAGGAACGATAAATGAAGTGGAGGAACGCATAAGAGACGTACGCAGGAATCTTACACCACAAATGTTTGGAAATATAAAAGTGAATTTCAGAATCTTCTCTTTATGTGCCAAGAAGTCAATGGCGAACATTTCGGACATTTAAATCGATTTTTCTTCTCAGTTACTCAGATATTTACGTAAAATAAACATTTTTCTTCATTCTGGATAATTTTCTTAATTTTGCTGAAATTTAATAAAACAATCACCTATCTTGTCACTTGAATTTCATTCGAAGATGGCAATCTTTTACAAGTTTTAGAAAAAAAAACTTTAATTTATTGATTCCAAAAAATTAGAGTTCATTAATAGCCATCGAAAAGTTCGTCATATGGCAGAGCTCTAATAATATGTACCGCCATTTTGTTTCGGATGAATATATTTGTTTCACTCGACCCCCATGCCATTTTGAAGGACAGACTTTTTTTGTTGTCAAAAAGTAGCTTATAAACCAAAGAAAAGTTTCAAAAAAATTTCAACCCGTTCAAAAGTTAGCGGAGGGGGGGATACTTTATGGACAGACTGTATACGGCACGGGCGATTGTAACCAACTTTGGAAACGGAATATAGCCAATGTTGGCCTCAGAAAATTAGGCATTTATATACTTATATTGGAATAATATTTATACAATATTATGAAAATATTAGCAAAATATTGAAACGCAAGATTGGTGAAAAACAAATGTGATTATTTCGCGATATTGGTTCAATATTACTTAAATTGCCGAAAAATTTTCGAAAGAGTATTGGACTCGGAACATTAAGCAATATTGATACACTTATATTGGAATAATGTTGATATAATATTATGAAAATATTGGTACAATATCAATTGGAAATATTGGTACGATATTGAAGTTGAATTATTTTCAAAAGTTGTAGAATTACTTGAAACTTCTACAATATTAACTGTTCTCTTTCAATAAAGGGGTCACAGAGTCTGCATTTTGGTCATATAACCACTATACAGAATCTTTCAAAAGTGTCGGATCGGTCTCATATTTCAGAAACGGCCCTGAGAAAATTCACGAAAATTTCGACGGGGTGGTTTTTGATGATGCCCGATTGAATGGTGATATCGGCAATGTTGCCAAGTCAACAGTTTTTCAGATATTCAGGGTAACCCAATTTTTTCAAATGGTTGATGCAGTTTTCGAAATATGAAAACATGGTTTTTTCGTTCAAAGGTCTGGTAACGTTCCAATATTTTCAATATGGTTCGCTAAATTCGAGAAATTTTATACATGAAGGTTTTTGATGATGCCCGATTCAATGGTGATATCGGCAATGTTGCTAAATCAACAGTTTTTCAGATATTCGGGGTAACTCAATTTTTTCAATTGGAAAACAATATTTATTTTCTCTGCAATCAATTCAGCGCCCCATCATCACTTATGTCTCCAAATACCAGATTGTGAATTAATGTGGTTTTTGAAATATAAGAAAATGGTTCGTTGAAATGTCTGCGAACGGTCCAATATTTTCAAAATGGCTCGAGAAAATATCATGAAATTTCATACAAAATGGTTACAACCACTTTTTAAAAATTGAATTATTTTCCAACAGAGTTTTGAATCAAATAACAGAAACTGAAAACTATCTGACCAAGTGCTCGAAATGTTTGCCATCATTTGCTAAATAATAGCCCAAGCGGTCATAAAATTCCACAAGGTTAGCATTTGGGGCGTGATTGAAAGAGCTGCCCAACATATCTTATTTTTTTAAGATTTCTAAATTTGCTGGTTGCTCAAATTACATCAGTTTAAAATCTGATATTTGGATACATAATTAATGAGGCGTCGCTGAATTGAATGCAATGAAAACAAATATGGTGTTCCATATGAAAAAATTGAGTTATCCTCAATATCTGAAAAACTGTTGATTTGGCAACATTGCCGATATCACCATAGAATCAGGTATCATCGAAAACCAGCATGTATAAAATTTCACGAGATTTTCGTGAACCGTATTGAAAATATATAGGAATGTTCCCAGACTTTTGAACGAAAAAGCCATATTGTCATATTTCAAAAACTACATTAATTTAAGATTTTATATTTGGAGACATAAGTAATGAGGCGTCGCTGAATTGATTGCAATGAAAACAAATAGGGTGTTCCATTTGAAAAAATTGAGTTACCCTCAATATATGAAAAACTGTTGATTTGGCAACATTGCCGATATCACCATTGAATCGGGCATCATCAAATTTTCTCTGGGCCGTTTCTGAAATATGAGACCGTTCCGATACTTTTGAAAGACTGTCTTGTGAACAAGTTGTAAATAATATTAAATATATTTTCTTTTTAGGATTTAGCTGAAGTTCTATATGTAGAGCCACCTAGCGCCACACAGTTTTTTTCATAATTCATTTTAATATTGTTCAATGATTTTTCAATCAATATTTAAAAATAAAAAAAAATTGTTTTTTCCGTTAACAAGCTGTCATCCCACTATGAACGACAGCCCTCAGAAGTCGAAATTGTGCGAGCTAAGGATTAACGAGGTCTTATCTTTTAACGTGCGATTCAAATTAAAATATTGGTAATAGGTTTTCTTCGTAATATTTTGTATCAATGTTACTATTTCAATATTGGTAAGAGAGTTTCGTTTAGGTAAATATGATTTGTTGAATACTGGTGGAATAATATTCAACCAATTTGGTATCAAACTTGGATTTTTTATTCGTAGAATCGACATGAGAACAATATTGAGATTTCAATATTTATTCTAGATGTTCAAAACAATATGTATATACAGTGGCGGCGTAGCATAGGTTGGCACCCGGGGCGACTTTCTATCGAGCACCCTCAAAATAAAACGACAAATATTAAACGTGTTTACGTGACTTTATTTTGCTAAAATACTCAATGACATTATCAAAATATACTTTCCTCTCCTTTTCAATAAGTTGCCCCTTCCACCCGCGATGCGCCAGCGGCTACTACCTGCGCGACAGAGTTGGCATTTCTTTTTCACCGTGTTGTCACCACTTGATGCTTGGCACCCTTGGCGGACCGCCACCACCGCCCCCCTTTACGCCGCCACTGTGTATATACTGTGTATTTTATCAATATCGGTAAGAATTATTCTAACAATATTGATCCAATATTTTTGTAGTGACATTCTATATATAGTCTAGTTCCTAAACTCATCGTATATTTTCTGTTTTTTACGGGATTTGAAAGTGCGAAGGTGATGTACGAAAGTGGCAAAGTAAAACTTTATTTGAAGCCAAAGTATAGCTTATTTCTATTCTATTTTTTGACCTGCTTTATATGAATTATGAACCATACAACCGATGAGTCACTATCTACAATTTAGGAACTGGACTATACATTCAGAATGTGTTGTGTCAATATTGTTAATAGGATATTTTATCATTCATGTAAGATTGAAATTGGCCCAATATTAAATCAGCCAATAGAGGTACCTACCACCTCGGAAACGCTCTGGGATATAACAACTTTAAATGTACAGATTCAACGATATATCGAGGAGTTTTTATTTTATATAACAATGATCTGGTTATGAAGTGAAAAAATTGGGACTGTAGGAAGTACTCCAGATCACAGTCTTGCATGAAACTCTTCATACAATTTTGAAAATGTATCGATTTTTTTCTATACCAACAAAAGATTTTAACATCGAAATTAATAAATTTGCTGAGGGTTGGTTCTCATTACTCTCGAATCTTTTGGAACTATTGTCCAGTTGATTATCTATTTGATCCATTGTAACCTTTTCCGTAATCGAGCATATCAATCAGACTGGAGGGTTTGTTGTGTAGTAGATGTCTTTTGGTTATCTTATGTCTTATTTTGTTATTGAACTAATCATCTGCTGATTCGTTAAGAAATTATTGAAGATATTAGAAATTAACATTGTCGATTTGCTTAAGTGAATATATGTTTCGTATGTTTGAGGTGTGCGATAAACTTAATTTTTATGAACATTTACGTTATTCTGAAGTCAGTTTATTCAACTTTTTTCATAAATATGGAGAAAAATGAGAAACTCTATGGCACTCTAAAGTGCTGCTCATCCAGTGAGAAATTTATAGTAAATAAAAAACCATGTGAGTACTTTTTTTTTAAAGATTACCATTATCCATTTCCCAATTTCATTTTTCAATTGAATGTTTATCAACAGAACGCAATATACATCTAGAAGTGAAAAACAATGAATGAATATACGAAAGCTTTGAAGGGACTTTTTTTCTTGATTTCGAGTTATACTTCAATAAGCACAGACGTTGATTCATTTCGGTTATTATTTGATAGATTCAAATAGTTAAATTAGAGGTACTCGCTAACGTAGACGGAGCATAGTAAAAACATAATTAGTTCTCGATTATAACAACTTTATTCGTGAAATTAATGCCGACTAAATTACTGAAGACACCAAAAGTACCAGAACCCTCAACCCCCTACAGAGCATGAGGACGATTTTGGATAAATTTTAATTTCAATGTTCAGAACTGACACCAATAGGTTTTTTCCCAATGGCTCGAAAAACAATAAAAAAAATCGTTTCATTTCTACACAGATCAAAATGATTCCTTCTGAAAATATAACTCCCAATTCTTTATCTCAGAATAGAAATTATTTTCAGAAACGGATTTTTTGATATGAATGCAATGGATTTCTGCTCTGTAGACGATGATTAACTTGGAATATTTATTAGGATTGAGAACATTATTTTTGATCAAGATTTTCACTTTTTTCAAGGTATAATTTTAAAAAGTCTCTTCAATGGAGAAGTTCCTTATTTCAGCATAAAGAACATATCTTAGCCAGTTTACTTGTAATGAACTCATGTTTTCTTGAATTTGATGAGTCTTATTTCAGATACTCCAATAAATACTTTTCGAATTCCGTCCGTTTGTAGCATTTTGCTAAATACGAGGAGTGCTCCTTTACATTTACCAAATCGAGCAAACCATTGTCTTGTTTGAAATTTGAAAAATCTTGAATTGTATATTATGATGTCTGAATGAACAGATTTTTCATACCATTCATTCAGAACGAAAAAGATGAATTTTCATTATGAAAACTGCCTAAATAGATTGTTTCATTTGGGAGATTGTGCATGACACTGCCTGAACTTGTTAATCGCTCAGATAACGATGTAGTTATAACCTGAAATCAGAAAAAAAGGAAACCCAACACTGAAAATCATCTGCACAAACATAATACATAATACTTATAGCACTGGCAAACAACTCTGCACAGATTGTTTCATGTTGGTCATGTACGAGACTGTCTGAAAATTTTCTTCATGGTCGCATATGTAGGTATATACACAAGAAAAAAGAACGATATAGTAATAACATGAAATTTGCATGAACAGAATTCTTATAACACTAGAAATGAACTGCCTAAACAGATTGTTTCATCGTGGCATGTCACGACACAGCCAGAACTCCTTCCTCATTGTTGCTCGTAGTGGTTACACAAAAAAAAAACGATGTGGTTTCAACATGATATCTTGACAGCACAACGTCAACAGAAAGATCTCTCAAAAGAACATTCCGGTTGTGGAAAATGAACAGCAAAGTACTCACCTGGAAGGGTTCGTTCACAACCCCAACAGAGCCAGTAAAAGCCTAGCTGGAAAAATTTTCACAACCCAAAGAATCAGATGGGCTATCAAAAGTTTCAAACCATATAAGTCCCCAGGAAAGGACAGAACATTCCCCCGCCTTACTGCAACATGGCCTTGAATTAAGAGTGTCTTCCTGAAAAGGCTATTCAAAGCCGGCTTCATCTTTGGCTACATACTGAAGACCTGGAGAGAGGCTGTAGAGGCGTTCATACCTAAGACTGAAAGACGCCCAATGGACGAACCAAAGTCTTACCGCCCCATTAGCCTCACCTCCTTTGTCCTGAAAGGAATGGAGAAAATAATAGACTGTTTTATCAGAAGCGAACTCCTCGATTTAAGACCTCTTCACAAGAAACAGTTTGCTTATCAAGCAGGAAAATCCACGATCAATGCTCTACAATGCCTAATTGAAAGCAATGAAAAGACAGAAGAAATGACTCTTTGCACCTTCATTGACATAGAGGGTGTTTTCGACAACAGCTCATATGCTTCCATAAGCAGTTCATTGGAGGAAAGGAATATTAACGCCTCACTGATTAGATGGACACAATCAATGCTGAAAAGCAGAATCATTCTGGCGACCTTTGGGGGAGATACAGTCAATATGACAGCAGAAAAAGGTTGCCCCCAAGGGGACCGAGGAGGAGTTCTATCGCATTTGCTGTGGTCACTGGTTGTAGACGACCTGCTGGTAAAGCTACACGAATTTCACGACTCAAGGTTATGCCGATGACCTAGTTGTCACCATCAGGGGCAAATCTCCGACCACATGCAATTGGCCCTAAACACAATCAGAAGCTGGTGCGCTGAGGAAGGACTCAACATCAATCCTAGCAAAACAGTAATGGTTCCATTTACCAAGAGGCGAAAGTACGAACTTGAAGCTTCAACTCTGAATGGAACCCAGCTAACATTTTCCAAAGAGGTGAAATATTTAATCCTTAGCTCGCACAAGTTTCGACTTCTCAGAGCTGCCGTTCGTAGGGGGATGACAGCTGGTTAACGGAAGATACAATGACAAAATTTGTTAGTTATAATAGACCAGAAACTGACTTAGAACAGCCAAATCAACCACATTCTTTCCAAAGCTATAGCGGCAAGCTGGATATGCCGCAAAGTCTTTGGTAAGACATGTGGTCTGAAACCAAAAATGATTTAATGGTCAAACCAAACAATTGTTGAACCCATGGTCACCTACGCATCACTGGTATGGAGGCCAAAAATTCAATAAATTTCGGCACAAGTCAAGCTGCAGAAAGCGCAGCGGCTAGCCTGTCTGGGAGTCACAGGGGCAATATTTACGTGCCCTACTGCAGCCTTAGAGGCAATGCTAAACCTTCCGCCATTGCACCTACGTGTAATGAAAGAAGCAGCAAACAGTGCGTTCAGACTGAGCCAGACAAAAAATTCAAAAGTAGGAGATCTGATCGAACACTTGAAGATTTTGGAACACATTTCCCTAGAAGCCATGTCTAAACCGACAGATTTCATGCCAGTTAGGTACGACTTCGAAAATGGAGTTTGAAGTGGTCATAAACAGCCACCAAACTTGCACAGAGAACGGACTTCAACTGGGAAGAGATGCATCAGTGTGGTACACATATGGATCTAAGATGGACGAAACGGTTGGAGTGGGCGTTACAGGACCAAATTTGAGGCTCTCAAAACTCCTAGGTAACACCCCAACCATCTTCCAAGCAGAAGTACTTGCTATAGCATCATGTGTCCAGGAATGCCTTGAAAGAGGCACTCGAAGGGCCGAAATCTACATACTGTCAGATAGCCAAGCAGCACTAAAAGCTCCGAGGTCATACACCTGTGAGTCTAAGTTGACTTGGGACTGTGAACGATCCCAGGTCACAGATGAATCAAAGGCAACGAAGAAGCAGATTGCCTTTCCAAAGAAGGGGCAAACACACAATTTCCCGGCCCAAAACCCTTCTGTGGTCTCTACAGAGCCCACTTAGAAGAAGAATTCCTACGCTGGAAAACTGATGAAATAAAATCTCACTGGAATAAAGTGTCAGGACAAAGATAAGCGAAGAGACTACTGTGTCTATCACCAAAGAAAACAAAAAAGGTTCTCGAGTTGGACAAGAAAGACTTGAAGATGGTAACGGGACTTCTCACTGGGCACCTCAAAAAGATGGGTAAATCAGAGAGTGATAGTTGCCGCTACTGCGAGAACTTTGCGGAAACTGCAGAACATTTGCTGTGCGAATGCCCAGCGCTTTTCTGCAAGAGGCTTAAGTTCTTGGAAGTGGCCTCCGATATCAGGAACTTAGCTCCCAGAAAACTGATGAACTTCGCAAGAAGTCTCGGAATCCCGGACTTCGAATAGATCAAGGGTCACGCACAAAAGAACTTAT
This sequence comes from Chrysolina americana, assembly GCA_958502065.1. Taxonomy (NCBI): domain Eukaryota; kingdom Metazoa; phylum Arthropoda; class Insecta; order Coleoptera; family Chrysomelidae; genus Chrysolina; species Chrysolina americana. Next base: position 23,065,029 of record OY293411.1, read on the forward strand.
AGGTCGAAGTGCTTGTGAGGCTGCACAGTCTGTACGACTCCCTTACAATCTGCAATCTACAACATGATATCTGCATAAACAGAATTCTTATAACACTGGAAATCAATTGCGAACAACAGATTATTTCATTTGGGGTATTGTACGAAACTGCCTGAGCTCCTTCCTCATGGTTGCTCGTAGTGGATACACAAGAAAGAAAAACGATATGTTAATAACATGATATCTGCATAAACAGAATTATTATAACACTGCAACTGAACTACATGAACAGAATGTTTCATTTTGGGCATGGTACGATACTACTAGAACTCATTCCTCACAAGAAAAAAGAACCATGTAATTATAAATGAAATCTGCATAGGCAGAATTATCATAACATTGGATGTATCTGCAAAATCAAAAATTCGAATATAGGCTTCGATTAACACTGTATAAATTGGGTTAACTATTCATCACAATGTATTATTTCCTCAGTAGATAGGGACATCACATCTGCATAAACAGATCTGACTTAAATTTCTATTAATATTTGCATATGCAGAATAAACAAATTCATTGTCTGTTCGTAATTTCATTATTGAAATGACCAACCTATTCCAAGTGAACGAAAACTACATACATGCCAACACATTTTGTTTGTTAGATTTCTTTGGATTCATTTATGTCAAAAACTTTTGAAAATTTATTCTACCATAATTACCAATGTAAGAAAAACTTTCCACTCATCTTATAAATAAAATGACTCACTTGGAGAGCTTGAGACATATTCTAGTTTCCTCATCTTTGATCTATTTTTCCTATTTGTTCAGATCATGAGATCGTTTTCTCTTCTGAGATATTCTGTGATATTTATTACAAGTTGACAACTCACGAGATTTCAAAGATTCGTCGTGACCCTTGTTTCACTGCATAACGTTATGAGTATTTACAGCTGATATGATCGAGCAAGGACCAATTTTGTTTTTTGTAGTAGTAGTAGATGCGGAGTGGCAGCTACTGCATCCAGGCAAGTAGACCCCCATGGGCCCTTTTTGTCATCCCTTTGTCTCCTCATCCATGACATGCTCTCAAAACAACCTAGCTCAGTCTGCACGTGGTCTCCTCAAAATGAGTCCTTATACTTTATATATGTTGGTGTTTGTCAAGGAAACAAGTTCTTTCAATTTGCGTATTCCTGGAAGTCCTGGTAGGACTGGTTCTCGATCGGGTGGTGCGGAGGCCGCGGGCGATTTATTCACCGGCTACCAGTCCCACAGCACTCTATCCAAGGCCCCTTCTTGGTTTCCACCGAAGACCAGATTTTCCAGTTCCCGCAGCGCGTTCCTTTGATCCTCCTCGTGAAAACTCTGGTGGAGCTAGTTCTCAACCGGACGGAGCGGCGACCGCGGGTGATTTATCACCGGCTACCAGTCCCGCAACATCCAATCTGAGCCCCCTCCTTAGCTTCCCCTGAAGGCAGATTTTCAAGTTCTCGCATCCCTTTGTAATTTGGGATTAGGTATGTGTCGAGTGTCGGAGGAGCATGTGTGTTTTTGACGTCGGTGTACGGTAAGATACTCTCGTTGACTGCAACGCCTCAGCCGCCCTTGGGGAACTAGAGGAGTAACTAACTGGTTAAGAAGTATAATGTAACGTTGTCAAATAAAATATATTTATCTATCTATATTGACTATATGCAGGAAGAAGTAGCTGAAACAATGATTATTGCTATATTCTTTTTTAAATTGGATACTTCATTACCAACTGAACCAACTAGGGACTTTAATAACGCTAATTGATTACGTAGTGACTGATATTCACGTGAAATGGGGAAAAAATAAAATTTCGCCATATCAGACCATAAGATACAAATTGTCAACTTTAAAATATCGTAGAACACTTGCATCACTGAAATTAAAAATCAGGTCATACATATGAGGCCCTACACCTAAAATATCCTCTCGAACATCAAACTCAAGATTTTTTCAATAGATATGAACGAACTTTCCAAGTTGAATGATCCCAATGATGCATGAGACTTTTAGTAGGATAACGTTTCATACAAATTGGATAATTAAATATTTGCATGTTAGGCAAAGTTTAGCATGAGCACATAAACTTATGAGTACCAAAATGCCAAGAAACAATACTGATTGAATGATGTGAGAGAAGAGCTGATAATAACTGGGATCTCAATATTAATTGATATATTACATATTTGAAACAACCGTTTACATACTAAGTTTGATTACGAGTAATTTCTTACCTTCAACGTTTTAATGATTGGATCAAATTTTCTAATGCAAGAATCCTGCATCAAAAATTTGTATGGACAATATTTATCCTACGTTGCAGAAAAATACGTACAAATACTTCACATTTCTGGTTGATTTTAAGAGTCAGGGAATGTAAGCCTGATTTTCTCATCAATTCATTGAATACATTTTCAGGCAATTTTGACTTTAAAATGTAATACACAATATGGCAATAATATGTTCAGAGAACTGACGTAGATATCCAATTAAGTTTAATGACTGCATTTGATATATGATACAATTTACAGATACTCATGAATTATGAATCGGCAACGAGAATTTTGTTCACATCTTCTTTGGTTGATAAAATCCAATAAACAGAATCACAGCAATCAAATCTGGTTTGTATCAATGATTCAGTAAGAAGTTTCCCCTCTACAAATTACATTTGGTACACCAATTGAATGAAGATGATTTTGATAAGTGACATGAATTTTGTGAAATTATTACTACGAGAATAGATGCTGATAAGAATTTTGTTTTCAACATCTGCTTTTCTGATGAGTCTACATTGTTTTTGAATTCGAATGTGAATCGTCATAATTGTCGTTATTGGCCAGATGTCAATCAACATGTTTTCTACTCTAGTAAGTCCATACTCAAACTCCCCAAAAACTCAATGTCTGGGCCGGTATTTTTGGGGACCGTTTGATTGGATCAGTATTTCTGGACGGTAACCTAATGAAAGAAACGTATTTGGAATTATTGAGTGAATTTGTTTATACACAATTAGTGGACATCATTGAAAATGACGATCGTTACCATGAAGACCACTTGATATTTCAACAAGACAAAAGGTGCCCCCACATTATTCAAAGCCTGTTTGAGTGTTTTTGGATAGAATGTTTCCTGGGAGTTGGACTGGAAGAAGAGGCTCTATAGAGCGGCCAGCCAAATCTCCACATTTAACCCCACTCGACTTTTTCCTGTGGGATCACTAAAAAAATAAAATCTATGCAACCGAACTAGAATCGCTGGAAGATTTACAAAGTAGATTATTTCCGTTGATAATCGCCGGAAATGCTCTCATTTTGTACAGAACTTGTACTATTGTAGTGAAATGGGTGGTAGGCAGTTTGAAGATTCAGTTCATTGACAATAATAATTTTTGCGACAGTTGTTTTTATTGATTGGGTGAATTAAAAGTGACTTCAAGTTCCTATTTCTCGATAATGAATCGATAGAATCAATTAATTTTTGATGTTTGGTAATACCTTTCAAATGAAGTATTATTTGCTATATGTTGGCAATTAAAATTTAGGGTTGGCGGTCACAGCTCTGAGGGATGGAATGTATTTCGGGTGAATTTTATCGCGAACGATGTCTTTGTTTTTGAGCGTTTTTATATAATTTGGTTCTGCAAACCTACAGAGCCGCTGTTTCGTTTTGAATGGCCCACTCTGCATAATACTAAATGATTTGAAAAAATATTTGTTAAGAACATCTATATCTCTCTAAAAAACGAAATAGAATATCTGGATAAGATGTTGCTGAGACATAAAAAATATATATTGAAACTACAATTAATCGAATTGATTGCCGAACTGTGTCGAATGCAACACTTAGTGTCAAGAGAAGGCCTGAATATACGTTCACAAAAAGGCGGTGTTTTTGAACTTTTACTTCATATATTTAGTGCTTTGTTAAATCCGACTGATATGATTGTTTCCTAATAATAAAACTGTCTTATGTTCAACTTCAGCTAAAAAGGTTTTTTTTTGCTGAGAATTTCATTGCGAATCGAAATGCATGATAAAATATAGGGTTTCATTCAAAAATATATAATTTTATAAAATATTTCGAAAAGGTGCCTGTCAATTGTTTTTTGTCTTCAGCATCGAGAAGGTTATTGAAAATGCCATTAGTTTTCCATTTAACCTAATTCGTAGTGTCAATATTAACTGAGTTAGCAATGGTGCCGGCTTAATTCAGAACACCCTATATAGGACCAAAACAGATATTTCTCTTACCACTGCAACTTTGTACATGCATCGAATGAATGGAATTTTTTCAATAACCAAGACCTCAAGTTTAGTAATAATACGTCGTTCAAATACCTCCTATTTATAACTACAGAAGTTATAAATAAATACATTTTTATATGCAACAGTTGTTCATTGTACTATCACCATTATCACTTGAACGGTGCCAAGTTGAACCTTACTCGTAGTTTTCCTGTAATGCTTATACTCGAACTGCTGGCTGGTTCAATGAATGAAATAAAATAATACAGGGTTGACCAGAGAACGAAGAAATTTTCGAATAGTTGATGAAGTTGTCTTCAAAAGTGGGGAATCAAACATCAATGTTGATTGCCTCTCGCGCGCTCCAGTGAAACAAAGCAAACCATCTGGAGATATACTCATCAATGACGAGATTCAAGAAATCTCTATGAATTCCATAAATCAAATTTCATCAGAAATTCTCAATTCTGATTCCATCCGTGACGCTACTTCAACCGATGAAGAGCTCAAAGAAATCAAAGCTCGAATGGAAACAGATCCTCCTGAATTGTCACTTGAATACACACTAGACAACGGCATCCTCTTCAAAGGTCAAAGAATTGTGGTTCCACGTGTTTTCAGAGATGCAATTCTTCAAGAGCTCCATCGAACACATAGTGGCATAAGCAAAATGAAACAGCTTGCCCGCCGTTATGTGTATTAGAAAGGAATTGACAGGGATATTGAACATCTGGCAAGATCCTGCGAGCCTTGTTCAGAAACGAAGTCCAACCCACCAAGAGCCCAAGTTCACCCATGGGATGAACCGCAACATAATTGGGATCGATTACATATTGATTATGTGGGTCCATTCCAGGGATTTTGGTACCTTATCGTCGTGGACTCAAAATCTCGATGGGCTGAGATAAAGATTTGCCGCTCAGCTCCAACTTCAGCTTGAACAATCGACATGCTCTCAGAAATATTTTCTGCATATGGCTATCCTCTTGTAATGGTATCTGACAACGCATCAATTTTTGTAAGCGATCAATTCAAAAAATTTTGCTCTTCAAAAGGAATTTTCCAAAAACTGATTGCTCCGGGACAACCTGCAACTAACGGGTTAGCCCAACGTAATGTTTATACGCTAAAATCAAAACTAAAGGCTGTCAGAGGATCCTGCTC